>CAMRHE010000006.1:14190000-14432500 GCA_947044405.1 Leptodactylus fallax
GCTGTATCTTCTCATACAGCACTGTGTGTGGCGACAACAGAAAATCGTGAAAAATATACGTGATTACCATGGTGACATAATTACGTGGATATTATCTTTACATTCTTCTAAAAAATATCCTTATAATAAGAAGACACAGAAAAAGTATTATACAAGCAGGTAGGTCTTAAAGAGGTTCTCTAATGTAGTCTCATATTGGCACGTGCATACATTACAATGATGTAATGCTTTATGTCTCCTGTGGTGGTGCTGTAGGTAAATGGAACCCGTGCTGTTGAATTTAGCTCAGGTCGATCAATGGGGGTTTTATTTTCAAGGTGTCCTTTTAACCAAAAGAGATTCAAAACAGATAATCCCTTAAAAGACAGTTTACAAGTTTACATGGAAGGTTTTTCCAGAATACGAGCATATGATCCTTGATGTACAACTATAAAAAAAAAAAAAAAAATATATATATATATATATATATATATATATATATATATATATAATGGTGCTTGAAATTTTGTGTTACCTTTGCCTTCCTTAACGAGTGTGACCCCCCTGTGTGGCATCTAAATGTCTCATGGGTTCGAATCCAGCCAAAGGCAACATCTGCAAGGAGTTTGTATGTTCTCCCCGTGTTTGGTGGGTTTCCTCTGGGTACTCCGGTTTCCTTCCACACTCCAAATACATACTGATAGGGAATTTAGACTGTGAGCCCTATATGTGACAGTGACTGACAAGATCTCTGTAAAACAGAGATATAAAACTTCTCTGCCTGTCTCCGCTAACTGTGTGTGCTGTGTGCAGAATCTCCAGTGTATTTTTATGAGATGCAGCTTCATACTATTGTCCCCTGATTCCTGCTTTATTGGCTGATGGGGAAAATCTATCAATAGCAAGCAGGCAACAGTGGATGGGAATAGTGAATATTCTTCAGAAAGGAATACACTTAGACTGCTGATCATTGATCTTATCCCTTGCTGCTCTTAGATAGGACTTGGAGAGGCACAGTACATGGTTAACACTGTAGCCGTGCAGAGCTGGAGTCCTAGGTTCAAATCTGACCAAGGACAACATCTGCAAGAAGTTTGTATGTTCTCCCCGTATTTGCTGGGGTTTCCTCCCACACTCCAAAGACATACTGATAGGGAATGTAAATTGTGAGCCCCACTTGGAACAGTATTGACAATATCTTTGTAAAGCGCTGCGTAATATGATGGCGCTATATAAGCAAGCAAAATAAATAAATACATTTTAGCCCATTTCTCTGCACAAAACAGCTTCAATTGTGTTATGTTGGTGGGTTTCCTCCCATGAGCTGCTTCCTTCAGGTCCTTCCACAATGTTCCTATTGGATTAAGGTGAGGACTTTGACTTAGCCATTCCAAAACTGTAACTGTATTCTTCGCTAACCATTCTTTGGTAGAAGAACTTGTGAGTTTAGGGTCATAGTCTTGCTGAATGTCCCACATTCTCATGAGATTCAGCTCATAGACAGATGTCCTGACAGGTTCCTTTGCTGGTATAATTCAGAATTCATTGCCTCTTTTGGAAGTTAATAGTGATCTTCAATTTCCTTCATTTATACACAGCCTTTCTAACTATGGATTGGTGATGTCCAAACTCTTTAGAAATGGTTATATAACCTTCTCCAGCCAGATGAGCAACAACTCTCCTCCTGAGGTCCTTGGAAATCTCCTTTGTTCAGGTCATGATACCCTTCCCAAATTTATGGAGAAATATAGAAATATCTGATAGATTCACAAAGGTTCACGCTTGTTGCAAAAAATTGATCACATTTGAAAAATTTCAGGTTAGAAAGCAACCAATTACAAATATGTAATATGAGGTATATGGAGGCATAATATAATGGGTCATAGATGTGGGTGCCATATTATTGGCTCATATAACAGAGATGCATGAGATGTTATACTAAGCAACTACATTACAATCGCTCAAGAAAGTACAATTCATAAAGCTACCCTCGCAATAAAAATGGCAGAATAAATGCATAGTTAAAACCTGATGCCCTCCTTTTACATTTTTCTGTTATTTAGCCTGAAATAGAAAGCCTCTTGAATGGACTATTTGAAAAAAGGGAGTGTCTCCGGCTACCATAGCACAGTGTGCATAGAGTAGTCTGAGACACACCCCTACTTTTGGATGGACCATTTGAGAACAGGGGGAATGTCTCAGAGTAAAAGAGAACAGTGTGCATAGAGTAGTCTGAAACACGCCCCCACTCTTGGATGGACCATTTGAGAACAGGGGGAATGTCACAGACTACCAGAGAACTGTGTGTTTAGAGTAGTCTGAGACACACACCTACTCTTGGAAGGACCATTTGAGAACAGGGGGGAATGTCTCAGAGTACGAGAGAACAGTGTGCATAGAGTAGTCTGAAACACGCCTCCACTCTTGGATGGACCATTTGGTAACAGGGGGGATGTTACAGACTACCAGAGAACAGTGTGCATAGAGTAGTCTGAAACACGCCTCCACTCTTGGATGGACCATTTGGTAACAGGGGGGATGTTACAGACTACCAGAGAACAGTGTGTATAGAGTAATCTGAAACACGCCTCCACTCTTGGATGGACCATTTGGTAACAGGGGGGATGTTACAGACTACCAGAGAACAGTGTGTATAGAGTAATCTGAGACACACCTCCCTTTTCTTGGATTGACTATTCAAGAACAGGTGGAATGTCTCAGGCTGCCAGAGAAAAGTGTGCATAGAGTAGTCTGAGACATGCCCCCACTTTTGGATGGACCATTCGAGAACAGGGGGAATTTCACAGACTACCAGAGAACAGTGTGCATAGAGTAGTCTGAGACACGCCCCCACTCTTGGAAGGACCATTTGAAAACAGGGGGAATGTCTCAGAGTACCAGAGAACAGTGTGCATAGAGTAGTCTGAAACACGCCTCCACTCTTGGATGGACCATTTGAAAACAGGGGGAATTTCTCAGAGTACCAGAGAACAGTGTGTATAGAGTAATCTGAGACACGCCTCCACTCTTGGATGGACCATTCGAGAACAGAGGGAATTTCACAGGCTACAAGAGCAGTGTGCATAGAGTAGTCTGAGACACGCCCCCACTCTTGGATGGACCATTTGAGAATAGGGGAAATGTCTTAGACTACCAAAGCAAGGTGTACACAGAATTGTCAAAAAAAGCTGATGGTCATTTAACAGAAATGAAGGTATTTAGGAATCAATGGAGGGAATTAGTTGTTTTAACTGTGTCACTTTAAGAATACTTGTTACATGTAACCAGCCTACTTACAGCCAGAAGTCTGACATACATTTCATTAACCTTTTATTTCCTGTTGCTTAGTCCTTACATCCACCAGCATCACAGCAAGGCCTCCTAAGATATCCCTGTGAGAGCGGCTTTTGGCAGGCAAGTTATTGAAGGCGATAAATAAATCAAATAGACCTCAGTGCTGGAGAGAGCAAACAGTGTGCGAAGATTTACTGATACTGCTAGTGCCGCTGCTTGAGGATCTGCTGGCTCCACCTAAGCTGCAGGACGCTGAAAGTTAATGAAGTATATGGCAGATTTACAGAGGGTGGCGGCGTACACATTGTATTTAAGATTGTGGTATACTGTAAGAGAACCAGGAGTGTCCATAGTCATATTGTAATCTCTCGTATACAATGGATATACTGTATAATATACATTATAATATTGGCATCACAATGAACTGTCCAAAGTTCTCCAAATCCGAGTTGTTTCATGTCACAAACCTTCTTGTCCTCACTACCTAATTGCATATGTACATTCATTGTATTTGTTGTGACATCTTCTGTCTATACTTTTTCTTGGCTATGTTGGGAGCTACTTTTTGTTTCCTCAAGCCATCCTGAAGGACATGGAGCGGCTATCCTACAGACATTGTTGGCTTTCGACCCTGCAGTATAATCCTGCCTACATTCACACAATATTGAGAGTAAGGCAAGGATCAGAGCTTGTGGTGTACGTTGCTGCAAGAAAGGGCTTTGCGCCAAATCTGCACCACAATATCATCATGGCCGCTACGCCAGAAAACTGGGATAGAGGGATTGAGGAATTCCCCCTTTTTATGTCTATGACTGTTTGTGGGGTTGTGAAGAGGCTCAGACACTAAGCTGGGATAATGTGCTCTCTTAAAAAGTTAAGATCTAGTGGTCCGTGGGGCTCAAGTGGTTCTCTCTAAGGTCTGGTGAAAGGATACAGGCAAGCACAGATGTGAACTGTAGAACTTTACTCACAAGGAGGCAAACGTCTTGGCAATTCTCAGATAACGCAACAACTAGCATAATGGTTATGACACTTTTACATGAGACAACTTTGACAATCAGTTGGCACTTGCGACAGTTTGCTAACACTTGTGACCCTTTGCAAATACAATTTTTTGACACTTGCGACATAGTGGTGGCACTTGCACTTCACCAGTGCCACCTCTGTCTGGAAGTCTCTATCAAGATCAACAACTCAGTCTCCACTTATGCTGGTCTCAACAACTACAGTAGAGATGAGTCCAGATGCTTTGTAACAAGCTGGGTTTAATATGAATTTTCCAAAATTTCAAGTCGAACACAACATTTTTGGGGCTGGCCACCGATAAATCATTATTATTCTCTAGGGGTCTCTTCAGACCTCAGAGTATAATAATTGGAGGTCCAGGGGATGTGCGGAAAAATAATAGACACTCAAAGTTACCTTCTGTCACCTCTCTTAGACGCTCTCACAACATCTGGTGTTTTTCCCTGGCTGTCTTCCAACCTCCTGGGTAATGTCAGCAATTCTAGGGGCCGCACTTAGAGCATGTCAACATCATCATGTGACCATTGACAGCCAAACAGTGGCAAGCAAAACTTACAAATATTTATTAAGCAAATCTCGCAAGGTTCGCCCATCTCTAGATCAACCTCTATCTCACGGGCACCTCTGCTTGACAGCAAAATCTTTGCAGTAAATTGGTCTGGTCACAACTGAACACATTTCATGAAGTCTACCTTTCTCATTCTCCCCCTCACAATCCCTCACACTTGCAGTCAGCAGTCTGCCAGCTGTCTCTGGTATGGCCATCTTCTACACCCTCACATATGGGCACCCTTAGTTGTAAATGTACTCTCTACTGCTACAGATGGTTTGGTCTCCTCCACTCAAAATAGACAACTGAAGCCCAGGCTGGAGCTTTATTTCTTCTCTTTGGTCCTAAGCCCTTGGGCGCTGTACCTAGCTCATGATGGGCTATCCCCATTCTAACCCATGACCCCACCACTCTACCTGCAGCCCTGTCACCACCACATGATCACACACCTATATGTAGCCTAAAGTCTGTAAGTCCCATGTCCATCAAAAAAGCTGTCACTTGACATAGATAACTGTATCATAACAAATATAGTGAACACACTTCTTAAAGTGACATTATAGCAACAAGACTAACTATAAAGGCTTAATACTACCTAGAACCAGTGCTATACATTTCCTCATACCACACATTTCACAGTTTGACTCAGCCATCAAAACTAATCTTTGCTGGAATTGGAAGGGGCACTGTGGTTGGAACATTAATGGGAGCGCTGCGGCTAGCGTTGTAACAGTCACTCTGTGGTTGTCTCTCTTATAGGAGCACAATGAGTGTCACTCTCATGGGATCATTGTCCAAGGAAGAATGTGACAGGCGCATTTGTGAGATCACCATGGCTAGAAATGTTAGAAAGTAGTTACACAATAAAACTACTGTGAAACCTCTTTCAGATGACCACCCAAATTTTCATGAAAGAGTGGTCTTCTAGAGAGGTGGTCTTCTACAGAAGTGATCTCCTAGAGAGGTGGACTTCTACAGAGGTGGTCTTCTACAGAGGTGGTCTTCTAGAGAGATGGTCTTCTACAGAGACAGTCTTCTAGAGAGACGGTCTTCTAGAGAGACGGTCTTCTAGAGAGATGGTCTTCTACAGAGATGGTCTTCTCAAAGAAGGTGGGTAAGATGGAAAACTGAAAATCTGTCACAGAATATCTGGGTAAGGAGGAAGTCTTTTGGAGAGGATTCACTGTATATTGTTATGGGAGTACTGCGATGGTAAGTCCACTCAGAGAACTTTTGCAGCTGAATCCGCAATAAAAATAAAAAATAAAAATCGCTTCTTTTTCTGTTAGCTGAAAAATTTGGCCAAATTTTCAGATGGATTCTGCCCGAATCCAAGTCATTTAGATCTCCATAACTAAAGGGTGTGGATATGAGACCTCAAAGGTGACATGTTTTATGGCATCTATTAGCAGCCATAAAAAGTGATACATTAGGAACCTGACTGAAGGTTGATCAGCTTGGATGTAATTGAAAGGCGGGTTCAGTGCTCTTATCTGTGGTCTTTTCCATGTTGTGTCATGGTGTGTTATTTCCATGGTGAAGACAGTTTAACACACAGCGTTTACTCAGGTTTTTCATGGCATTTTTGTGCCTTTTTTTTTTGTTAAAATATTGGTTCATTGTTCTTTTAATGTATATCATAAACACTTGGAGAAAAATGTTTACATGCAAATCATTTTTATGGCTTTTTTTTGTACCTTTTTTGGGTGTTTTATTAAAACACACCATGTGCTAGGAATGATGAATTTTTCTACCATTTTTATCCATAGTCTTTTCTATAGAACTTTAAAAACACCAGATAAAAAAAAAGCCACGATAAACGATAAAGTGTAAAAAAAAAGTCATAAAAATGCCTGAAAGCATGACATTTTTATAAATGTGAAGTAGGCCTAAGGGTGTAGTTACATGTCCAAGTTTTTGCTTGCAGTTTTTGACACCAAAGCTAGGAGTGATGCTTCATGAACATCATTGGGAAAATTAGTGAAAACAGAACTGATGACACCCGAGTCACAGACCCTCCCATTCTATTGAATGGGCCAAGCCGCAAATGTGGACAGGTATAGGACCTGCTCTAGTATCTGTGGCTCTTAAATGCAGCCCGGACACACACCCTCAAAAACTACAGCTGTGTGTATAAATATTGCGGATAAAATTGGGGTCATGTGCATGAGGCCTGAATGGAAAAAAACAGGAGGAGTAGCACCTAGCATCTTGGCTGCATTCTAAAGTAGAGACAGCCACATGGGGACAAAACCCCATCTTCATGCTGCTGTCAGTGTCTGCACGATTGCACAGATAAACAACAGAATAGTAGGGTTTATTCACAAGTCCATATTTGACGTTTTTCATGGACGACATATGGACCCATATATTTCAATGTATTCATTCACACTGTCTAGTCCAGAAATTCCCAACAGGGGTGCCTTGAAAACCTGCCAGGGTGGAGGTGGGAGCACGGCACTGGTTGGCATGATGTCCGCATGCGTTCTGACTTTTTTTGTCTTTTCTAAAAATTATTGGTAGGGGTTTTCCTAGAAAAAAATTTTTCCCACGGGTTCCCTGTGTCTGGAAAAGTTGGGAAACACTGGTCTTTTTTATATGCTAAAATGGTCGGGCCAATTATTAGGAACTACCTATTCCTTGGGATAGTCATTCCAAATACTGGCCCGTGTAGATGTGCAAATGACCATTGATTGTACACAGATATATTGTTCAGGGTGTATCTGACAAGGGACTGGCAGGGTTTGTTCCCCTGGGTGTCAGGAGGGGCTTCAACAAGTTATTCTGTCCTAGCCAGTGTATTCATTGTAAATACAGGGCTAGGAGATAAAGAGAGACCAGACTGACAATACCTGCTTTGTGTTGATGTATACTCCTAACCACCTTATTATTGTGAAGGAAGCGTACGATCCTCTTACACCTATACATACACCTGTTGTCTCATCTGCTTACCTAGACACCTTGTGGTTTTCGTGGTTATTGCTAAGTCTTCTGGAAAGTAATGAAGTTTCACCATGACTAATAATCATTGTCACTGCCACCGACTATTCAGTGACTGGCGATATTATATACCTATTGTATACTGTACACTGCTGAAAACACTCACATAGATAAGAGCATGTGATATCATATTACTAGTATACAGTATATATCACAGTAAGAAGGTCACAGAATTGTGGAACTAACCAACATTGACATGAAATTTACAGAAATGTGTCCGATCGCTTGGGGATCCGACCGCCAGTCCTTTAGTGATCACGAGAAAGCGGGACTGAAAGTCTCCCTTAAGCCTCCTTGTGAATGGAGCACCAGTGCACTTGCGTGAAAAACGGATTATCCTTTTTACAAAGTATTCCTGTATCTGTCAATGTCTTTGGGTCTATGAAAAACATATGATACATGACCATCCGTTTTTTTTTCACGGACCCATAGACTTACATTGCTGTGATGTATCCAGATCCAGTACAGATCACTGGGGTAAGACCACTGGGTCCCCCAGCGATCATGAGAACGGGGGACTGAAAGTTCCCCTAAAGCCTCCTTGTGAATGAGACACCAGTGCACTTCTATGAGGCTGTGGGCGAGGACGGAGATTACAGTCCTGCCAGCCCCATAGCAGTGAATTGAGGCTTTAGGGGGACTTTTGGGCTCCCGTCATCCTGATCACTGGGGGACCCAGCAGTCAGACCCCTAGCAATCTGACACTTATTCCCTATCCTCAATCATCATGTAGGACCGCCTACTGGACTCCTAAGCTCAGAATGATCATTTCTTTCTTCTCTGTAATGTGTTGCTTGCAGTTCAGACATGATAGATTTTCTTCATTTACATGCTAAGGATTCATCATTATAACAAAAAGCTATTGGGCCACATTCATTATACAAAAAATGCTGTAAAAAATGTGCACCTTATTGCCATTTTTCCACTCCGTACGCCACCTTCTAAAAAATGCACATATCCTTAATGGCCTGACATATATAGCATTATTTACATCAGTTGTATGTAAAACCCAGAGGCATATCTTTCACTTCTATAGCTATGCCCCTGCCTCTGGTGGTCACCCATCATCCTGAGAACAATAGTATTTGGCAGTGTGAAAATCCCATATGCCTGATGCTTCTCTTCTGCGAAATCTGCTGTCAGAGGAGCATCGCCAGGTCCCATACATACAGTATATATATTAGATGATTGTCCAGTGTTGCCGAAATTGGCATATTCAACTGACGTACATCTAATGTGTATGGCTAATGTCATGAAAATGAGTGCAAAACAACATATATGGATAATAGCGACAACAAGTCTTTGGTCACAATCCAAAGATCCATCTAGTCACACCCAGCCCTGTAGGATACATCACTTTAGTCTTCAGGCAGGTGAAACCATGACTATATCTATAATGGCTGTAACCTCATCTAATGTGCAAGTCCAGCGGCAACTTAACAAGTTTCTAAGGGAAAGTGAATAAATCTCGATCTGCCGTGTGATTCAATGGTGTTATACACAAAAATAGCCCAAAAGGATGAATATGTTTAACAGACACTTTAAACACAATGACTGTATACCACTAATGTAGTCCATATAATAGTACCTATGGCTCAGTGGTTAGCACAAGATACAGTAGGTGAGGAGTTTCTGATTAGTGAAGGGTCGAACTTCTAGGAGCCCCACCAAACATGTCCCATGTCCCACTATATGAATGAACCAGCTGCCAACCATTCATCTCTATACCTGGGGCATAACTAGCAAAGACTGGGCCCCATAGCAAACTTTTGACATATCTCCCCACACACCTTAGCTCCCCCTTTTCTGGCCCCCACACAATATAACACCCCATTTACACACACTATAATGTCACACAGTGGCCCCCCACACAGTGTAATGCCCACAGTGGCCCCTTCACGTAGTATAATACCCCATAGCTGCCCCTCCACATAGTATATTGTGCCATGGTGGTCCCTCCACACAGTATAATGTCCCATAGCTGCCCTTCCACACAGTATAATATCCCATAGAGGAGCTGGATTTTGAAAACAGCGTTTGACGTGAGCACAGGGGACGCCCCCTGTGCATTTTGAAGACTGATTTGCATAATCACGAAATAAGAAAACTATAGAAAATGGGAGCGTAGATCACAAAAAGAAAGGTAGGAGACAAACAGCCTTTCTAAAGGCTATTACGACGTGCTGTTATTTAAAAATTGGTTTTCCAAATGATAGAATCCCTTTAAGCCAACACACAGGGCCTATGGATACCTGCGGTTTGGCATGTGTATTGCATACATGTTTGCACAGTCAGATGTAAAGTGTTATCTACAAGTGAAGACATTAAACTACTTGAGTGTGTCAACAATCTCTGGTAAAAAGAATTCTCTCAGATTTGCTAGTTGGATGAGATCTGTGAAAAATAAATGAGGTAACTGAGGTTAATTTGGCTTACTATGCAGAATTGACTTAACACATTTGCCTGCAGATGTGATAGGCCCCTGTAATTGTTTCCACTAAGCCTGAAAATGTTGACCTAAGACCTTGTGCATATTAAGGTAATACCTCGAATCTCTATTCTGCGTCCTGTTTCCAACCACACCCTTCTGAGCAGATGTGGCATCCATTTATGGATAAAGGTCTATACCCTATGTGCATCTGAGTTGGGGGCCAAGTTTATCACGGTATGCAGTAAGATAACATACGACTGCATTCTGTGATACATTTACGTTTATGTGGCTTTTGCATCCATTCTGTTCTGCTAACACAGTTGACTATACTGTAGAGCAGGCCCTATTCTGCTTCATGCCATAGGAAAGGAACGGATCCGGAAGCCCCATAGACGTGAATGCATCACGGAATAGAGTGTCATACAACTGCATTCCAGGATAAACTTGGTCCCCAACTTGGATGCATGCTCAGTCGTGTTCATGAAAACTATGGCCCCAGGTTGAGGAAAAGCTGCTTTTTTTGCTGTAGTCAAAGCCAAGAGTGGCCACAAAAGGAATGGGATATATAAAGTAAGTTCTTATACTTCTGCTCAATCCACTCCTGGGTTTGGCTCAAAAAATCTTCAGCAAAAAAAAGCTGCTTCTCCGCAAAGTGAGGCCTGAGCCTATGGCTAAGGCTCCGCGTAGCGGACTGCAGCCAAGAAGAAGTGCTATGGGAAAAAACGCAACAGAAATGCATCGTGGTTCTTCCTGCAACACTTTTCACAGAAAGTCTGAAAAGTTTTCCTCTGCGGACTTTCTGCTTCAATTACACCTATAGGGAAACCGCCGGCGTTTCCATAAGTATAATTGACATGCTGTGATTTCCAAAAACGACAATTTTGGAAATTGTAGCATTTGCGCTGTGGGTATTTCTCTGCAATTCGCTAGAAGCCCATCCACTTTGCAGGAACTGTAAAACACCACGTTTTTTGCTGTAGTGTTTGCGCCATGTGGGGCTTTAAGGGGTTTTCCAGGCAAATTAATACATAGGATAGGTTGCAGTGTATACTACTAGCAAACCTTTTAACAATTAAAGAGGATTTCCATACCTGTTTGTCATATGATACTCCGTTCCAAAAGTTACAGAGCAGGTCCTATCCTGCCCCATGAAACCAGAACAGATTGGAACCTCCCACTGAAATCAATGGGAGATGGAAAGCATTACGCTAAAAAAATCGGACCTCCCTCGGCCTTAGTCATGTGCATAAGGCCTTAGGCCGAATTGGGCCTTACTGTATGTAGCTGGCCTTCGGTGTCATTTATTAAAAATGCATGGGACCTTGCAGGACTTGTCTATCCTTTGACTTCATACATATCCATACAGAAGGTTTTTTATGCCATGCTTGTTCAGCATTTCTACTCTAGAAGCATTGCTTTTTGGCAAGAATATTCTATGCAGGCAAGCACATGTAATTTCATATGGCTTTGTACTATTCCGTACAACCTCCTTTTGCAGATTTACCGGTTAATGGCCTTGAACACAAGGCCTTACTAGTGCCTAGTGCCCCCAAAAGGACCTACTTGGAGACCTACAAATCTATTTTGATAGCTCTGTCAGGCAAAATAAATGCTACTGTTTACACAACTGAAGGCAAAAATCAAAATCACGCATTTCCCCCCATGAGATAATGCACAATACAGCACATCAGAACTCTATTCAGTGCACCGCCTTAGTTTCTCATTTAAGATAATTGTGTTGAATAAGGGTGTATTTACATGTTCAGGTTTTTTCGTGCAGTTTTTGAAGCAAAAACCAGGAGCGGTTTGAAAAAAAAGAGAAATCGTATCTGTCCTTGACGTTTCCTTTCATTATGACCACACCTGGTTTAGGCATCCAAAATGACCTAGAAAAACCTAAGGGTGGTGCCACACGGGGCTCTGGGCACGCCGCAGTCACTGGTACTGTCACTGACTACTGGTTTTTCCTCATTACAGGCTGCGCACTTTTACAGGTTCCCACACAGCCAGCAATGAGGAAGGCAATGCCGTTTCAGCAAACTTTACATAAATAAATAGTACAGGCGATTATAAGAAACTTTGTGATATATCTTATCAGGGAGAAATGCCTCTTTCTGCTCTTATCAGGCCGTTTCCCTGCTCAAACACTCATAACTTAAATGACTCTAACTCTGAAAATCTCTGCTATGTCTCAAGACAGACTGCAGGTCACATGGCTCAGACTCAAGTCTATAGAAGTCTAGTGGAGAGGGAGTGATGAGCAGTAATAAAGAAAAGAACGCATAGGCTTAGACTGATGCTGGAGCTAAATAGAAACATTCTATCACTACCAAAGCACTCACATCAGTACATGTCAGTACATCTCTATATATGTCCTGCATGGTCCTGGTGCTGTCTCTCAGTGAGAGTTGTAGAGCACATTCTCCTCTAGTTACCATGTGCAGTGTATGGCAGTTGTTCTCCTTGACCCAAATTTTCCAAATGTTTTGGACGTGACCAAAACTCGAAACTTTTGGGTTTTGCCACCTACAAAACAATATTATACTCTGAGGTCTCTTCTAGAGATGGGTGAACATCTATGATTCATCTAGATTTCGGGTTCGGGTGGCTTGGGTCCCTCATTTGTTTATAATAGGTGGAGGCCCAGGGTAGATGTAAATGATAAAAAACATTTATACTCACCTTTCCTTACCTCTTTTGTTGCCTCTTGCGGTGTCCAGCGAACTCTCTCTCGGTGACATCATGTGCCCTAGGTCATGACTCCCGGCGTGCTCATGTGACCAGTGTAGCCCAATCACAGGCCTCAGTGGTGACCCCAGGAGCATGACATCACCAGGAGAGCTCTGGACGCTCACAACGAATCGGATCCGCCCATCTCTAGCCTCTTCAGACCCCAGAGTATAGTAAGGAGAGTCCCAGGGGAGGTGCAGGAACATAATAAACACTTATAATCACCTTGCCTCACCTCTTCTGGGCTCCCTTGGGTTTCTCTTCAGTGGTCTTCTGCCATCCTGGATGATGTCATGGGTCGCCAGAAGACCATGAGACATGATGTTGACGGCTAAGGCCCAATCAAATGTTTCATCATTCCCCCAGGGCATTTGATGTCAGCCAGGAGGCTAGAAGAGCCTGGAGGAGGATCCTGATGGCGCGCCGGACGTTGCCAGGAGAGGTAAGTATAAGTGTTTATTGTATTTCCGCACCTCCCTGGGCCTCAGCTTATTATACTCTGGAATCAGAAGAGTCCCGACACTATAATAATAGTACTTTTGGTTTGGGACGAAAACATAACAGCCAGACGAACCCATGAATGTTCAGTAAACGAATCTCATGAGGTTCGCCCATCTACAAATTCCAGATACAACATGCAGAGGATAAACTGCTAAATAATGCAGAATATAAGTCATAGAATGATCAGAAATGTGTTAATGCACATGCATACGCATGGCAGCTTATCCTGAAGACTCACCTGAAACACCAGGCACACCTTAAGTGAACACACCGGCCGTCCCAACACTGACTGCATCTGTGCTGTGACCCAAATCCCACGTGGCACCCCCCCCTGAATGTGGACACATAGCCTAAAACTGAAGACATCTGTAGAAGCCATAGACAAATAGCACCTGTGTCTTGAGGATATGGTGCCACAAACAGGCCGCTGATTCTGAGAAAAGAAACCACTTGCATGTACATTTCCTATTGTACGTTGTGTTTCTTCTCTTTTCCTTGTCCCTATGGCGACATGTGGCACATACCACATAACCACATCCTTCTTTAACTTTTTAACTTTTTTTTCTTTTTCGGAAAAGAAAGTGGTTGGAATGTGACATTTGAGAAAAAGATCCTTTCCTATAACCGTTGGATCCAGAGATTACGCTGGTTCAGTTCTAAAACCGCAAGATTGCTCAGAACAGTGAGATGACATAAGTCGCCGACTCTTCTTTAAGCAGAGACCTGACCTTCTTATAGCAGAAACCTAACCTTCTTATAGCAGAGACCTGACCTTCATCATGAGTTCCGTTATATCAGACCTGAATTGCTATTTACTTGGAAATACAATGTCAGGTACATTACACATAATACATGTAAGAGCCTATTTCTCATGAACATAGGAAAATTCCACCCAGATTATTAGTGAATATTCCCTTTGACTTCCCCACATCTGTTCTGTCTACCTGGCTTAAGTTGGCAATAAGAAATCCTGTAAAGGCTGAGGCCCCCACGTTGCAGAAATGCAGCTTTTTTTGTTGCAGATTTTGCTGTGTTTTTTTTCAGCCAAAGCCAAGAATGGCTACAAAAGGAAAGGAAAATATATAAGAAGTTCTTATACTTCTCCCTTCTGCTCAATCTACTCCTGGCTTTGGCTCAAAAAAACGCTGCAAAATCTGCAACAACAAAAAACTGCATTTTCGCAACATGAGGCCTCAGACTTAAGTTGATCACCTATTCTCAAGATAGGTCATGTGAGTGTCCAACACCTGAGACCCCTGTAGGTCAGCTGGTTACAGGCCATGTGATATTATGTTCATTGGTCACATGACCTGATCACAGCTCTGTCCCATTCAAGAAAATGGACTGAGCTACAATACCAAGCTCAGCCTCTGCACAAACATAGTGCTTCAAGCAGATAATCAGGTGGGGGTATTTAATTGGTGACCCCTTTAAATCTATATCTATAGTACATTTGGAAGATGACGGCTTATACCGTAGGTTGATGGTTATGCTTTTTTTGTGACTCATTAGGACATGCTTATTATTGTTTCTGTGCCAATTTTGTGGTGTAAAAAAAGTTGCAAACCTCCTATTTTGTTGCAAGTGGCGTTTTTAAACATCCTAGCCAATTTCCTGGCATGGTTTGGGTGGGGTCGCTGGGCCCGTGAGATTTTTGATCACTTTGCCAGCTTACTGGTGTAATTGATGCCTGAAATCTATACCACCTATGGTCGGGATTTCAGTGCATTATCCCACCAGAGGAAGGTTTATGAATAGGCATGGGCCTCTGGCAGAGCAGGGGTTACCATGACCGAAATAGTAAATGCTGGTCTTGATAAATTACCCCCTCATTAGTAAGCACATATGCCAATTTATACTCATACAATAATGGCATATATTGGACCCGTTCATTGGTATAAATTGGGAACCTAAACGTATTATGGAAAGCTCAATCACTGTAGGCACAGATAGTAAGAAATAAAAGTCTACCACACATAGTAAGACCTTGTGCACAGTACATGTATGTGGCATGTATAGTCCCCATGGTTATGTATTACATAAAGCACCTTTGTATAACATGAATCCGGTCAAGTACGTGAGGCTAAAGGGGGAAAAAGTTGAACTTCTGTTCACGTACTGTGTTGGAGGACTCAAAGAAATGTGCAGAACACATATAGTCTTAAATTAAGACCAGGATACATAAAAAAGGAAAGACTCCTTCCCATATACCGTGCATGCTCCATTCTTCAATCGCTACCATCTTACGCCCAAAGCACCTGTTCTTCATGCTATAGCAACACAAGGATACGTAATTCAATCGTCAGCATTTCTGAGAAGCAATGACATCCGATGACAAGGTGGATCACCCATATTAGTCATCACAGGTGAGTTGGTAATAGAAACACAATAGCTGTCATACTTTCCTCTTGCCTAAGGGCGCTTTCATGACGTTTTTAATTCATAAAGGGAGAGAAAATATGAAAAGATTCTTCTCTCTTTTTTTATCTTTTGGATTGAGATCTGGGGAATTTGGAGTCAAACCATTACCAAACATAGTAAGGCTAGGTTCACACTAGGTTCACTCGGTCTCCATTTGGGGATTCCGTTCCCCATTCCGCTTGAAAAATGCAAGCAGGACTTTTCTCTCCGCATTTTTTGGGTGGAAACTGGGCAGACCCCATTATAGTCTATGGGGTCCGCGGGTAACCGCTTTTTAAGTGGATTGGGTTTCCGTTTTTTCGGGTCCCCAAGCGGACCCAAAGAACGGAAACCCGAACGCTAGTGTAAACCTAGCGTAACCAGTAACATAGCAGATGAGGTTGGAAGAAGACACAGGTCCATCAAATCCAACCTATAACCCTAAAGTGTTGTTACATAGGGCATCTTGGGGCCATTTCTTCTGTAGGTATATGACGTATACACACCTCTGTTGACCTCTAAGTTAATGGAGCTTTGACTGGCCCACAGGGGAGCAAGTAAATCCACAGGTGAGCCCCTGACATAGTGTGGACTGTTGAGCCAGTGTACACCCCCACCCTCTGCATGTGCGATGCATGGCACAGTACACTGTGTACTACATACAGACAGGCAATGCATTATTAGGATAGGTCATCAATATCAGATCAGTGAGGGTTTGACATCCAGCCCCCCCATTGATCAGCTGTTCTCAGAAGCAGAGAATGGAGCAGGAAGTAGATAGCTCCATTCTCATTGTAGTGATAAGATGAGGTACTACAGATTAGCACCCATTCACTTGTAGGGAAGCTAAGCTGTGGTTACTCAGTTCAGCCACAACACATCGCTGTCTGCTTCCTTCTCCATTCTCTGGACTGAGAACTGCTAGTGAATGGGAGTTCTGGGTGCTGAACCCCTACTGATCGGATATTAATGATTTATTATTGGGATAGATGACCAATGTTTTTAGCTCAGAAAACCCCTTTAAATATGCAATGATCTTAAAATAAGAACAAATGTGAACATAACCTCATTAGAAACTATTAAAGCAGAGCTAAGATAATAGCACAGTTTATGAAGCAGTTATAGCGACACTACAATTTTTATTGTGATACATTATGTCTAACCAGAAAATAAAAGTGAGATGTAAAATTTATTGGTCCTTGGTGATGACATGTTTCCCCTGATATATATATGGTAATAGCAGCAGACATCAATGTTACAAGGTGAGAGTGACAGACTTATTGATCTTAAAAGTTTTATTGTAGTGGAATCTCATGTAAATGTACATCACGGTGTAATAGTAAATTACCTTATTAAAAACAACATAGCTTATGTAATGGCAGTCTGATGGCCTGGATAGGATAATGCAGCCCAACCGCTTGTACCTGCCGATTCCATGATTGCGTCAGATTTGTGGCTTTACGTTACTATGATAAGGTCCATGGAGATGAATGTTATTTCAGTAGTTTGTACTTTGTTCTCTCTTTTGTCATATGCTGACATTTACTGTAAGTTGTTCTTACAGGTATTCTTACACGCTGACAGTAGCAAATACTAAGTTCCTCTTTCTAAAGAGGAAGTACTGCAATAACCAGCTGTTCTCATTGTGGTTACTCACTAGAGAATCCTGTACCCTTCCTAATCTAATGAATATTGGTTATGCCGTCCTACTAACTACACACAGTCCAAATACATTCTGACAAATAATAGCAATGGACATAGAGTTCCTTGCAACATCTCAACACCGAAAAGTTGACACAGTTTCCAGAATTCAGATATTGATGACTGATCATCCATATCAGATCGGTAAGGGCCCGACACCTGGCACCCCCAACGATCAACTGATATCAGGAGTCGGCCTCCAGAACTGGAACACTCTCTATAGAGATGGAAGCATATACCTCTGTACACTGTGTTCATTATGTTTTTGTGCTTTATAGGTCATCAATATCTAAATCCCATTAAATTGCCTAAAAGGGGCTTTCCAGGACTTCACACTTGCTGAAGAAGATCGCTGAGACCTCATAGCTTGAATCGCACACCATATACATAGGCCTCCCCTTCCGCCTGGTTCCCGTCTCCTCCTCTCCTTACACTAGATTCACACTAGAATTCGGATCTCCGTCGTTCGGATCCGCATGGGGACCCAAAAGACAGAGAGCCCATCTGCTTAATAAGTGGTTACCCACTGGGGTCTGCCATTTGTATACAGAAAAGTCCTCCTTCTCTTCACCGATTTTAGGTGGAATCTGTGGTGCAGTTTTGAACCTAGCTGTACTCCACACCATGCAAATTCCGAGACCTTGATGTTATTAGGACACTAAAATGTGTACTATGTGTTACATGTTCCATGGCTATGCGTTTCTTTGCTCACTTAGTCATGACTTACTCTTGATGTTATACCATTGAATTGATTTAAAAGTCCAATAAAAAGTAGCACGGTAGCTCAGCGGTTAGCACTGTAGCCTTGCAGAGCTGGAGTCCTAGGTTCAAATCTGACCAAAGACAACATTTGCATGGTTTTCCTCAAACTCTGATATGTAGATTGTGAGCCCTATATGGGACAGTCAATGTCTGTAAAGCATTGCAGAATATGTTAGTTCTATACAAGTAACACTAGGTTCACATCTGCGCTTGTTGGGTCCGCTTGGGAACCCCCCGAATAGAAACCTAATCTGCTTAAAAAAGCAGTTACCCATAGACTATAATGGGGTCTACCGGGTTTCCGCCCGAAAAATGCAGAGAGAAAAGCCCTGCTTACAGTACGTTTCTCTCTTAATTTTTTAAGCGGAATGGGGAACAGAATCCGCGAACGGAGTTGAAGCGCTGGTGTGAACCTAGCCTAAGAAAAATAATAATAAATATTTCATGTGAATGGGACTGATCTGCTTCTATTCCATGTGACTGATAAATGTGATGTCACTGATGTTCTTGAATACCACAGCCTCCTCAACCTGCGCATCGGTGGGGGTCCTGGATGTTGATACATAAGCCCCAGAAAACAACCTTTAAACCTACGTTACCACTACTCCCAATAGCTTCCAGCTTCACAATATAGATGACCTATATATCTGATCAGTAAGGGACAATGGGACAAAGCTGCAATACCCTGCCCAGCTGGTATACAAAAGCTCTCTTGCCTCTTTAAAGAGCTGATCAGCAAGTTTGAACCCCCATTAATCTGATATGGATGCCCTATCCTAATGATAGATTGTCAGTACTGTAAAGCCTGAAAATCCCCTTTACTTGGAGAGGAGGGCACACATTATATGGATATCATCAGCACTGTGAGCCATATGTTCACATGATCTATGGTAGTCCCAGCTGTCTGACCCCCCTGGATGTTATTGTGATGACATCTGTCTATTATAGGAGAAACCTTTTCTATCATGGTGGAAGGTTTGCAAGTTTCACAGGATATACCACACAAAAAACACAATTAACAAAGCCTTCAGTTTTGTCTGAAACTTATTATATATACTGTACGTACATCCTGCCTTTACATCCTCTCTGGGATTAATGTGTTTGACACTGGTGTGATGTATAATAATAATAGTACATATACCCACACAAAACTTTTAGTACAGAGGCCAGAAAATCACAAAAGACAAGACAAGTCATACTGATAAAGGGGGATGAAATACATTTTTATGAATATAAATTGTACTTTATAATGGTACCATTTAATATTCCATACAATGTACTGGGAAGCTAGAAAAAACATCAGAATGAGGTGGAATTGGGGAAAAACTGTATTTGCCACACTTTCTTGTTATGGGTTGTTTTTATGGTGTTCACTGTGCCGCAAAATGATATGTCACCTGTATTCTGCAGGTTGTTATGATTATGGTAATACTAAATTTATATAGTTATTTGTACGTTTTAACACAATAACAAAAAACTTCAGAAACTTTGAAAAAAAAAATTATTTGAGTCTCCATATTTCCATATACAGGGCTGCACAATGTTTATTTTTTTTGCTAAGCTAGATGTACTTTTTATTTATACCATTTTGGGGAATGTTCTGATTGCTTTTTGTTCCAATTTTTTTGGGAGGTGAAATGGCAAAAAAAAACCCCAGTGATTCAGCCATTTTGATTTTTTCCCCACTACAGTGTTCACCATATGGGAATATATATAATATATATATATTTACATAGTAGATGAGGTTGGATGAAGAAACCAGTCCAATAAGTTCAAACTATAACAGACAGTACCCTACAATGTTGTTCCAGAGGAAGGCAAAAAACCCCATAAGGCTTATGCCAATTGCCCCATTCCAGGGGAAAAAATTTCCTCCCAACTCCAATCTGCCAATCAGTATAAAACCCTGGATCTACTTGTCCTTAACCAGATCTAGAACCCATAACCTGTAATATTGTTCTGTTCGAGAAAGACATCCAAGCCCTCTTTGAACTTGTTCAATGAATCCACCATCACCACTTCCTGGGGCAGAGAGTTCCATAGCCTCACTGGTCTTACTGTAAAGAATGTCCCCTTGTCAGTGTCACTGGCCTAGGAGTAAAAAGATCAAAGATATATATATATATTTTTTTTTTCTTTTTAACTTTACTGTACTATAACTATACAGTACTTTGTACTAGTATTTGTAAGTGAAAAGCAGAAGGTAGTCTAAAACCTGGAAGATAAGATAATCAGATAAGATAAGATAATCCTTTAATAGTCCCATTATGGGAAAATTCAGTTTGTTACAGCAGCAAAGATATGCAATACAAATACAATACAATACAAAACTCCAAGGTAGAGGCATTACAGTGATAGTAGGTACAGATAAAGAGGTACAGGTAAAAAAAAAAAAAAAGTAGCAGAGGGGATATCACAAGTTAAAGATATTTCAGTTCTCTGTGTGTAATGATCTCCGCTTAGGTCGGTGTTGGTTGTACAGCCTAACTGCAGCGGGAAGGAAAGACTTCCGATAGTGCTCCTTCTCACACTTAGGGTGACATAGTCGGTCACTGACAGTACTGCCCAGCGCGATCACAGTCTCATGCATGGGATGGGAGTTATTCTCCCGCATGGAGCTCACCACGGACAGTATCCTTCTGTCACCCACCACCTGCACTGGGTCCAGTGGGCTCCCCAGGACAGAGCTGGCCCTTCTAATGAGCTTGTCGAATCTATTCCTATCCCTGGTTGATATACTGCTCCCCCAACAGGCCACTCCGAAGAAGATGGCTGATGCCACTACTGAGTTGAAAAAGGCTCTAAGAAGTGCCCCCTGGACTCCAAAGGCTCTCAGCTTCCTAAGCAGGTAGAGCCTGCTGTGGCCCTTCCTGTACAGGGCCTCCATATGATCTGCCCAGTCCAGCTTATTATTAAGGAGCACACCCAGGTACTTATAGGTGTTCACAATCTTAATGCCCGTCCCCTGGATGTCCACTGGATTAGGAGGGCATCTGCATTTACGAGAGATGTGCCAAACTTTCTATTATAATTTTTCTCTTGGTTTGATCTACTCCTGGTTTTGTCTTACAATATACTGACTAAAATACTGACCATGTGAAAGGACTAAGGAGTTTTGCACACGACCGAGTGGGGATCCAATGCTCTGTTCTGATAACTGTAGAGCAGGTATTATCCTTCGTCATGATAGTGGATTGGAACAGGATGGAACCCTTCATTAGAAATTAATGAATCCTAGAAGGCACTTGGATGTATTGTGAGTATGATCTGAGTGCCTTCCATTAAAAATCGTCACCCTCTCGGCCTGCACAGTCAGTCGTGTGCTCGAGACCAATGGGGAAAAGATACAATCTGACACCATTTGCACACCCGGTGGCTGATGTTTTCACTTAGTAACATAGTAAATCATTTATTGATTATTCCCTCATACTTATTACTGGTAGTGTGTTTTTGCATGGCCGTGTGGCCAGTAACAAGTTAAAAGCAATATTCAATAAATGTTTCACTATGTTAAGTGAAAACACCAGTAGCCTGATCCAGAAGGCGGCTGGCGTCAGGTTGCATGTCAGTATCCGTATACACTAACTAGATATACACTAAACAACATCTGATGAGCGATCATTAACCTCTTCACGCATTCTCACGTACCTGTACGTGGGAGAATGTGGTTAGTTACCGCATCCCCACGTACAGGTACGTGACGGTGATCGAGGGTGTATTGCAGTCTATAGTGCAGGATCAGCGATTAGAGTATCGTTGGTTCAGGTGTCCTAGTGGGACATATAAAAAAAGATAATATTTATTAACTTATTTGGGTGGTATGACTATCTCTTTGAAAAGCAGAGCATATCACATTTTGAAAATTGCGATTTTTTTTTCCAAATTTCCATCAAATTTCCTATTTTTTTATAAATAAATACAAAAATATTGATCAATGTTTACCACTAACATGAAGTACAATGTCTCACAAAAAACAGTCTCAAAATCACTTGTGCAAGTTAAAGTGTCTTAAAGTTATTGCCATATAAAGTGACATATGTCAGTTTTGAAAAATGAAGCCTGGTCTTTAACGCACTTTTGGGCTCAGACCTGAAGGGGTTAAAGGTGTATTATGCATACTAAAGCGTTTCACCCAATACATTGCTTTATCTATCTTGCTCCATTTGTTAGATACCGCTCATTATGTCTTCTCAATGTTTACAGTTCGATACCCAGATTTCAGACCACTTCTGCTATCTAGCGGCAGAGGTTGGGCTGGTGACATCAGTCCCTGTTCCTAGCCATCTCTAATCTCTTCACTGTGACTGATGGCTTCTGTCATCTGTTCAAAGTGTACTTAGCTGCTGAACGCTGATAAGGGCTAAAACCAGAGTGCTTGACCAGGGCCTGTTATCTGTATGTAAATCCAGAGAATGTGCAGTTTAGTCTGAGGCTAAGATCGCCCTCTAACCTGTCACTGAAACCAGAAGGTGGAGGGATATGGGACAGGAGAGCAGGTGAAACGCTGAGGTGGGAAAACTTCTTTAAGGCTCTCATACACTCAAGAGAAAAGTTGGCCAAACTGATTCATTTCAGGAGGACCATCTCAAGAATATGGGGACTTCCGAATGATGTTGAAGAAAGAAAGATGAGGTGTAGGTTGCCTATAGGCTGACACAGTTATACACATTTTCATCTGTATTGGCTTCTTACAGTTGTTCCAACTATCCATACACTCAGTGACTCCGGCCAAAGCACAATCCTCCACTGGGCAAGTTATTTCACGGAAACACTGTTCATCTAACAGCCGGCTGTGCACACAATTGGTCAAACATGGTGGACTTCTTTCCAGACAATGAAGTCATCTGTTGGTGAAAACTATTTTTCATTGTTAAATATCACATGACTTTGGTTGAAATCATCTGTTTTGATCAACTTTAGACGAATGTAGATGACCTCCTTAATCTTCTTTTATTCACAGAACTGGTGTCATTAGGTAAGGTAATATAAAGTCCTTGAAGATCTTCGTATCAAATGACAAGGTAGGGTGCAGAGAAATTCTTTCAAAAAATTCCATAGCAGAGAAGAGGCTGTCCAGCATTTAGGGACCAGGTGGGATAGGAAGCAGACATGGATGTTATAGTGTTGCTCCACAGGACAAGTGTTATTCTATTATTTGTAATATAAAGGTGCATTAAATGTCACCCTACAAGTAGCACGTTGGACCTCCTCTGGTTCCTGCAATCTGGTATATTAGGGGACCGATCCTGTGCCAAAATAAATTTCCCCAACCATCGAGCCAGAAGGCCCTAAGAAAGTTGAGGATCGATAGTCCCCCTTGCTGAGGCTTATTTCACCTCTGAACTTTTCACCTCCTATCACCCCTGTGAGCGCAATCCGCTCTAAGTATCGCCGTATTGAAGTCCAAATTCATAAAGTTGATGTATGCGCTAGCTCAGAGAGACACACACATGCACAGTTATTGTGTATATAGTGGGTTCTGCTTTAATGGAGGGAAAAATGTAGTTTTTAAGTACAGTGTAGACAAAGAACAGGTCGGGTTACTGTAATTAGCATAACATGATTGGTGGCAAAGGTGTAAAATAGTTCTGGCACATGGCGATTGGATAAGAGACAAAAGAGGGGCCGCATCCCCTTAAAGGGGTATTCCCATGTACATAACCATTTTTAAATTTGTAGATAATTAAAAGTTAAACATTTTTGCAAATATAAATAATTAAACATTTTGCAGAGTTTTAAAGATTTTCGCTAAATATCTTGTAGTCACAGTCTTGTTGTCGTGATTGGTTACCAATGGATACGACCAGGAATGCAGGACCTTTCTAAGGTCAGAAAATCAGCAAAGATTTCCTTATTGTGGTCGGGATATCTTCTCCTACATGTAGTGTCCCTGCCTGATAACCCAGCTACAATAAGAAAATCGCGGCTTGGTTTTTTCACAAGTTCCAGACCATATAAAGTTTCTGCATTCGTGGTCGTATCCGTTGGCAACCGATCAATACAACAGGCTGTCACCATTTAGAGAGTTAGGGAAAATCTTAAAAAATCTGCAGAATTTTTAACTACTTGTATTTGCAAAAATGTTTAACTTTTAATTATCTACAAATATAGATATGATTATGTTCATGGGAATACCCCTTTAAGCCATCTGGTGGGGGATGAGCTCTCTAAACAAAAGAGGAATGTAAAATGGTTACAGGCATGGTCCACATGGCCCTGGAATCCAAAATGGAGGATACAATAGCTGAGTCATCCTCCACACCCCCTACCATCAGCATGGTGCAACAGAAATCTGGATAGAAGGAGCATACATGGGGAACCCTTGGCCCCCATTCTCCTGATTGCTGGGGACAACCATGATCGGCCTCTGGACACTTATCTTCTGTGGACAGAAGATAAGTTGTCCTTAAAGGGACAACTCAAGTACCAGTACTGCATACAACCTGAGGACAGGGGTGGCGCTATGCCTTTCTAATCCCAGTAACTATCCCATTTTTCAACTATTTAGCCGCCCCAAATCACCATGTCAAATCCACCATGTTCAAAAACCACTACAGCCAAAAAAAAAAATAAAAAAATAAAAAATAGTCAATCCCTTTGACCCCGCCACCAATCAGGACCCAGCTTTCATTTTTGGCGCCCTCTTATTGGTTGCCATGACATCGTTCTTCATTTTGAGCAGGAGTCTCAATCTCTCACGCGCTGAGCTCTCCATCGGGTCAGGAGGGACGGGGCTGCATTTGTTTTCTCCAGTAGACGTCACTCAGCGTGAGACTCCGCCTCCTTCCTTTGCGCTGTCCAATAGGGATAAAGCATAGAGCAGAGCGCCGCCTCCGGCTAGTGTGTGACACGCAGAGTCCTGCTGTGAAGGTACAATCTGTGGAGAGCACTGACTGCTCCGGCACGGTTAGTCCGGGGCTGTGGGGGAGCCGCTGTGTGTGGACAGAGGACCAGGGGCGATGAGGCGGCAGCAGAGAGGATGAGCACACCTTGGCAACACTCACTCCAGAGGAACCGTCCCGCCCAAGGTAAGCTACACGTATGTGCGAATGTGCCAGCAACAGGGTGCCTCGTCCTGCTGTGCAGCCCTGCTGCAGCCCTGTGTACCCCGCTGCAGCCCTGTGTACCCCGCTGCAGCCCTGTGTACCCCGCTGCAGCCCTGTGTACCCCGCTGCAGCCCTGTGTACCCCGCTGCAGCCCTGTGTACCCCGCTGCAGCCCTGTGTACCCCGCTGCAGCCCTGTGTACCCCGCTGCAGCCCTGTATACCCCGCTGCAGGTAGACTTGCCCTCTGTCACATGCAGTTGGAGCAGACTTTAGTTCCCTCCCGCCCTCCTTGCTGGTTACTTGTAAAAGCCGGATGTTTTTTTAAGGATCCTGTACAAATCCTTCCCGAAATGTCTCTTGTCATTGGATCCCGTGTAACCCTTTAATTGCTGGGCCTGCCTTTGGCCGGCTCAGGGCTCTGCAGTGTTTGTTACAAGGTATCTGAGCAGGTCATGTGAATGGTCGGGAGAACTTCCTAGGTGGCTATTTATAGAAGCGGCAGATTTCAGTAAGGACAGGCAGAGATCTAAAGACGCCTCTGTAGGGACAAAGTCACCCAATATACGAAAAAGTATAATATTTGCATATGGGGAATTCTCAGCCGGTCACGATGATTTTTTGATCATTTCCTTTCCATGATCTGGTTTTCCATCCAATCACAATGATGGTAACAGGTGGCCGTACGCCGTAGATAGCGGTAGGTTTATGGACGTTCGCAATGATAGACGTGTAGTCTGTACTGGGCATTGGCTTTTCAGGCTGCCTAGATGTGTGTAATACCAGTGGTGAAGATGTGCAATCCTTCTGGGAATGGTCTTTCACAGACAGATTGAGCGTGGACTGGCTAGCAACTATCCAATGTGGCCAACTTCTTTCCAGGTGAAGATGGTGTCGTCAGGTGGCGAAAATCACACTCTGGTAAGGCCACACTGTCCAGTGCTGGAAGGTGCCAAAACTCTGCCCACTAGTGGTGGGCCATGGCCATGCAATTAGTGGCGAAATCATGGGCCATTGGCCACGTATGGCACTGGACAATGCAGTCTTTGCTAATGTCATGGTAGCCAAATTTGGGGGACACCCTGCCCACATGTAGCCACCAATGATCACACGATTATACAGCACTGAATGTGGCTGCCTCGATGTTGGAACGCAGCCTTGGGGGTGTTCACACGGTGCAGCTAAAATTGCATTGAAGTAGGATAGGAAGTGGGTTTTGCTACAGTTTTTAAAAGGGATTATTCCTCAAAAATATTTATCTGTAGGATGGAGGATAAATGCCTGCCTGGTGTGTTGGACTGCTGAGCCCCTTCCCCACCAAGCCTGAGCACGGGGTTGTTTTACCCCTGTTGTGGATGCAGGCCCACCCCCCACCTATTCACTGTAATGGGAGCCTCAGAGATGGAGTGCTGCACTTTGGCTATCTCTTATGAGGGGGTGTGGTTGCATTTACAACAGGGATTAAATACCCTCTGTTCTCCGGATCGGTGGGGGGTCTCAGTGCTCAGACCCCCACTGAGCAATTTCTCCTCTATCATATGAATAGAGGATAACCCCTTTAATTTTTACAAGGGAAACCTGCTAAATAAATGTTTCGCCTGTAAAATGTCGAAAAACCTGATGCAGTTTTTTCCACTGCAGTTTTAACTGCACCATGTGAATGCAGGCTTACCCTTCCTATGGAGCAGCTGTTTCTATAGGCACCAGGTGGCTAAACATTACAATGAGGAGGCGGAGCATTGCCGGGCTATTCTTCATGCAGCTCGTCTGTTATTTCAGGTTGACTTTTCATGCTGACGTTTTTAACTTTTTGCAGCAGTTTCTCCAAGATGGTAACTAAACGCCATGGTGATTGCAAAATCGATGCAAAACTTCATGTTTTGAAGCAGTTTCCTGGAAACCATGGCAATGAATGCATGAAAAGTGCAATGTGACAACCAAGCCTTGGGTATATGTATAGAGTAAGTTATAGAGGAAGGTCCTGTCTGAACGTGGCCTTGTGTGACCTTCTTCAGAGTGGACAACCCCTTTACCAACAGATCCCTGGTTCTGTGCCTGCACAGAGTACGCTACATTACACAATTGTTCTGTCTCCATGCTCATTACAGGGCCTGTGATGTGTAGCCAGCTGCACAGGGATTATACAGAAGGCCACTCTTATCCACACCAGATTTTCAGGTCTACTTTCAATGCAGTTTTGGGTGGTTGTCTTCAAGATATAAGACAGTATATTCATTGTCTTGTGCAGTTGATACTGTATATACTGGAGTAACCTAAAAATATTCTCCGTCATAGCTAAACCTGCTGTAGTGTGAAACCCTACTCATCATTGCAGCTCGGGGGTTGCTGGGAATTTTTTTTTTTTTCTGCAAGTTATTCATCAATCCCTGGATACATTGTATACAGATGTAGCAGAGCTGAATTTGTCAGCTAAAGTGGTTTCCTGGGCTTGGGAATTGATGGCCTATTTTTAGGAACTGTCATCAATTGCAGAGTGTCGGGGGACATATAGCAGGGCCTCCCCGCTGACCAGCTCTTTAAGGTACCAGAGTATTTGGGAGAGTGCTGCAGCCTCTTCTCAGAAAAACAAGCACAGAGCTGTACTCTGTATAGTGGCTGTGTTTGGTATCGCAGCTCATCCCCATTCACTCGGGTAGGTCTATGCTGTGAACTGGCTGTGAGACCGATAAGTGTGATGTCACATGGATAGTGAAGCAGAAGCAGCGCTCACGGCTTATCAGCGGGGTCCCGGGTTTTTAATCGATGACCTATCCTAAGGATAAATCAGAACTGATAAAGTATGGAAAACCCCTATAAATGTTTGGACTTGATACCTGCTCAGTGGTGGTGTATAGTTACAGAGGACACTATGCAATGGGGGCTAAGGTCCCTTGCACATGGGGTAATCCAGACTGGAAAATCTGATTCAAGCCTAGTCAGGACTCCTTGCATGCTAGTGATCCTTGATGCTGGGAATCCTCGCCTCTTGCGGTTTTACTGTCCTCTACGTAGTTTGGGACTGCTAGGGATTCCCTCTATGATAGACTACTAGGATGTAAGGAGTCCTGTCTCCTGACTAGGTTCAGATCAGGAATGTATGAACTGGAGTTTTGGGTCTAGATTTGCCTGTGTGCATGGGGCCGAAAGTGGCTGCAATCTCTACTGATATCCCTATATATTGAACCAGTAGAGGGGAGAAAGCTGCAACCATAGTTTACATAGCTCCCCAAGAAGAACAACACTGGGCACTTGAAATTCGGCTTGCCTGATCCATATTTCCTCCAGCGTCTTTTGTAGGGTGGTGTCGGGGCAAACCTAAGCACATTAGGTGGTGGTTGGCTTGTAATGCGTCATATACTGCATTCATTATGCTAAATAACAAACTCTGCTCGGCTATATCTGTATTCCCAGGCTTCACTGCTTTGCCTCCCATCTCTGTGTTTCTTCCCCCTGGTTCTTTGCCCTCTCAGGGCAGTGTTTTGGGAGGTGTGAACAGCTGGTGAGTCTCTAAAATCTGTGTGAAACCGGAGACAGAACAGTTTGGCAGAGCAAGCGGGTACAGCCGGCTGTGCCACTGGCTGTTCATGCCTGTGCTAATGTACACGTCTGCTCATTAACTAGCGAGTGTCGGCCAATGTGTGTTGTCTCTGGAAGGGAATCAAGAAAACATAACTGCGTTCACCATAAATGTTGTCTGATAGGAAGGTGCTTATGTTGTGGGCTAACGGAAAGGGTTAAGTTAATTGAGCCTGGTGTAGCAAGACGTGACATCACCCGATTAGTTTAGGTAATTTCCTGTTGCATAGGCATCGTGGTATCTCTGCCTTTACCATCAATGCGCAATAGAGAAGTCAGTTCACCTGGCATAATGCATGTAGTATCCAGACTCGATGGGGGGCGATTTATCAAGAGTGGCGTCTCCCGTGCTAGTCTAGGATGCCCCAGACTTATGATACGGTGCAGGCCTCGTCATAAATTAGGCACATCTTCCAGTGGAGCCGGTGCCTGTACTGAAATCTGCAAGGAGCTGGCGTAGACTTCAGGCATCTTCACCAGAAAACTGGTGTAAATGAAGATAAATCTGAAGGGTCAGACAAATATTGTCATAACTGGCGTTTGTCGCAAATCGCAAAGTGGCGCGATAATAAATATGTCCCAATGTTGTCTGTGTCTCAAATCAAACAGTCTTGCTCTAGGGTCACACCTACACTTAAATAGTGGTTACCTGTGGAAAACCGCAGACTCCATAGACTATAATGGGGTCCACCGGGTTTCCATCTGAAAATTTTTTCAAGCAGATTCAGGGACAGAATTCCCAAATGGAAACCAAGCACCCAACCTTAAAAATGGACAAAAAGACTAATCTAGTCTGCCCTTGTGTTTCCCTTAAGGCTTAGGCCCCACATTGCGGAAATGAAGCTTCTTTTGGCTACAAAAGGAATGGGAAATATATAGGAAGTTCTTATACTTCTACCTTCTGATAAATCCACTCCTGGCTTGGGCTCAAAAAACGGAGGAAATGTGTCCATCATGTTTACACTAGGATCAATGGGAGCAGACACACACAGAAGGAGCTGCATTGGTGTCCATCACTCTGTCGCTGTTAGTCTGTTGCTCTCATCCTATGGTGGGCATTCAGAACGGTAGTGTGAACGACTCCTTATTTTTAATTACAACATAGTCATACAATTGGTAGTGTATAACATGTATAGTTGTCACATATTTACTTTCAGAGGAATCAATCACTCGATTTGTGATGAATTAGAAGAGCTTCACGGCTTCTCTGACCATGGTTCAGCCATTTGTGAAGGAGTTGGAGTCGTGCTGTGGAAAAACTGGAGTCTAAGTCAGTGGCCTGGCCTGCCGACTCCGCAGCCCTGGGGTGAAGGATCAGTCATGTTGTTTCACATGCTCGATCGTTTTCTCGCAGAAGATAAGCCACCACCAGAGATCTGTCAAGCTTTCTTTCCTCTCCCATTGAAAATACCTACTTGCTTAGCTAAGATCACCAGTGGTTTCTATAGTCGTGCTCGAAACGCTGGAAATGATTGGCTGAGGCTGGACACCATTGTACACCATGAATGGCTGGGTGATCTCTACTGGTGTGTTAAGGACCATGAAGTATGGACTGGCAGAGTATATGGGCAATACAGATTGGAAAGTGCTGCGGAATATGTTGGCGCTATATAAATGAATTGATATATAAATGTGTTTTTTTTTTTTTTTTTTTTTTTTTTTGTGTGTGTGTGTGTGTGTGTGTGTGTGTATATCGCTTCTCAACTCTTTTATACCAGGAACATACGGTGGTGGTTTGTTCATAGTGGACTTCCTACAGGAGACCTGGCCGTGTCAAAAAAAAAAATTAGATTACCGTAGGTGGTTTTCACCTTTCAACCTTTGCGTTGAAAACGAAATAACGGACTGTCTGCTTCCTGCTCCGTTCTCTGTATATCATCTTCTGAGGACAGCTGATCAGGGGTGTTTCGGGTGTCAGACTCCCACAGATCTGATACTAGTGACCTATCTTTAGAATGGGCCATCCATATTTTTAGCTTGGAAAACCCCCTTTAAATTCCATCTATTACACTGCGACTGTATGCTGGTGATACTGCTGTGACTAACCTGCCTTGTGTCCTTGGCCTTAAGGTCACATGTTTTTAATATTTTTACATTAATAGAACGCCATGGGCAGTAAAAATGCATACAGTGTGTGCCGATCACAAGAGTCTGACCAGGTTAGAATTTCTTGCAATAACTTGGTGAAATCCTGTGTACGGCTCCACACGGCGGCCTAAAATATTCCTGTCCACGTCTGGTTATGACGAGAAGTTTCATTAGCGGTGTGCTTGATGGTAATGGATAATGTCTCCTTGGAATTGCTCTCCGGGGACGGAGCAGGCGTCTCTTGTCACAGGCCTGAATTAATGTTTATGGCAGGTTGCTATCACAATAGAGTTGCATGTGTTGAGCGTGTACACTGTTATTTACCTGCCGTAATTTCAGAGTGTTAAGTAATTGTAGCCAACGTACAAAATTATCACTAATCTCGTAGCTGCGAGAAGGCCCCGAGGAACTTTTTGTTTTTACCTAAATCCCTATTGTGTATTGTGTTTTGGCTTGTCTTGTGGTAACCTGTCAGACTAGATGGGGCCCGTTGTAGGCCCGGCCTTAAAAACAAGACCTGTTGCCATGTTTGTGTGAGAGTTCTGTTTGTATATCCTTACAGTATAAGGCCTTATTCACACCTCTATATATGGGGGTTTGCTGTCTGGTTGATCTGCTATTCACAGCCATAATTTTTTTTTTTTTTTTGTAAATAATTTTATCTACTTTACAATATCTGCGGGTCCATGAAAAGATTACAACATGGACTTTATTGGGGCTCTAAAATGGACCAAAATAGAGCATGTCTCCGCAAGAACTGCGGTCTGCGTACGCTTAAGATTTGGGGCCCATGCAGGATCTAAAATTTACGCAAAATGTGGGTGTGAATAAGGCCGTAGTCACATGTTGCACTGCTATTTTCCAGTCTTGTTTGCAGTGGATGACTCAGACGGACAGCAATGCTGCAACGTTTTTTTGTTTATGGCGTGAGTTACATATACAGTATATACTAGGCAACTGTTGTCTAGGAAGTAGTTATCACCAGTGACAGCAACAAGTCATCCCCTTAGGAAATAATGAAGCGGCGTGTGACTAACGGTGATAACTACATGCGGGTGACAATCATGATGTACTATCACTTACAAGCCAGTATAGGTGGCGTGTAAGTGAAATGTATACAAGAGCGTCCACAAGCTGTCTTGGTGACCAAACCTATAGGTGTGCAACCTATGCGTATGCCACACGTGAATGTCGTATTTATTCCACGAGCATGGTGTGAATAGAGCCTTATGTTACTTGCAGTATTGATGCTCTACTTTGTAGTGGAGTTACCTGTACTTAGTGCTGTCCATATTCAACTAGGATTGTCCAATGAAGCCAAAATTGGCAAGAGTTCAAACACTGCCTAGTAAGGCCGTGCTCAGACGCAGCATAACAGCCGCACATTGTGTGTCTGTTGTTCTGGTCCTCTGGCAGAACAATTACCATACTGGTGCATATGTGGACTAATGAGATTGTGCTGTGACAAGTCAACACAGCGGTCATGAGAATCTAAACCTCGTAGATGTCATGTGATTATCATGTTGCGGTTGCCAGTCACAGTGTGGCGGTATTCACTGCAGTAAAGGCAGTTCTACACTGTGATCTTTAGCTGTTCATCTTATGTTGCGTTTAGTCCCTATGTAGCCCAAAGCCTCCAATGATACTTGTTTTACTTTTTGGGAGGGTAAAAATATGCGTTGAAGTTGCAGGGAGGCGTTCTGATACAATATACTTGGGTTTTACGTATCCTGCGGTGTACAACAAAACATGTCCTCGCCAGCCGGTCACATACTACCAGGCATCGTTCTACTATGCAAACGTTCCTGAAAGTGGCCTCACCTAAGGTCAAAGCTGGTCATACACATTAGAGGTATGTCGGCCAAACCTGCCCATTATCTAAGTGTGTAGGGGCCGTAGGATTCCTCCTTGGCAGAGGTCAAGGAAGAGTCATGTTTGATTTTAACACATCCTGTTGGGTAGATAAGCTTCCGTCTGGCAGCCACTAGCCCCCCTCTCCCAAATAAAACACACGCACAGTATACAGTGTATAGGCGGGAGTCGGATACGTACGTGTTGGCCGACCGCTATCTCATGTACGTGGCCTGCTTTACACACTAGATTTTCATCAGCTGTAATGGCAGAGATTGTTTTAGGGCTTCTTGTCAGTTCCTTCATTGAGGGGAAAACTACATTCACCTCCTGCCTAGTCTGAAGTGGCTGATAACAGAGGACACAAGATTGCGTTCATGCTGAGGCTTTGAAAAAAAAACTGTTAACTTAGGCTGAAGACACACGTTCAGGTTTTGTTGCTGTTGGTCATAACCAATATAAGGTTTGCTGTAATATGTTTTATTAGATTCTTTTGGTCATTCCTGGCGTAATACTATTGTCATATCCTGCCATCATATATCTCGGCCATATTACGCGCACTCGGTGGCTGAAGCTAAGCAGTGACATTTCTCTTATCTCAGGGATATAATGGCGGCTCTGGCACTTCTCCATACTTTAAATAGACAGGTCATGGAGTTCACATTTGTCCCGCTGTGTGACCATCCCTAGATCCAGACCTACATAACTGGAACGCCTGCCTTCTCTCCAGCCTAACTGGCCCATGATAAAGACTACTTGGCATGGCCTTAACGGTATCCGGTCATGTTGGACGCAGCGTCTGATCTGCAGCATGTTATAGAGGAGCCAAGCAGGTTTATGTATAGTTTTAGGGGATAAGATTCAATATAACTTGCATTTTATTAGTTGTAATCCCTGTTTTTACTATGCTTAGGAGTCCAGTGGGAGGTCCATAGTCATACATGAAAGGCTGTCGGTCACTGTATAGGACCGCCCACTGGACTCCTTAGCATGGGCTGGGATTTTAATAATAACTTATAAGTTATATTAAATTTTTTCCCACAAAAGTGTATAACTATATATATATCAGTTCAGCTCCTACTGCTCCTGATGTTTCCTATAAAGGGTATATATCGCATTTCATTTTATTTTTTATTAAAAAAAAAATTGTGTGTGTATATATATATTAGTATTTTAAATTCTATTTTTTTTACATGATTATGGGGGCGGCCATTTTGTTGCCTGAAATTCTCTGCTCTAACAGCACTTAGTGATCTGCCTTACAGGACAGTCATGGCCACAGGCGGCAATAGTCTGGACCCGACTCATTGAGGTCTGTGTTAGTTTTCCAGATCTGCTCTGTACAGGAAGGGGCAGTAGATAGGCTGTGACATCATCTGTTGTCAGTGGTGGATGTAATGATGGCTCAGTGGGGTTATCTATAGAGGTGTTATCTTCTGTTGTCTGGTCTTATTTGTGATAAATGAGGTGACTGCTGCCATGAATATCCCTACGTATTTGGCAAGTGTCAGTCTATTATTAGGCTTAGTGAATTGACTACAAATAGTTCTGCACTCTGATGTGGGTATTCAGGGTGCCATTAGGAGGGCTTGTCGTAGCCATATAGAATGAATCCAGGCACTCCATTTGATTTATTGTAATAAATCTTCATACAATAAATTTTCATAATACAGTTTCCTCAAATGGAGTGCCTGGATTAATTTGATTATATATTAGGCTTAGTGGCCAGAGTGAAAATTGAAGATAAACATACTTTTTTTTTTTTTTTAAATGTATATAGTGACGTAGAAAATTTAATAGTAAAATAATTCTTTATAAACATTTACATAAAAACATTCTCCTTAAGGCCTCATGCCCAGGGGGGAATCTGGACCAAACATAAGTCAGATTTTGTAGTTGGTGCCCATTCAGGAGACCAGGCCATGGTGATCCATGGTGCTGCAAGTCCCTGCCTGCAGCTTCACTGTTCAGTACTGTATATAGCATGGAGAGTAGACTCACAAGACTGCAAGGACTCCTAGATCACTGACGTAAGGAGTCCTGGTCTCATGGCTGGGTTCAGATAAGGAAATCTGGCCAATGTAGGAATGGGATTTTCTGGCCCAGATTCCTCCATGTTCATGGGATATCTGTCCTAGAAGTAGGGGACTGGACCCCGCAGGTGATGTGCATGCTCTGATGGGCCAGCTTACCATGGCGAAGGGAAGGGGCTTAAAAAATAATAATAATAAAAAAATTTGATAGTGTGGACACCCTACCTATGGGAAGAGCCAGCGACTGAAGACGTTATGGGTCTGTTTACATGAGCTATACTTGTAGTAATGGTGCGACAAAAGCGACTTGTGACTGAGGGGCTTGAAGCGGTGTTGTTCTGTGTGTAGCTCCAGCCTCTCGGGTGATTGACTTGACTCGGGCAGAACAGGCGCTCCCGGTGTCTCCACTTAACCCCAAGTTACTCAGTCAATAATTAACTCAATGTTTATCAGGAATCATGTGAGCTCTGAGAGAAAATTGTGAAGAGGCCTATTGAGAAGAAGGGCGTTCCTGTCAGGAGATTCGGATTATATCCCTGTCCACGGGGTATAAGGGATGGCACACAAGTGGATATTTTTGTTCCTAGATGCGCCTTTTTTTTTTTTTTTTTTTCCTCCACCCGTATTTGCTGTATACGTCCGTGGTTTGGGCATCACAAAGCTTCTGACCAGATCCCTTTAATTGTGAAACACCAAAAAAGAAAATTCAAGAACCCCTCCCCCCCGTTCACATTTACACGCTTAACCCATACATAGAAAATATGGGAGGATAAAAAAAAATACCGCCTCCGTGAGACACTAGTACGACACAACTCAGTAGAATACTAGTAAGCATTACTGTCTCATGACAAAAATCACCATCTAGCCGCAAGGTCACATCCCTTGGCATAACAATACACAGCGTAACGAAAACTGGAAGTTATTTAGAGGAAGTCCTGGCAAAATGGTTTTGTCTGAGGGAAACCGTGTGACTCATGAATCTTTCAAGTTTCTCGTACAAAAAATTTCAAAATGTAGAGTTTAGCACAAGATCTTTCATCCCAGGTACTGACCATTAACCAGAGATCTTTAATTTGAAGTGGATTTTTTTTATGCTTGACAAAAACCGATGCCAATTTTGATGTGGAATTTGGTGACGTGTTACTGTGTTTTGCCATTATTAGGCAGGGCCAAACACCTTGTATTTTCTGTGTCCCATTTGTTTCAATGGAAGTTCTTGGGCACAATCCATCTGAACAACAAGCAGGACACTTACTTTTCCTGCCTAAAATTCAGCGTCAACTTTCTATGTGTGAACACTCGCCAGAGGTATAACTTGAAGGTCCAGGGCCTCACATGACCATGTAGCCGGGCCATGATTAATCTGCACGGAGCATGGATGACATCCGTGTGCTGCCCATGCCTCCATCGGCCCCGTCTGCCCCAGGTTCTCGGGACTGTAAAAATACAAAGTTGTGTATATGGGACCATCGAAATGAATTGAAAGACAAGACTAGCCCACTGACAATGCACACGGGCTTGTGCATGAGGCCTTACCATGTGCTGTCTATAGTATGTTGTTACCTCGGCACCCTTAGTTACCCCCTACGCCTAGCTGTGCTGTCAGTGTGATTCCACCACCACACCATGACATAAGGCTAGGTCACTATGCAGTATATTTGTGTGATAGGCGTGTGTGTATACATACGTATATGCATACAGCGTGTATGATGTATAGTTATACATTGCTAGGTATTGACTACTAGGGGATGGGACATGTGCACACGGAGAAGCTGCCAACCGTTTGCCAATGATAAGAGACTGTTTGGCAACCATTTGTAAAATGTTTTGTCATAGAGGTTACTGAACCCTGTGACGGTTGATATTGCCGTCTGCACTGACCCTGCTGTAGGTTACAGGGTGGCGTCCTAATATGACTGCGACACAGGTCAGTGATCTCTGTCCACTGATTTTTTTTTTTTTTTTTTTTTTTATGTGCATCTTACAGACAGTCTGTAAATTTTTTTTTTTTTTAACATGTCTAGGGCTTAGTAATTTCCATTCCTATCACTTATGGTTTTTGTGGAGGTGTGGTCGGAAATTGACTAAGTCTTATCAGGTGTAATCTTTTGTTTTAGTTTCTATATTCTCCATATCCCTCCTGTTTTTGACTGCTGTGTATTACACTAGGTTCACACTAGCGTTCGGGTTTCTGTTCTTCAGGTCTGCTTGGGGACCCAAAAAAAAACCCGGAAACCCTGTCCGCTTAAAAAGCGGTTATCCACTGAAACCATAGACTATAATGGGTCCGCTGGGTTTCTGCCCGAAATCTCCGAAGAGAAAAGTCCTGCTTGCATGGTGGATGGTGTCCACGAAAGCTAGTGTGACCACAGCCTTAGTTTCTTTGGTCTTCATGGTTCTCTTCTCTTATAGCAGTTCCCGAGACTTTTTATCAGCAAGGTTATGGAGTCAGAATCTGGGCCAGTTCCGGTTGGATTGGGAGTCGTAAAAAGTTGCCAACTCTGACTTAAAAATAAAGTGATTATATAATATTAAGTGTATAATTAGATGTATAACATGTTACATATTTACTTATAGGCATTCTATCACTGCTTTTTCCTGAATTAGAGGATCCTTACTGTTTCTGACTGACCATGACTGTCAGCCATTTCAGTTGGGCTGCGGAAAAATACATTTGGAGTTGGTGGTTTGGCCCCCCGATCCCACAGCTGTACAGATGGAGGAGACTTCAGGCCTGAAGTCCCTACACACATAAGGGATGTCCGCCACGACCAGGACTTTTGTGTGGGTGCAGGTCACTTGCGTCGTTTTAGCCAGGATCATTCTGTCAGTCTTCTCCCATGTTTTACCAGGTAATCCACACTGCTGAGTTTGCATAGATCAATATGGCTGCCTGCAGTCCCATGTAACCTCTTGTAATCCGCAGTGAATTTTCTGACCCGCTCTCCTGCTAATCTTTATATAGTCTGTATATTTGTGCCTCCATACTTTGCACACTTACTTTCGTGTGGTGGAAATCTGCCATATGGGATAGGTCATTGCACTGAGTGTGTCGAGAGTCAAGTGCGACTGATAAGAACGTGCTTGTTGCCTGCTTTCTATTTAAAGGGAACCTACCTGTCAGGTGAAATTGGGACACTAAACCACCAATAGGTCAGTGGTTCAGTGTCCCAAATATCCCTATAAGCCTGTCTGTGCCTGATATAAAATACCAAAAAAAAAAAACCTTATACTGTACTTACAGAATGACTAGTGCTCCCAGTTGGGGCCGTACCCCTCGGCTTCACTGCACATGCACCCGACATCTGACGGGTGTGCCATGAAGCTGAGGTCTACCCCTCAGCACATGTGCAGGAGCACCACAGAGGAGTCCAGTGAAATTCCAATTTAGGGAACTAACACCCATAGCTTTGCAGCAGGATCATTTGCTTGAAAAGTATTTTTAAACAGCTATTAGGGGGCACAAATGCTATACTTTGTACTGAGTTTGGTCAGTGGAAAAGAAAGCTAAATTCAGTGACCTCCATAGGCTGTCTGTGTCTTTCACTGACCCATAGCCCATAGAATGGACATCCATAATAAGTAAAATGGACCAAAAAGAGCTTGTCTGGTTTTATTTTTAGACTCGCACTCCATAAATAACAGATGGGAATAATATAAGTAGAGACATATATAGAGAGCACATTCGTAAAAAAAAATGGACATGTGAATAAGGTCTAAAGGTATTTAACATGGGGTTTGATGTGTAAGGGCTGTGGATTTTGCAGGCCAAAGCTCCGACTCCGGCACATCTTTAACAAGATAGTGAGATGTGACCGAGGTTGTCTGAAGTGGCAGATCCTAGTAAATACAATATGGCAAGTACACTATGAAATGACGGGACGGCTCCGCTTTACGTATGGTGTGCACATCTCTCTACATCGCACGCTCGCACCGCAGGTGGTTTATTTTGTCTGTCCTTAGTTAGCTTTATTATCTGTTGCTCTTTGTTTCTTTGGATGGATGTGTTTCGTCATGCTTCTTGTAATTTAGATTTTTGGGCATGTTCCCTCCTCACCACACCCGTGTGCGATGATGCTGTTTGGGGTAGATAAGCCATTTTCCATGAGCTAAACAAGTCTAACTTGAAAGCCTGCAGTGACATGTGTCTGGTAGCTTCTGTACGAGGCAAGAAAGCGCTCTACATACTCAAGTTCATTGGTTACAGAAGTTCAGCTCATCTCCAAAAATGTGTGCGGCTATATTAGATGTATGGTAATGTCACAAGGAGCAGCCCTGGTGACTATTAGCGACCATCAGTTGCCGTCCATTCTGACCAAAACTTGGGTTTCATTGCTGACTCTTGTCTATATGTTGTGTGGTCCAGAACCCCACAGTCAGAACCCGCTGCTGAAGCCGTGTGCCAAAACCGAAATGTAAGCCAGCATTACTTATAAGAAATGTCGGCCACAGAAGCATTGCCACCGCTCCTCATCCTGCTATGCCCCCTTTTTGTGTGGTGAGTGGCAGAAAACCTTTTAAAGGTGGCATCGTTTTAACTTTTTTTTTTTCTTGCGTAAATTTTGTATGTGGCAACAAATGCATCACTTTTAAGTGAGAATTCTGGTGCACGGCCATTAGTAAATTTGCACCAATTTACAATAAAGCTACACGCACACGACCGTCAGTAAAAACGGTACGAATAACACACGGATTAGTGTCCTTGTCATCTGTGATATTCACTGACATCCTAATGAATTGACAGAGCCGCGGTTACAGACAGGTATAGGACCTGCTCCATATTTTGCAGCTCTTCAATTGGCCTGAACACACAGCCGTGAAAACTACATGTGATGGGCCCATTGAAATATATGGGAATGTACTTTAATCTGCAACTGCAGGTAAAAAGTACAGTTGTGTGCATGAGGCCTAAGACAAACTTTTTACTTGTTTTTGTATCTTGAAGCCACCAGTGTAAACGTATAATATGGCAGCCAAACACGCTAAAGTGGGCATTTGTTTTTCTGCTAGGCTGGACAGATGTGTGTGCCTTTTGGGCCGTGTGAGGGGCTTCTCTCTATCCCCCACAAAGGAGGCCTATTGTAGCCTGCGCTGTCTCCTGTATTCTGCTGAAAGCCAAATCCACCAGCGAGGGATCATCTTTGCCCTTCCCTTTCCCATGACTGCAGACGGGTTTGAATATGGGGTGTTCACTAAAGGGTATATGTCGGAGGTATCTAGGAGAGCTTAATTCCTTGGTACTGGCTCTCTTCTTCAGACATGGTGTTATACAAGAACTGAAAATTCACAGATTATTTATACTCTATACACATGATCTTCGTGTATAGATCATGTGTATAGAGTATAAATAATCTGTGAATTTTCAGTTCTTGCATAACACCATGTCTGAAGAAGAGAGCCAGTACTCTTGAAAGCTTACTTATAAATATACTCAGCCTCTAAAAGGTATCGCCTGATTTCTTCACTCTATCACTACTTTCAATGGCTAACACGGTACAACATTATACTACTATCAGCTTAATTCCTTGGCATCAAGCATGTTAAACTCTGAAGACTTCCATAGACAAGAAAGCAGTCAACCAGACCTGATGATTTCAGTGGGACTGGTTACAGGGGTTGTCCGACTCTTTGGGGAATCTTTCACTACCTCTGCCAAGTCCATCTATTTACATCATTTAATAGGTTCTGCTCCACTGATTCTGGCACAGTTGGAATTTTTTCTCTAGTCCCCACCATTCCTGAGCAATCATTGCTGTTCGTTTTGGTGCCTGATATGCTATTTAGTCTCTGTACTGTCAGGTGGGCGGTGTCAGGCAGGAGCAGACAAGGGGGAATGACTCTGAGCTCCAATCGGAGGCGGACAGTGACAGAGCTCAGAATCCTACCTCATTGTTAATGCTGAGCTTGCATGTGTATGGGCACTCTGGACCCTTTTGTCCATTGGCTGACCGTTCTCTAATGTATGGATGTTTCTCATTTACCTTGTTTTTGGAAGATTGGTCAGTGTGAGATTGCCACCAGTTTTGGAAAACTTCTGCAAAAAAGTGTGGTGGTGTTTACATTTTTTTTTTTAATTCATGTATTCTGATTTTTTTTCTTCTCCTGAACTATTAGTCATGTTCTTTACATCTGGAGAGAGACTTTATAGTACGATGTTCTCTTATATCATAACGCTCTTCCACTTCCGGGGCCAAAAAGTCCAGATTAGTCACAGACTCGCACATACATCATGTCACTGTAAATGAGTCATTTGTGGTCACTTCTTAGCCATGGAAATGCTGATCCAGTGCTGTGAAGAAATGTCACAGTCCTGATAATAAAATAAATAAAAACCCTATAAACTCCATGTTACGTCCCTTCAGCGTCTGCTCACCGCCATGTCTGCAAAACCTGACAGTGGTCACGACCTGGCTTGTATCTGAACATTTGCATAGCACCTGCTTTGGAAGGAGCGTGACGGACAACGGCGAGTTTTCAGAGGTTATTTTAAGCCTCATTTTCCTTTCCATTATTTTGCATTGTGCGATTTTAATGGATGGTTGGCACAGGATCAAATGTATGGTTAAGTGCAGCGACTTTATGGATTAACCTCTTAGGGTATGAATAGCTTGAGTTTACTTTAGGTTTTAGGGTGTTGGTTTTATTTTTATGTTTACGCTGTAGCTTTCCCATATTATCTGGAACTGAAATAGAAGGTCTCAAACTGCCCTGACCCACTATAATCCGAGCTGATCAGGGTGTAGGAGGAGGTGGCGGCACTGTACGGGAGTACTGTATACACAACACCTTCACTACTGGATATACAGAGCGAGGGGGTTTGCTGCTGCCGGGTACCTGCAGTCTCAGAGTATGCAATGTCACCTAAGGGAAAGGCATAAAATTTTTTTTTGTTTTTTTAAATACAAATTGCAACTTTTTCTTTTCCCCCTGAAAAGTGTGGTGAGGACGTGCAGGAGGCATCAGAAATTTGATGTCTATCCATAGCGTTCTCCACCGGTGATGAGGTTATGAAGATTAGCGTTGATAACTCCAGTCTTCTTATATCTCCTCCCCTTAACTTTTTTCCAACCCAACTCCACCGCTCTGGGTAAAAGTGTCTGATCTGTAGGGGCTGGCCAGTTGGACCTTCACTGATCATGAGAACGGAGTCCTCCCATATAACTAACATGGTTGAGCGTTGCTGCTGCTTCGTTCATCTCTGTAGGACTGCTGGAGATAGACGTTCACTCCGCTCGGCTACTCCTTGACTGTCCTGTAGAGGGGAGTAGCGCAGCCGCACACATGCTCATACGCCGCTCTAAATAGGCACACTGTTCAGTGGCAGACCTCCAAAACTCGTGCAAAGACAAACATTTGCACACTTTCCATGATTATAATGCTGTGATGTGGCTGTATTGGACTTATTACAGGCTGCACTCCAGTTTTGCTTCTGGCCATGACTAAATATTCAGCAGGACCTCTATGGCTTAGGCTGGGTTCACACCAGCGTTGGCTCTCCGTACGTGGATTCCGTTCCCCTCTCTGCTTGAAAAATGTGGAGAGAAAAGCACTGCAAGCAGCACTTCTCTCTCTGCATTTTTCGACCGTTTCGGGTGGAAAAGGAGCAAAAACCACGCAGACCCCATTATAGTCTATGGGGTCTGCGGGTAACCACTTTTTTAAGCGGATTAGGTTTCCATTAGGGGGGTCCCCAAGCAGACCCCCGCCCCCCCCAACGCAGATGTGAACCGGGCCTTACATCCTATGCGATATTGTAATACAACTCCACAATCTTTGCTGCCATGTTGTCTAAAACATGAAAAGTCCAGTCCTACACTGTGACTCCTTCCCTGTGTGCTGCTGCTGATGATGATGATTATTATTATTATTATTATTATTATTATTATTATACTTTCCAGCATTCTTAAAGGAGGTCCATGAGAACGTTTCCCCGTGTGCTACAAAATTCTCAGGTCCCCTTTCCTACTGGGGTGGCTATACCGCTTCTGTAGATCACGCCCTAAATGTGCTTGTGCCCTCTTTTCAGATGTGCGTGGCATACGCACAAAGTGTTTGGGCAGAGAGGTTTGCCTGCTCTTCCAGGGGTTCGGGAGATCTCCTGTTTGTTTTTTTTTCCAGACTTTTTGGTAACCGCTGCAGTCTATACAGCTTTTTGCATTCATTTGGACTGCAGTGGTGGCTCAATAGTTAAAATCAGCTAGTTGCATTACAAACATCCGCAGTGTACACCAGGCCGAATACGCTTTGGCGTTCCAAGTAAATAGATATAGCAAGACTTAGAGAAGCCTGTTAGAACATATAGGCCTCCTATTGTAGTCAGTCTTGCCATAACAACCAATCGGATTGCAGCTCGTATGTTTTTCGGAGTCGGTATGATTATGAAAGACGTGATGTGATTGGCTACAATGTATATGCGCAGTTTCCGTACGTCTGAGCTTGAGTGGTTGTGGCTGAAGGTGACTTTCAGGACGACTGAGAACACCGTAATGGACATTTTTTTTTTTCTTCCTTTTGCCTGCAGTCTGGTGGATTAGTACCAGCAGCTCGTGTCCTGATGTAATAAATTCCTTGCGTGTTTGACACTTCTTGGCCCAGTTCTCTCCCCTCTGTTGTGAGCAGATTATGGCCTCTGGTATGAGCTGTTTAGTATTTGAGTCCTTCCTGCCTTTTATGTGACTGTTCTGTAGAGCAGACTTAGACTTACTGCACCGCTTATTAACCTCTCAACACCCATGGAGGGCCATTGGAAATAAAAATCGAAAATGATTATGACTTTGCCATGCTGACACATGATACTTGATGTTACAGGCCTAGAGCCTGAAGCTGCACTACAATGCCTGTACATGTATGGGATTTGTGTATTGTCCATGGTTTCCACCCCATCATCTGAATAGACAAGACAGAGCCACACAATGGGATAAAACCTACTCTACAGCTTGGTCCTACGGCCCCATATGGATCTATTTAAAAATAGTCATGTAGCGATAGGAATGAAGGAGTCTGTATGATATAAGTTATTATGGATCCATAATAACAGCACATGGACAATAGTCATGTACATGGTTCCTAAAAGTATGATCAGAAGGGTTCCTAACTGCTGGGGGCCCCACCAGTTATGTGGGCAGGGTCCCCTATAAATGGAGCAGTAATGCACATACCTAACGCCACTCTGTTCACTTGTATGGGACTTCACACAGTCGTCCTACCACTCTATTCACCCAAGGACCCTCATTTATGTGATCGTGAGGGTTTCAGCAGTCTGGTCCCCAGCAGTACTCCACAAAATAGGTGATAAAAGTTTGAGACTACCCCTTTAAATTGAGTCAAGGTAATTCTGCAATAATGCGAATTTGGGTCCACTGAATTACAGTGGGGACTGATCTGCATGCAAAACCACATCCTAATTTCATCTATAGATGTCGCCCACATAGCTACAGAATCTAGATCTGTGCCATGTGACCATACCATAAACCCCCCCCCCCCCTCTCCTTTTTAGGGCATAAGAATCTTAAAGGCAGGGCTCCGGCTTCTGGGTTACCATTTATGATCCAAACTGGAAAACTGCTAACACAGCTTTATTTGAATGGCCCCATTGTAGTACTTCTGAATTTATACCTATTGTGATCAGCCGATAGACTGGACCGCTTTTATTTGGAAAGGTGTGGTCGAGATAAAACTCCCTTCACCTCAGGAAAGATGTTGAAAAACAATATTGCATTGCTAGACTATGCTAAAACTTAAGCTATGTTCAAACCTGCGTCTTAAGCACAAATCCCATACAAAACCCCAGGCAAAAAGTCCTGCAGGGACATCTTTTTCGTCCATGAAAATCATGGACCCCAGTATAGCTAATGAGGTCCCTTGGGATCTCTCCGTCACTAGACGGATCCATCTTAATGTTTTGTCCGTTCTTCTGTTCCTACAACGGGATTAGAAGAATGGATTAAGGTGACGCAGATGTGAACTCCGCCTTGAGTTAGCCTAAATGTAGTTGTATTATCGGTGTTGTGTGCGTTACCTGACTTCTCCATTTTCTCCTTTCAGGTATGAGAAATGAGTGTTGGAAGGAGGAGATTAAAACTGGTGGGGATCTTAATGATGGTGAACTTCTTCATTTATGTCATCGTCGAAGTATCAAAGAGCGATGGCCCAGACAACAATGGAAAAGGACAGGTTCTGTTGCCCAGCGGCAAATTCTGGAGGAAACGTCCAACAAGCGGCGCTTATTGGAATAGAGAGCAACAAAAGCTCGACAGACTGTACAATCCAATTCTAAACTTGCTCAATAACGCTACAGTGGAAGAGATGGTGGCGTCCAACGCAAGTCTTCTGAATTCTTGCGAATTGGATGCAAGTATCCGATCTGAAATTAAAGACTTTGAGGGCTTGCCAGACAGATTTAAAGACTTCTTGTATTATTTAAGATGTAAGAACTATTCCTTAGTGTTGGATCATCCAGATAAGTGTAAGGATAAGCCGTTCTTGCTGCTGGCCATCAAATCCCTTACACCACAGTTCGATAGACGACAAGCCATACGAGAGTCCTGGGGCAAGGAACTCAAAGTTAACAATATGACTGTTGTCAGGGTGTTTCTCCTTGGAGACACTCCTCAGGAGGACCACAATCCAGATCTTTCTGGCTTAGTAAAATATGAAAGTGACAAGTACAAAGACATCCTTCTTTGGAATTACAAGGACACTTTCTTTAATTTAACTCTTAAGGAAGTTCTCTTTCTGAAGTGGGTAAGCCATTCCTGTTCAGATGTCAAGTTCATCTTTAAAGGAGACGATGATGTTTTTGTGAATACCCATCAGATCCTGGATTACTTGAAGACGTTGTCCACAGAAAAAGCCAAAGATTTATTTGTTGGGGATGTGATCAAGGATGCTGGACCTCATAGGGACAAAAAGTTGAAGTACTACATTCCTGAGAGTCTGTATGAAGGTTCCTACCCACCCTATGCGGGGGGCGGAGGCTTCCTTTATTCAGGCAGTCTCGCTTTAAGACTATATAATGCATCATCTAGAGTTCTCTTTTATCCTATTGATGACGTCTATACTGGAATGTGCCTTGAGAAGCTTGGGCTCGCTCCAGAGAAACACAAAGGGTTTAAGACTTTTGATATAGAGGAGAAACAGAAAAAAAACATTTGTTCATATTCCAATTTAATCTTGGTCCATCCTCGGAAACCCCAAGAAATGATTCAGATTTGGTCCAAGTTACAAGACTCTAGTTTGAACTGTTAAGGTGGGAGCGCATTTTCGACGTCTTGCCGAAGGATTTATGATTTGCACTGCTTATATCGTGAGGACCTGTGCTCTACGTACTTGTCACACTGAATGTTCCCAAAGACTTTACTTAACCGGAAGGCTGTAAATCTATAATATATATATATTTTTTTTCAGGTGTTTCCTTTATTTTCAGTTGTTCTTGTTTAGCTGGTCTTAAGTTATGTTTTGAAAACCCATGGATTTTTTTTTTTTTTTTTGAAAGTTTTTATCTACGCACATTTTTTTATTTTATTTTATGGGATTGTGAGGTTGTCCCATCCATGCTTGGGCCGATGGCTGTGCAGGATCGGACCATCTCGCAAGTATGGAAGTCATGTCTGTAGTAAAACTGTTACCTAGGTCTTTATTAAAGGTGCCCCTTATATGTAAACCTTGGTCTTGTTGAAATTTGTGATAAAGCTGATGGCTGTTCCTAAAACCTTCTCTACGCCCTCCATGATGCTTTGGTAGATTCTTCCTTTCTGTCTGTAGCTTGTTTTTGTTCTAATTCACCATTGGAGTTGTATATGAGCACAATCGCCTTCCCCTCCTCTACTCTCTTCCAGAAAAACATGCCTGGAGGTTGAAGAATCTGAGATCTATGATGCTATTTGCAAAACTTTTCAGTTGACTAAAGGGAGTCTGTCACCAGAACCCAGTATATCGACCAGGTCCCCCAGATAGGTAGGTTAGGGGTCACCAAAATCAACCAGTGTTTTCTCCTTGTTGACTCTCTGCCTCCGTTGCTGAGATATTACTGTTTATGTCAATATGCAAATGAGTTTTCTGAAGCCATGACGATATTGAGAGGTAAGTGACAAGGGTAACGTCCTCGTTGCTTCAAAGGGCTCATTTGCATATTGACAAAAAAAAGCCATATCTTGGCAACGGACGCAGCGATTCACAAGGGGAACACTCCATTAGAGCGCATATCCACTGACCCTAATCTGTGTTCTGGTGGCACTCCCTTTTTTTATGGCGTTATTGTAACTAACCAACTAACTTATAAACTGCTGAACAGATCTGTCATAAACATTGTGACTCTGGTAATAAAGGAGGCTAGTGTGAACAGAGCCCAAGGGCATGTTCAAGCAGCTGATGCTTAGTGCTAAAAAATCAACTGTGAAATTATCTGAAACTGAGCAGATTTATACTGCTGCGGAGAGGCATGCAGATGCGCTGGGGTTGTTTTTGCGTTTTTTTAACACCAGACTTGATATCTGCTTCTCATTGTAAAGAATGGATAATGCCCAATACACGCTTTTCACGTGGATTTTGGTCAATAAGTCACATTGTTAGCCATGTGAGTGATTTCAGTATTCCCTCCATGTCTGGTTAATGCCTGTTAGCAGCGCCACAGATCGCAGTATACTGAAATCCCATATTTCTAGCCGAGTGATGAATTATGTATGTTCTCAGTGAAGTTGGACTTTAAGTGGTACAGGGGTACGGGGTTTGGGAGCTTTTGAGTATGTAAGTTGTCTACAGAAGTGTAGAAAGGGTTTGTGGGTTTGTTTTTTATACCGCACTTGTGGCATGTTCACGTGACTCAGTTTCACTAGTGGCCTTCATACGTATCCTCTTGTTCAGTGGGAAGTATTACCACATATCAATATAATCCAGGGATCTGTACACCAGCCCAGGGGTATAAGTTAAGCGGGTAGGTGCTCCTTGCTTTATATAGCTAAATGACCGTGCCACGTTGTCATTGTTAAGCCATCTACTTATTACTAAACTTTTCTAGATACACATGTATACATGCTAAAGGAAACTTCCTTCCAGACATCGCATGGTAATGGGTGCACTCGGTGATATTCCCTCTGATCACCTTCCCGTAACAGACCCAAAAGTATGATTATATATAATAAATATATTTTAATCAAACTCCTTTTTATTAATGGCCTTTGTTCAGGTCACTTGTACAAGAAACATGGTCCCTTTAAACATCCGACCCAGGAGCCCCACAGATCTTATTGAAAGGCATAAATGAAAATGTCGTGGACAACCATTTTAACACTACTCAAGGATGAGATTAGGTTTGTTTGTAGTCGGAAGACTTTAATATAGATCACTGTTTGCAATGGTGCTTCTCCATTCATCTGTAAGACTATTTGTGGCAGCCCCATAGAACTGAATGGAGTGGCTACACATGTGGCCTACTGCTCCATTCATTTGGGGAACATGGGAACCTCGTTCTGGCAATTTCTGGGATTCTCTTTGGCCTGACCCCTACTGATCTGATGTTTAATGTAAAATCCCTATAATGTTCCTGGGTAAACATCAGACTAAGCATTAACACTACTCAAGATGTATTAAAATGCCCAGTTTGACCAATTTGTTGCAGTTTAACATTGAAATATTCCACATCTCTTGTGCTTTGATGTGCCCTTCGAGCTGGAGCGCCTTCACATGGTCATGTTTGTGGTCTGCATTCCATCCATATATTTGTCATAAACCCTACTGTGTCATGCACACGCCATTCCTGGGGGCAGCAGAGTCCATGTGGGACCGTTCTGTTGTATTATAGTGCAATGCTTCATAGTACATCATTCAGTGGAACATGACACCATTACTGCGTACAGACCCCATATTCCTTGGTATGAAATCTCTTGCATGCAGAGGTACAGTGTGGGCCCAGTGACTGGTATTTCTGAATATCTCCCATTTGTCAATTTATTTTATTTTATTTTTTACCTACCTTTTTTTTTTTTTTTTTTTTTTGTAAATCCTATGCAAATTTGTAAGTCTTTTACAGAAACCTCCCATGTCTTCACCTGTTCATGTGTGGTCAGGTTTTTCTGTGTGTAAGCTATATATATATCTAAAAAATGTTTGTTCCTTTTTTCCAAAAAAGTCTTTGAAACTTCCACATTGCACCCTCTGTGTGGCGCCATCTTTCTTCACTGTGTGACTCCTTTTTATTAGAACTACTGAGCGGATCATCGGAGTATATATTTGTTTCCACAACATACTGTTTGTAGAGATTTGCAGTTTTCTTGCTGGTTAATATTTGTCCCTATTTTTATAATTTTTTTTTTTTGCACATTCCTAGATATCTTTGTAATTAAGAATACAGTTTTGAAACTTGAAGGATTTGGGGGTTTGTCCCACGGCTTCTGTCTCCCCATGATTAAGCGTTTCAGTGTTGACTCCCGTCGTCTTTCTCGTGCCTCTGTTTTTATTTATTTGACTCTACGATACCAGAGCTGTTCCTTTTTCATATGATTTGTCTTTATTACATATGATTTGTACACAATGTTTTAATATTTAACGCATGGATTTTCTATGGGCTGTATATTGAGTTGGAATCTAGTCAATAAAAATTTTCTTTTATTTCCCACTGAGAGAAAAAAAAAATTGTGCTTGTATTTTAGTCTTTGATGGACAGTAAAAATGACCAGATTTAGAGCGAGATTGTGTGTCCTGGATTCAATACTAGGCTAATCCTTTACAAACCTGGTCATGTTACATGGGCCTAGACCACTGGTTCTGGGGTGGGGACCCCCAGAACAAAGCATAGGAAAGGCAACCTGATATCAGTCTGATCAGATGTTGTGCCAAGCGGTAAACCCAGGACCATTTTAATAGATTAGGGGGCCCTTTTAACTTTTTGTAAGTGGGACATGTATATCTCTATATATGTATAACACATATAGATAGAGAGAGATATATATATATTATGCCCCCTAAGTCACATTAATCTGCTGCAAATGTAACCTGAAATCTGCAGTAGTAGGCAGTAGCTGATTTGCTACCAGAATTTGGCCCTGCCTAATAAAGGCAAAATACAGTGGCACTCTTCTTCAAATTCCACTTCAAATTCATCCTTTAAAATCCTCGTCTGTTTTTGACCAGCAGAAATTCCTGAAGCAAAAAATTTCTGCCTGACAAATTCAGCATCAAATTCCTACACGTGAACACCCCCTAATAAAGCTGGAAATCGTGACTACACTGGTGCCCAACCATGACTTCAGGTGGTTGGGTACTGGCTGATACCTGGCTTTTCTTGGTAGCGGTGGTAATGGTAACTTACTGGCTAACACACAGTCCCATCTTAGTAATGGACACTGTCAATATTAAGGTGGTACGTTAAAAAAAAAAAAAAAAAAAATTATATATATAAATAAAATGGGAGTTACAAAAACAGCATAGATTAATGAACTACACTTTTTTTTTTTTTTTTTGTATCTCCCGTTCACCTGTATGGCAGATAAGCTAACAGTATAGCTGTATAGCAGGGGTCAGCAACCTACGGCACTCCAGCTGCTGTGAAAATACAACTCCCAACATGCTCCATTCACTTCCATAGGAGTTCCAAGAATAGCAGAGCAAGTATGCATGATGGTAGTTGTAGTTTTACAACAGCTGGAGTACTGAAGGTTCCCTAACCCTGCTGTATAGTATAGTGAACTGCCTTTAATATATACTAGGATTGGTCCTGGTTACAGCCTGATTTACAGAACCGAATGAGAGAAGGAATGGTTTAGGGGGACAGTACTTCATTTTCATGGACCATTGTGGTAAAAACTGGTTGGCGACTGGTGTTTTTGGAGCAAAAAATTGTGAAAAACCTTAATAAAAATTGATGCATGTGGAATGATTTGAATGAATGACTGGGGGACAGAGTGATTGTTGCAACTGATATGTGAACCCAATACTGGAGGAGTTGAAATTAATAGTTGAAAATAATTTTTAATGTATTTGTAGAGTTCACCCCATTATACAGCCCTCACCTGTATGCCCTATTACGGCCATTACTGGTTCCCAGACTAAAGCGTCATGTTAAACTATATTTCCTAAAAGTGAAAATATAGGAAAGTAATATGTAGGCTCTGGTGATCATAGCAGCTACCATTGGTGTGCATGCCATTGTATACTGGTTACGTCTTTGGATCACTGTCTGGTTTCAGATATAGGTCAATCACTAAACTCTAAGTCCCAAGGTCTGGAATAGTGAAAGGCAATTACTATATATACATATATAAAATCATTATTTGTATAGGTAGACTATTACATTGGAGTGTCTGTACCATTCGTCTCCTTTCTGAAGTTGCATAAGAAGAGATAATTATCTCCTTGGAGAGCATTATTGGCTATGGCAGAAGAAGCTCTCCAATTTAGACACCTACTCGCTGGAATAATGATGTTCCTTAGGGAGAGTCAGATGAGAAGACGTAGAATTTCAGGTAAAGCTCTTGGGGAAAATATGAAGATCACTCCTCCTTAAAGACATAAAATGCCTCAGAGGTGCCATGTCTATGGTTACCATCCATCAATGTCACTCAAGAAATCCTAGAAGACTTGCCTAGGGTATCATAAACTTTAAATTTTCTTAACTGTTCCTCACTTAAGACTTCATGTACAAGAAGGTGTACTTTGTCAGTGTACGAGCTGTGTTTTACGAGCCAGCACACTGACCCATTGTTTTCTATACATGTGCCTGTATCGTATAATAAAAGGTGTTTTCACTGTTCTAAAGGGTGAGTCTGTAACCTACAATACACACAGTAAGGAGTGGTGTCCTGTCATTCTAATCTAATTATGAAAAATTAACATTTAAAGGGGTTGTCCAGGGAGCAAAGACTGCTTGCTTACCTGATCTAGTGGACTCTTGTTGGTAGACCCCCCCCCCCCCAAGTTGTCATGTGACTATAGTAAAGCCAGTCCCCGTAGCATAGGTAACTGTCTGAGAGATCATGGGAGGTGGGCCGGAACCCCCATCATCATCAAAAGTCCACTGAATCAGGTAAACTAAAATTTAACCCCTTCCCCTGGACTATCTATTGGTAATCCATTTGTGTCTGTCTTCCATAGACCTCAATATTAAAAGACAGACGTTGCTGTCCGTTATTTTTTTTTTTTTTTTTAAATGGCCACTACATAGAAAACGGATCCACCTGCTTTTGTCTGACGTATAGCGCCTGCTGAGAACGGCTGATCAGTGGCGGTCCCAGCTATTGTACCCCAACAGATCTGATATTGATGACCTATCCTAAGGATATCCTATTTGCATCATGTAAAATTCATAAAGCACAACATAAAACACATATACAATAAGATAATATAGTGCAAGAATGAACGTGCCCTATTATATTTTGAATAATGGACTGAATCTCCGTGGCTCGCTGACTATCATTTCACTTCAGCCTTTGTTTCTTCTTCTTTGTAAAGTTCTTCTCACATCTCATGTTCCCCTTTACTTGGTTGGACAGGTATATCATTGCATGTTTAACGAAAGCACATCTAAAATATAATAGCTGTACCTACATGTAAGACAATATGATGTAACCAAGGGCAAAGACAAATACACCATGTAGTGGTTAAAATGTCACTGTAGCTCTGATAAGTAAAGCAGCATCATCCAGGTCCTTCTCTGACTACTCTCCCCACGTGAAGGAATACACGTATGTGCACACCAGTCAGTCATAACATGAGAACCACAGACAGGTGCAGTGAATAACAATGAATGTTTTGTTACAGTGGCATCTATCAAAAGGTAGTGCGTCTATCTTTATATATGGGGCATGGGAGTAATAGTTGTCAATAGTGGCCAGTAAACGACTCCTCAAGTCCAGCTCCTGAGTTGGTGCAGTGTTGGGGAGCCCTTAATGGAAATTGCAGAAATGACTCAGGAGACAGAAGTTGCAGATGAACAATTGATGTAGCTTTACTAAAATAAAGCAATAGGTGCAACTTCCGGGAGTTCCACTGTAGGATGTGGTATGAGACAGTTACTCAGCAAGGCATGACCATTATCAAGATGTCTAAGTCCAGTGCCTAATATCTACAACTTCTGTATAACTATAGTCTCACCTCTCCCGCTATATGGAGACTAAATGAGTAAGTCCAATGGATACATTGTCTATATGTGAGATGCAGAGTCCAAACTGTGAGGTTCTCGAAAACCTCAGCTTCCCCTCGCTCTGGTACTTTTTCCAACTCTCCTCTCGATAGGTTGTCAGCAATGATTCTTCCCTGTCTCAAGGCTGCAGCAGTACTCACGGGCAATGGCTCTCACTAGCAGGGATCTCCACACGTCTGCACTCACTAGTGGCTGCAAAGTCTCCTTTTATTACCCCAGCCAAATGTAGGTTGGGCTGGACCATGGCTATCCGGAAAAAGAGATGTGTACCAATGTCCCAAACATGGCAGAATACACACGGAAGCACAAAAACCCTGTACATATGGCACTGGGATGCTCCACAGTCAACTCAACTCTGGTGAGATGAAAGCCAAAAAGAATGAGCAAGGGTAAGAATACCAGCGACCACTATAGACATGTAGGCATTAAATAAAACTGGACTGTGGAGCAATGATGTCATGTCTATATGTTAGTGTAGTTGCACTTACAGTTAATGGAAGCCTCACCCTGTTCTGCCAGCCCTATAGACAGCGCTTCCATCCATAACAAAGCGGTGGATTGAGGACCATAGAGGGCACACAGCGCCCTCCACCAGGAGGCTTAGTGATTTTATAGTCATATGGTCCTCCATCCACACCGTTCACACTATTGAGGGGACCAGCAGAATGGTGGGGAGGTCATCAATTGTAATTGTAAGGGCACAGATGGGAAATGAGTGCTGCTTAGTAACATCCTATAGACTGAGGTATCACAGAAAAATGTATACAAAGTGGCCAACCCCTTTAAAAATATTTTGTGAGTCCCATTGAGGAACAGTGACTGATGTGAGGAATTACTTTTTCTGTACAGTGCTATACGCTATACCAGGGGTCGGCAACCCCTGGCACGCATGCCAAGAGTGGCACACGAGGCTTATTTCCCTGGCACGGCAGCGGAGTCCTCACCCAGCAGCTTCGATCAGACCAAACACGGCTGAAACAAAACTGCTATTATTATAATGTGGGGTCTCTTCAGACCCCCGAGTATAATAAGCGGAGACTTAGGAGAAGTGATGAAACATAAAAAACAATGATACTCACCTTGCTCCCTGCGCTACGTGGCGGCTGTGCAATCTGCAGGCGCTTCTGACAGCTGACAGGGCCTCAGGGGTCACGTCCGGCGTCATTACGTATAATGACGCGACGTGACCCCAGAGACCCAATCAGTGGTTGCTGACTACAGGCAGAAGCGCCGAAGAGAACAGAGCAGCTGCGGAGCACAGAAAATGGTGAGTAGCATTGTTTTTTATGTTTCATCACTTCTCCTAAGTCTCCGCTTATTATACTCGAGGGTCTGAAGAGAGCTATGGAACATAACACCGCGTGCGGGGGCCGCTATGGGACCTAACACCGCGTGCGGGGGCCGCTATGGGACCTAACACCGCGTGCGGGGGCCGCTATGGGACCTAACACCGCGTGCGGGGGCCGCTATGGGACCTAACACCGCGTGCGGGGGCCGCTATGGGACCTAACACCGCGTGCGGGGGCCGCTATGGGACCTAACACCGCGTGCGGGGGCCGCTATGGGACCTAACACCGCGTGCGGGGGCCGCTATGGGACCTAACACCGCGTGCGGGGGCCGCTATGTGACATAACACCGCGTGCGGGGGCCGCTATGTGACATAACACCGCGTGCGGGGGCCGCTATGGGACATAATACCGCGTGCAGGGGCCACTATGGGACATAATACCGCGTGCTGGGGCCACTATGTGACATAATACCGCGTGCAGGGGCCACTATGTGACAGAATACCGTGTACAGGGGCTGCTATGGGAAATTATTCTGTATAACTGTGTGTTTTCTGCATTAAGGATGTGTTTTTGCACAGAAAGCACAGGCATTTTTTTTTGTGCAAAAATGCACCATGTAAACGCAGTTTTACATTGAAGTAAAAGTTCCAGTGGCCTAAGACTATATCTGCATCCAGATACATAGTGTGTTTTCACCATAAGGATGCCGCCAAACACTGCTCCTGGACACATTTACCACTAATTGGGGGATGCACATGGACTTTCATTGCTTCTAATCGGAAAGTACAGGAGCGTCCCAGGAAATAGCGGTAAACGCATGTGTCCTAAAGCAGGCATGTCAAACTCAGGGTACCCCGAGGGCCACATGAGTAACAAGAGGTTGTTGCGAGGGCCGCACACAGCAGTTAATATCACACACGTATTTTAACTGCAGTCATGAAAACAATATATGAAGTAGTAATATGTAACAGCAACATATATTTGCAGTGCGCAACAGCAACTAATATATTTAACAAAAATACAGCAATTAAAAACTAAACATTTATTTGCTATCATTTTTTTCAATCATTTTTTTTTTATATAACTGTAATTTTATTGAAAAATTTTTCATTAACAAGGAATAAAGAAAAAAACAAAAAAACAATAATAATCAAACAAACAAATCAACATGTCCCAGGGTGCCCAAATAGCCCCAAAGGCTTCCCATGAATTATGTAGGCCAGCAGTTAGGTATTCAAGACTCCTCACATCCTTCATTCTAGCCACAAGCTCAAGACTAGATGGGGGACTCACCTTCTTCCAGTTTCTAGCTATGAGAGTTTTAGCTGCAGTACAAAGATGCAAGAAAAGCCTGGATGACTTATTGCTCAGGTGTCTGGGGGGAAGGTTCAGGAGATAAAGAAGAGGGTCAAGAGGAACCTCTTGCAAAAAGAGAGCAGTCGTCAGAGTCCTGACCTCCCTCCAAAAACCGAGGATGAGAGGGCACGTCCAAAAGATATGGTGCAGGGTACCCACCGCAGCTCCACAGCGCCAGCACCATGGGGGAACTAATGGGTTTAAAGTATGAAGGAGAGCCGGAGTATGATACCAATGCATCAACAGCTTATACTGCGCTTCCCTAAACGTAATGCACTGAGATGATTTCTGGGCCCGAGACCATACAATCCGCCACTGCTCCTGGGAGATGGGTTTACCCACCGCCTCCTCCCATTTAAGCATATAGCGATGATTAACAGGAGAGCCTGCAGTTTGTGAGGTAAGAAGTTGGTAAATAGAGGATATAAGGCCCCTAGTGGACGTGCCAGCACGGCAAATCTTTTCAAAAGCAGTGGGGAGTGACACCTTAAGAGACCCATGGAGGGAGCGGACAAAGTGAACCACCTGCAAGTAATGGAACCATTCAGTACCTGGCAGGTTTTGATTAGCTGTAAGATGAGCAAAGGACCTGAGTTCCAAGGTTCCAGGGTCAACCATGTCAGCAATCCGGTAAAGGCCAGCTTCAGACCACACTTTAGTCATGGCAGAAGTCAGGCTCTCCGGGAGAAGGGGGTTGTATAGTATGGAGACCATAGATGAGCGCGGGGACATCAGGGAGAATCTAGCACAACAGGTAGACCAGATAGATCTAGTAAACCGAATGGGGCCCAACAGGTACGAGGCAGGGGGGGTGGGGGGGAGCTGACCCACAGAAGCGCGTTAGGATGCATGGGTGCCAGCCATAGCTTCTCTATCTGCACCCATCTGGTGTATGCTGGCATAGCCGCCCAGAATGGTATATGGCGTAAGTGGGCCGCCCAGTAATAATGTAACAAATGTGGGACAGCCATACCCCCAGACCCCCTATCCGCCAGCATAACAGATCTGGGTATTCGGTGTCGTTTTGCTTTCCAGATAAACTGGAAGATAGCTTTCTGTAGGTTCCGTAATTCTCCCCGAGGTATCGCGACTGGGAGCGTCTCGAAAAAATACAGTAGCTTCGGGAGGAGAGTCATCTTGACCGCAGCAATTCTCCCCAAAAGGGAGATAGGCAAGGGTTGCCATTTGTCCAATAGGGCTCTTAGCTCACAAAACAACCGCGGGTAGTTTGCCGAGTAGAGGGTCGCATAGGAGGTGGATATATGGACTCCCAGGTAGCGGATAGAGGACTCCCGCCACTGGAAATCGTAATTACTGAGGAGGAGAAGGAGAAGGTCCCGTGGGATGTTAAGTGGGAGTGCCTCAGTCTTCGCGGGGTTCACCTTATACCCTGAGAGATCACCATAGGTCTCCAGCGAGCGCAGCAAGTTTGGAAGGGTAGTATGAGGGGAAGTGAGAGTGAGGAGTACATCGTCCGCGAAGAGAGATACCTTAAATTCCTTATCTTGGACCATGATCCCCTTGATATTAGGGTCTCGCCTAATCTTGGCCGCTAGCGGTTCAATGCAGAGGGCAAATATGATGGATGACAGGGGGGCAACCCTGCCTAGTGCCATTTCGAATAGGGAAGGAGGGCGAAGATGCATGGGGAAGCTTAATTGCTGCTGAGGGTAAGGAGTAAAGGGCCTGGATAGCTGTGAGAAACGGTCCCGTAAGCCCGAACGCCTTAAGCGTAGTATGCATAAACGACCAATTTATGCGGTCAAAAGCCTTTTCAGCGTCCAGGCTCAAGAAAAGGGCCGGGGTAGAATAATGATTGGCCACCTCCACCAAATCCACAGTCCTCCTGGTGTTGTCACCACCCTGACGACAGGGGATGAATCCCACCTGGTCCTTATGGACAAGCAGAGGGAGCCAAGCATTCAGTCTATTGGCTAAGAGTTTGGTGAAAAGTTTCAGGTCCGTGTTCAGCAAAGCAATCGGTCGGTAGTTAGCACAATCCTGCAAGTCCTTACCCGGTTTAGGGACCAATGTGAGTAGTGAAGAGAGCATAGTCGGGGGTATAGGGGAACCTGAAAGGAAGGAATTGAATAGGGACAATAGATGAGCAGAGAGTTCACCCTGGAAAACCTTATAATAATTGTAAGTGAACCCATCTGGGCCTGGGGCTTTCCCATTTGGGAGGTCCCTCAGGACCCCTTCTAGTTCCTCCCTGGTGATGGGGGTGTTCAGGGAGGTTAAGGCCTCAGGAGGAAGGCGTGGGAGACAACAATCCTTTAAATAGTCTTCCAGTAGTGTTGAGTCATCCCCAGGGAGTAGTGCTCGTGGGGGGGGGTAAGTCATACAGCTTAGAGTAGTAAGAGTGGAACGCCAGCGCCACAGCATCAGGGTGATGTTGAAGAGTACCCGCGGGGTCACGGACAGAGTGTGGTGTGGAAGAGGCCCGATGATCCCTGAGGGTTCCTGCCAGGAGGGTATGAGATTTATTACCTCGTTCAAAAAACCTCTGACGGGTATAAAGGAGAAGTCGTTCCACATGGCGGGTCTCCAAATCACGGAGGTCCGCCCGGGCCAGGACCAAACGGCGAAGAACCCCCAGGGATGGATGCGCTGCCAAAGTCGTCGTAAGGGACCGAATACGGGCTTGGAGGAGCTGTTCCTGGGCCTGTCTGTCCCTTTTAAGCCTAGAAGCCAATGCGATACAGCATCCTCTCATGACCGCCTTATGGGCTTCCCAGAGAATGGCAAGAGAGTCTACCGAGCCTAAGTTGTCCCTAAAATAATCTATCAAGTGCGTGCGCAGGGTCTCGAGGGAGGTCGGCAATTTGAGCAGTGTTTCGTTAAGACGCCAATGACATTGGCGAGTAGGCACTGGAGTCGTAGATAAGGTAACCACGACTGGGGCATGATCAGACCAGGTGAGAGGGCCAATGTTCGTGTCCCTAAGCAAACGAAGAGCGGGAGCATTTCCAAAGAAGTAGTCAATGCGGGTGTGAGTGTTATGAGGGTGAGAAAAGAAGGTGTAGGAGCGCGCCGTAGGATTGTCCACTCGCCAAAGGTCATACAAAGAGTGGGCGCGGATCAGCCTGCGGAACTCCCTTGCAAGTTGGGCCAACCTATGGGGGGTTGGGCCCTGGGGTAACGCCAGACGATCCGCCCGTTCAGAGAAGACCATGTTAAAGTCTCCCCCCACCAGCCAAGCTGATGGTGGGAGAGCGCGCAGACGGGAGAATACCCGGCGCAAGAACGGGATCTGCGCTGAATTGGGGGCATAGACATTGCATAAAACAATCGGGGCACCATAAAGAAGCCCCTCCAAGATAACAAACCGGCCACCTGGGTCTATGTGGGAAGTCGTCACTGTAATTGGGCAGGATCGAGAAAGAAGGATAGCCACCCCAGCTCTGCGTCGATCGTGGAAGGCCGAAAAAGCTACGGGAAAATAATGCTTAGCGAAGGCAAAAGTACCAGCGCGGTCAAAATGAGTCTCCTGAAGAAACGCCACATCCGCTCGTAAGGAGCGGAGTTCTCTAAGGACATGGCGCCTTTTAATGTTGGAACCCAGGCCCTTGACATTAATTGTCACGCACCTAACCATTGGGACCCAGGATTGGAGGACAGTGGCGGATTGCAACAAGCTCACCCATCTCACATGACGCTGGCAAGTTTCCCTCGGAGAGGCAAAAGGGCAATCCACAAACAGGAACCCAAAGTCGAGGCAGGGTCTCTAGATCAGGGGGGGGGGGGGGAAAGAGAGGGAGGGAGGGAGGCAAAAGACATCATAAATGACAAAGTAAAAATAAAAACAGTTAAACAATACTTTGTGGGCGAGGCTAAGTCACTCGCCTGGGGACCAGTGAGGACAGCCAGAGGTCCAACCAGGATCAACGGCCGCACAGTCCAAGTATCCCCTTAGGGGGGAGAGCGTGGACAGGAGGTCGGAGGGGAGGCGGTGGATCCCCAACCACCAGTAAAAAGAAGGAAGGAAGGGGAGTCACCGGGACCCCACCCCCGCCCCACTCCGCTAAAACAATCCAATAATAAGCATAATAGATGAGACCCGTAGACCTAAAAAAAAAAAAAAAGAGAAGCAAACATAACATTAAGGCATGCAGATTCCAAAGCACCACCGAGAAAAGGGAGAACGTCTCAAGGGGGGGCAGCCTCCTCAGGGATCAGTCTCCAGCCGGGGCCTCCGAGTGGTCACCACCGCGGAGGATGCATGACGTCGTCTGGGCTCCAATCGTTGCCAAACCGGTGGTGGGGGAGGGGGTGGAGAGAAAAGCTCCCAGTCTGTTAAATCCGGCAGGGGAACATCCAATAGGTCACAGAAGAGAGGCAAATCCGCAAAGGAGCGAAGCGTAGCGGAGCGACCATCCCTACGAGCAATGAGAGCAAACGGAAATCCCCACCGGTAAGGAATTTGGTGCTCCTGAAGAATCTGGAGGAGGGGTCGGAGATGGCGGCGTTTCTGGAGGGTGATTAGCGACAGATCCTGATAGAATTGTAGTGGAGCTCCCTGAAACTCGAAGTCTTTGAGTTTGCGCACTTTGCTCATTATAGCCTCTTTAAGGGTGAAGTCGTGGAGGCAGCAGATGACATCACGGGGTGTGGCGGAAGATCCTCTGGGTCGAAGGGCTCGATGTGCCCTATCAAACTTAATTTTGTGGGACGGGGGCTCCTGCAGTATAGTGTTGAAGACAGCCTCCAGCAGAACAGGCAGATCCTCAGATTGGTCAGCCTCTGGGAGTCCCTTGACACGTATATTGTTGTGCCGGCCCCTGTTGTCAAGATCCTCTAAGTGACGTTGCATGTCCCGTATAGTTGACCCCTGGTTAGCGGTAGTATCATGCAGTGAGGCAACATAGTCCCTGGTAGTGTCATGGTCATTCTCCAGCGTGTCCATTCGGTTAGCAATGGAGTGTAAATCAGTGCAGAGGGTAGCAATTTCAGATCGGAAGGATGCTGTGATTTCCGCAACCATACTTTTAAGGTCTTGTTTAGTAGTGAGTTGAGGAAGAAGGTCCGCCATGGATGATGGTGCTGAAGATGGACCTGGGAGGCAGCTCTGGGGGTACAGGACTGGAGGGGGGGAGCCATAATCCTTGGGAGTGTGGGGCGGAGGAGCCCCTACGCCAGCGCCTTCCACCGCGCCATCCTCCCCTGAGCTATGGAGGGGGGGGGGGCGATGGGGGAAGATAGTAGCTGGGGGGCCACAGAGACCAGCTCTGTGGCCACAGGCTGCAACTCATCAGCGGTGTAGGAGGGAGCAGAGCCACTGACCTCAGAACTCCTTGAGAAGCTGGAGACATCCGGGGTCCTCTCATGCCGCTCTGCCAGGAGTGCTGGTGAAGCAGAATGTAGTTGCTGGGACATCCCAGGGCGAGGAGACTGCGGGAGTACTCGTGATGGGGAAACTCTGGGTTGCCCAGGTGCCGACAGGGATCTCTGTTGAAGCGGCGCTCCGCTGGCTGACAGGGGGAGCGCGGGAGAAGAGAAGCTGCGCTGCGACCCCTGAGCCTGGAGAGCGGAGGAAGTCCAAGATGGCTGCCCCGCAGCAGCCTGGCCCGGTAGAGAAGGCCGCTGGGCCAGAAAGGCGTCCAGGGTGGCCCCCCCAGACCTCACCATGGGCGCTGGGGTGCCCGGGGCCACCTTCCTCGGCAAGCGCTTGCCCATACTGCGCTCGCAGAGGGGTCCACGGGTCTCAGTAGCGAGCGGAGAAGGACCTGCGCGCGTGCTACTCCATGCGCGTCCAGGCCACGCCCCCTTTTTTTCAATCATTTTTAGTGTTTTGTCCTGAGGCTTGACACCTCTTTGTGCTAACAATTGTTGGTATATCAGGCTGAAATGACAACGCAGTGCCTACTTTGATCAAAGATGATAAGTGGTGATCAGTCAGCCTTGTTCTCTGAGAAGATTTTGAGACTGTTGTTCGGGCCGCAGATGTACAAAACTCACGATCAGCACTTCCGGCTCTTCACTCATTGGCCCATATCCCTGCATATGACCTGCTTACGTGATCAGCAGCAGACCAAAGTACACACGTCATGGATTGACACGGAGCTAGTTGGTCGGCTGCTGATCACATAAGCAGGTCATATGCAGGGATATGGGCCAATGAGTGAAGAGCCGGAAGTGCTGATCGTGAGTTTTGTACATCTGCGGCCCGCACAAAGTCTCAAACTTTGTCTCTAAGAGACAAAGTTTGAGACTTTTGTGCGGGCCGCAGATATGCCTGTAAAGGGCCGCATGCGGCCCGCGGGACGCATGTTTGACATGCCTGTCCTAAAGCATCTGGTGGCAGCACTTCTGTGTTATGGTTTGTGGTATATGACTTTAGTTTAGGGGTCATCAGACTTACAATTATTGACCGGCACTCCGAGTACCTCATCTTTGATTTTTTAATTAAAATCGGCACGCCGAACAAAAAAGGTTGCCTACCCCTGCGCTATACAATAGCTCATGTATAGTGTATAATGGAGAACTGCATGATGTCCTATTTCTTTACCCTATCATGGATCTTATATATCCTCCTTAATATGTGATGTATTTCTGTTTCACTACTAGTCACCTTTTTGTAATCTCACGGCAGACCTGCTCTGATATACCTGAGCATTGTGCTGTATCTGAGCTCTACAGACAATCCCTTTGTTTAGTAGGATGTAACTGTTTGTTTTCATCATTTATTGCTTTTCTACTTTTTATTGTCGTCTCCCTCGAGTTGTTGGCCCGCAATGTCCACATTCCATATATCATGAAAAAGACTTTTACCTGACTACTAGTCTATAAAGAAAATGATAGTCTCAGCTAAACATACACTGTACGTACTGTACTACAGATACCATAAAAAGGTCATAAACTTCATAGCCTCTCTCAGGGACAGCAGATGCCAATTTCTATGGAGAACAATGAACTTATCAGTATGTTTTTGGATTGTAGAAGGAATCTCAAGGATCCAGGGGAAAATACCATGTCCTTGATGTAAGAACATTAGACTATAGCAGTCGCCTTTCCCTGGAACTAACAGCATCTTCTGAGACTCAGATACCTCCAGGGCTTACCATAGGGTATAATGGTGTAACAGCCAGACAGTCGCGAGAGCAATAGTATGAAGCATATAGGAACACAGCAGGGAACTGGAAATCTAAGAAAATGGGACTGACCAAGAGATGATTGGAATGGATGTTAATGACAGAGCAAATGGATGATGGCAATGACATGGCAGGTGGAGTAGCAGAGGATACATACGAAACAAAATGGACAAACAACTGACCCTAACTAACTCTTCCCAAATCTTACATCCATCCCTGAACTCTAGTCCTAACACAACTGACCAAGGGCGTAGCTATAGGGATGCAGAGGTAGCAATCACTACCGGGCCCTGGTCCTGAGGGGGCTCCAAAGGTTCCTCTACCACATAATTATACCATTAATCTAAATCGCACAGGGTAGGAAGGGGCCCCTTCACAGATTTTGCATTGGGGCCCAGGAGCTTCAAGTTGCACCTCTGCTACTGACCCTCACTGTCTCTATAGATATCCCTTACATAAATCCAAAAGGGCCTTCAGAAAGGTCACCAGAACCCAAAATATCAACCCAGCCCCAAAGTGCTTTCCCATTCGCTGCCTCTGTTGGCGAGATATTGATGACGCCATGTTTGCCTCTGTGCTGGGAAGTCTGTCGGAAGACTAGAAGAACAGAAAAGTGAACAGTAATGGACCCCCCCCCAAAAAGGGAACACAAACAGAGCCTGAGGGACATCATTGAGAATAATGGGGTCCATTGGGTGTCTGATTCTTTGAACTGAAATGGTCCGTCAGAAATCATAAACAAAGATTTACAGTTCTCTTTTCTTCATTCGCTTCATTTTGGTAATTGACAAAACTAAACTCTTAACACTTCTATTTCGGAACGCATTCTTACTCTGCAGAATTTTTTTCAATTTTCAAGATCTCTGATTGCTGGCATTCAATACATTTTATAGTTTACTCCCAGGGGGTAAAAGTCAGTCTGGCCATGTGAATGGGGTTTACCCAGAGATGTCCTGAACATCTTATCCTTGTATTAGACCTATTATTCTATGTAAGCGGCTTTGCACTGAATTACCGCATCTGGTGTCATTAAACAATACATCATTATGATTGATGGATACAGAAGCCATAGATGATTTACTCATTACACTATCACCAGAGTACAAGCAGTAAACCTTGTTTGCTTTTCCATTAATAGATGTAATTATACAAAAGCAATTACTAACTAAAAGGAACATGAAGGCTGACAAGATCTCACGGTAATCCATTTCAACTAATATCTTGGTATATTATGCTTCGTTCACACCTGCGCTTGCTGTCCGTCCGTCGCCAATCCAGTGAAAATCTCGGCGAACTGGATTGGCGTCGGATACAGACCGGTCAGCGGCGCATTGGTTAAAAACCCATTCATTTGAATGGGTTTTTAAAACAGTGCGCGGGTGTGCGCTTACACCCTCTGCGCTGCGAATCCTTTTTTTTTTCGTCGGACACGAAGTCCTGTGTGTCCGACTTTGTTTCCGACGAAAAAAAAGGATTCGCAGCGCAGAGGGTGTAAGCGCACACCCGCACACTGCTTTAAAAACCCATTGAAATGAATGGGTTTTTAACCAATGCGCCGCTGACCGGTCTGTATCCGACGCCAATCCAGTTCGCCGAGATTTTCACTGGATTGGCGACGGACGGACACCAAGCGCAGGTGTGAACCCACCCTTACCAAATTTCTATGGGATTTCATAAATATAATATCTATCTATACACCTAATCCAAGTAGCTTGTAGAGGCGATTCTACAGTTTCCAAATATGTCTTGGTTATTCAGCTTTGTAGCCCCATTATCATGTAAACTGTAATTTTATTAATAAGTAAATAAGCGCTGTGATGTGTATCTTTGCTTGCCTTGTCTCAGCTCTAGGTTTCCCAGCAAGGCACTTTTACCCTCTTTGCATTTACATGATAATGGGCCTCCAAAGCTGAATAACAGGGCCTATTTGGAAATTGTAGGATCACCTCTACAAGCTACCAGGATTAGGTTTATAATCAATTCACTGCTGACAGACTCTATTTATAGGGGTTATCAGCAGGCGGCTTTCTCTGAGCCTTACATTTTATGATGTAGCTATCTGAGGAATTGTTCTTATACAGTAGGACTCAGATTTTCCAGCAGCAATATTTGGGGATACATGTTACTTTCAATTTTTTTTTGGCAGGGATAAAAGGTAAAAAAAAAAAATTCCAGACCAGACCCAATACCAGTTTAAATTGGCACGGCTGCTCACCTTGGGGCCACGGTCACACACTAGCCTGCCACCCATTGTATAGGGACCTTCATGCCCCGTGTTCTGTGTGTTCCTACCTTTCTCCTGCTCAGTTCCCCTGGACCCTGCATCTTCCTCCTCGGGTCCTCTGCCATGCACAAAGTGGGTGATCTTCTTTCTTAAATGACCTGCAAATAACAGTGCACCTATCCTCTGACCAATGTTTAGCTGTCAGACATCCTAAGCATCCTTCCTCCATCTTCCTGTGCCTGAACAATAAGGTCTATTAGGTAAAAGTAGCTGCAATAGGGTTTTCCTGTGTGCCTGTCTCTTACTCATCCCAACTTATTACCTGCCTACCTATTGGCCAGAACACCACCAAACCAAACCCGGTCTACCTACAGTTTTGACAAATCTGTAGTGATCCAGTAGATCCACATGTCCTTCTGGTAAGGTGTGTGACATAGGGAGTGAGCACATCTGTAGTGATCCAGTAGATTCACTTGTCTCTCTGGTAATCTGTGTGACATAGAGGAGTGACAGTTCTTTCCAAACACGTTAAAGTTAAAAAAAAAAAATACATTTAACATTTATTGTGATGTCCTCTTGAACTATGTGCGCCATATTATAATTTATAGGATGAAATGGTAAAATTCACGGGCTTAACTATAGGGGCTGCTGGTGCTTCCGGAGTCCCTCGAATCTCTAGGTGTAGGATCCTCCAGAGGTTTAAGTTGTGCATAAATCTGCTATTAGGCCACCCCTATACAGTGCTCACAAGCAGAAAAGGTTGCACTGGTCCCAGACATACATGAAGACTAATTTTGAAACAATCTTATTTACTGATCAGTGCCGTTGAGCCCAGGATGGTCCAGATGGATGGAGTAGTGGATGGTTGGTGGATGTCCACCATGTCCCAACAAGGCTGCAATGTCACCAAGGAGATCATGTTTTAGGCCGGAATCATGGGGAGAGAGCTGGTAGGCCCCTTTAGGGTCCCTAAAGGTGTGAAAATGACCTCTGCAAAGAATATAGAGTTGATGACTGACCACTTTCTTCCATGGTGCAAAAAGAAGAACCGTGCCTTCAGTAGCAAAATCATCTTCATACTGTACATGACAATGTCCCATCTCATGCTGCAAAGAAGACCTTTGAGTCATTGGCTGCTTATGGCATAAAAGGAGGGAAACTCAGTGTGGCCACCATCTTCCCCTGACCTCAACACTTTTGAGAACCTTTGGAGTATCCTCAAGCAAAAGATCTATGAGGGTGGGAGGCAGATCATATCAGGACAGCAACTCTGGGAGGCGATTCTGACATCCTGCAAAAAAATTCAACCAAAACTATCCAAAAACTCAGAAGGTCAATGGATGCAAGAATTGTGAAGGTGATCAGAGAAGGGTCCTATGTAAACATGTAACTTGGCCTGTTAAGATGTTTTTGACAGAAATAGTTTTTGCTTTCAGTATACGTGGCCTCTTAATGCTGCAAAGTCAACAAATGACCATTTTCAGTTCTTCACAACCTATAAAATGTTTAGAAACTCAGTTGTGAATAATAATTTAGAACAGTGGATTTTGATTTTTTTAATTTGTGAAAAAATTTGCAAAAAAGTTTTCATAGGGAGATTTGTCCAATAAAATTTGATTCATAGTCTACATTCAGGAAAATCAGAGAAAAATATAAATTGCATCGTAAATGCCGCGCTGGCCTCCTCCATGCCACATACAAAGCTCCACCCACCTACAGTGGCTAATGACTGACCTCTGTGACTAGCTCTGTGAGCTGCTGACCCTTATGTATGTATTTAGTCAGTCACTCATACCATTTGCTCACATTGCTGTTAGAGTCCTACGTGTCTTCTTGCTAAGGAAGTGGTGAAGATTACTGAGGATAAAACTATATATTATCTTGGAAACTCCCTTTAGCTTTCTCTAATTTGATGTTCAGACTGATAAATGGATGTAAATAGCGCTATGAAAAAGGAAACCCACACACTTTATACATATAACGACAATTTACGAGCTACAACTGTTTGAGAATGGTTCTATATCCTTTGCAGCCTTCTGCAACAAGTATTCTACTCCACCAGTCTGAAGGCCCCCTCATTCTCAAGTTGTAGCAATGTCCCTAAATATCTTCCTTCAAGTATATTCTAAATTTTGCTGGAGATTTTTTTCCTCCTACAATCGGCTTTTTTTTACATCAATATTTAAAATGAATCATATTGGAGGCCATTTTGCAGATGGAGCAGCCACCACTTGAGAATGATCAGGTCCTGCGCAGTAGCCAAAGAAACCTACAAGTAAAGTGTCTTTACCTGAAGTATCAGAGGAATGAGTTTAGGGTGATTATGTTTTATAAGGTCATAAAAATCACTGGAACAGATCTACTAATATTGTCTAATAGATAGTGTAAACACTGACTAGATAGCTTTATACTACACCAGATTTATCACAGTGGCTAATGCTGGATAATAATACATCTTTGGACTGTGTAATCCATCTTTACACCACCTATTTGATGGCTTACACTAGGTTCATACCCACATTCGGGTTTCCATTCTTCAGGTCTGCTTGGGGACCCAAAAAAACGGAAATCCGATCCAATTAGAAAGCAGTTACCTATGGAAACCCAGGGACCCCACAGATTATAATGGGGTCTGCCAAGTTTCCAACCGAAAAATGTGAAGAGAAAAGTCCTGTTGGCAAGACTTTTCTCTACGCATTTTTCATGTGGAATGGGGGACGGAATCCCCGAACGGCAATCAAAACGCTAGTGTGAACCTAGCCTGTTTATTAAAAAAAAATAAATAAATAATAATAATAATAATATGCACCATGATGTTGAAAAGGACCTTTCACCACCTCCACAAACTAGCACAGTTGGGATATTTTCTCTAGGCCCCGCCGTTCCTGAGCAGTCAGTCAGATATATATATTAGTTATATATTCTTATATAAAAAAAAGTGTCTTTCTTCACTTATCAGATACCTTTCCTCCATGTATTGCTATTACACGGTCTGTAACTGAAAATGTCTTGTGCATCAGAATACCCACAAACCTCAATGACCTGAAGCAACACCGTAAGAAAGAGTTGGACAAAATTCCTCCCGACTGAGAGACTGATAAAGTCATTCAGAAAACCATTACTTCAAGTTATTGCTGTTAAAGGCTACAAGCGACAAACTATTGATTCATGGGGTTGGCTTAAAGGGATTGTCCATGAATTCCGGACTCATGGAGGAGTCCAGGGAAGGAGAGACATTAAAAACAATCATACTCTCCGGTCCCTAGCACTTGTGTCCGCTGCTGCTGTCGGGTCCAGTGTGTTCTGTGCCTTTTTTGGTGGAAGTACCACACGTAACCAGGAAAGGACCTGGTGACATTACCTTATGGACTGGAGGTTTAGTGTCGCAAAAGCCCTGTTGTAAGCTGTCCATGTTTACATTGAGAAAAACTTTTACTTTTAGAACCCTGGCAGGGTAAGTATACGTTGGCTACACAGCGCAGGCGTCGGACCGGAGGCGCATGCACAGTGAAACAGAGTTGTATTTCTACGGTTTCACTGAACAATTGCAAAGATGGCGAGTCCAATAAAACTCCAATGACACTTATCCAACCCATCTCTAGGTAACTATAAAGATAATGACACAGACTACATTACAACAGGGCTATTTGGGACACTTAACCCCTGGCCAATAAGGACCTTCAGGTGGTTTAGTGTCCCAAATCCACCTGTCAGGTTCCCTTTAAGTTTTTCACACATGGCTTTTCCGTATTGGCTTCTAAGATTCAGAATGTTTTTTATTACGCCATGATATGTGTTCAAAGAGGGTGGACGCAGTTCTTCTCATGACTGTAGCTATAACTTCTTAGAATTAGAAGTGTTAGACACCGAATTATTAACTTACTGGAGAAGAAGTCACTGAGGATTACAGGCTTCCTTATTTGTGTGACTTACAATAAAACATGTTCACCATTAAAGGCAGACAATGCACACAATAGAAAAGCTAATGACGGGTGTCAGCGCAGCACTTTATAGCATTCTATAAGATTTATAAAACTTTTACTTTATGGATGTGGAGGTAAAAGGTCAAAAGTATAACATTCCCAAATGATATAAATCACAAAGGTTTTTTTTACTGTTTCTTTCTATGTTTAGACTTTGCCTTTATGTACAATGCAGTTTTGTATTTTCTTAGTGACCAATTCGTCTGGAGCCAATGAGTGTTCTGAACTCTTCATTACTTACCAAGCACAGCGCTGTACATTGTATAGTGGCTGAGCTTGGTATTGCACGGGAATGAACAGGAGTGAGCTGCAAACAGGCCGATGAACATAATGTCACTGGTCCATGCTCATTGGAGCATTGTTGCCCCTTCAAAGGCTGATTGATGGGGGTGACAGGTATCGGACCCCTGCCCGTCTGATATTGGTGACTTATCATAAGTCCCAAAAAAACCCCTTTAATCTTCAGAGTACTTCCAGGTATTGTGTTTTCTGTTAAGGTAAACCACATGTGTCACGTGCTGTGTTCTGTTGAGATTACTTTATTTACCAGGCCCTGCGGTGCTTCACCTTCTAATGAATAGAGCTCGGAGCACGCACAATGCTTGTTGGATTAAATAATGCATAAAGTGCACACTGCACAGAAATTCCTGGGAAATCTCATCATAATAAATGAGTGACACTGGGTATATACAACATGTCTGCACTAGGATATTCTACACCAATGTATCAGTCACTCGGATAACAAAACAAATTGCAGCTTAAAAAAGATGAATGGGTTAGATGATGCAAAATGTGGCCAAAGAGAGGAAATTGCGTAAAATAACAATAAAACCAACCTGTTAAATCCCCCGGCACACTGCAAGTTCTTGCCAATCCGTGTCTATCCATGTGACTCTTGCAGCCAATCACTTACCCCTCGTACCTCACCCCGCCGAGCACAGTCATCGGCAACAAAAAAAACTTTGATAGCCTGACTGTACTTTTTTTTAACGAATTCTGATTTTGACAAATTTGGCATACAGATAAAAAGTTGATTTTCTCAGACACAAAATTGCACTACAACAGCATGAATAATCTTATCGGTCTCGTCAGTACTGCCGATCTATTCTGTTGCTCTGGACCACAAAATTTAGAGCCCCAGGACCTGTGACTGGCTGAAGCGGTAGTCACTGATGATATTCTGCAGCACGGGCAACACAATCTAGAAAAGAAAATGGGTACTGCCGCTCAGCAAGGGAGGTGCATGGAGGGGTTAGTATTACATGTGGAGGCCACTAATGGGGCATTAAACTGTGTGGGGAGCAAAATATGGTAAATAATATTCAGCTGAGACCTTCATCTAATGGCGGACCCCAGACAGTGGACCTTTACTATAAGTAATTGAGTACCAAGATCGATCAGGAGCTACATTCTAAAAGGTGGTGCTAGAGAAAGTTACCCTTTTTCAAACAAAGAGAAGTATATTATATTATATCCACTTTGTGACAAAGGGTTCTACCGCCTTCAGACATCTTCATGTATTATGTCAGTATTATATCCACATTGTGACAAAGGGTTCTACCTCCATCAGACATCTTCATGTATTATGTGAGTATTATATCCACAATGTGACACTGGGATCTACCGCCATCAGACGTCTTCATGTATTATGTCAGTATTATATCCACATTGTGACACTGGGCTGTACCTCCATCAGACGTCTTCTTGTGAGTACTTCTTAACTTGTACAATTCCTGCTCAGCCTGTTCCTAAGCAATCTGTAAATAAAAAGATATGAAACCTCCATTACATGTATGTAAATATAGTAACTATATTGTAACACTACCTTAGCTGTAATAGATACCTAGATTTTATCACAGTATTAGCGATGTGTCATTTTATACAGGGTTGAACTGGAGTTATCTACTTTGTGCAATCGCTTTTTTTTTTTTTGGTTCACTAAGAATAACATCATATGGTGTGTTACTGTTAGGACTTCAGGGATCACTGGGCAAATGAAGCATTACATGATGTCCAATAGTATTAATGGTTTGTCCTCTAGAGAGAGACAGCTATATTCTTTAAGGTTATGGATGAGAATCCCCTCTATTAAAGGAGTTTTCTAGGCTAATAATATTGAGATCATCAATATGAGATTGGTGGGTTCTGACACCCATCACCTCCACCGATCAGCTTCCTGCTGCGTATCAGCTGCTCAGAATAGCTCATCAGTGGGAGTACCAGGTATCGGACCCCCACTAATCTGATATTGATGACCTACCCTTAGGATTGGTTATCAATATTTTTAGCCTGGAACCCCCTTTTTACCACTTTAAACTATTATTTTATCATTGTACACATAGAGAAGTGCCCCACCAGGCCTACACCGCCACCCTTCTTACCCCCATTCCCTCATGACTATGTCCAGTCCATATCCATATGAGGAGGCAGGTGATACAGAACTAATATAACATTATCAATGTATAATAATCCCAAATAAATAATAATCTCCAGAAAAACTAATCTGCTCCACTGTCAACTTCAGATGGTTTCCCTTGTGGGCCCTATTGTCATATCAAAAGCTGCCATACAATCCGATACGCCAATTGTCTTCAGTACACAGCGCCATTGATTCTTATGTATTTTGCAATAAACTCAAGGAGATGCAAATATTCACTTATAACCCATTCATAAAGTTAAATGCTAAATAGATCACTAAACACGAGTCATATACATTGCACTATATGGCCGACATATAGTGATTATACATAATTACCAACTGAGCCATAACATCAGCAAATAGTCTGACACATAAACATTAGCATGAAAGCAAAAGTTTTTCATACATGTAACGCTAGGTTTACTAGTGCTGGTTCTCAGTCACTCGAGTCCATCCGGGGACCCGAACAACAGAGAGGCGGACGGCTAAAACAGCAGGACTTTTTCCTCCGCTGATTTTTGGTGAACTATACAATGGAGTCCCCAATGGACACTCTAATGCAGATGTGAACCCAGCCTAAAAAAGTAGAAGTCGTATCATATGGGAATTCCACAGAGCAGCAAGGATGCACTTGGGGCAATCCAGACCGGAAAATCTGGTTTCTTCATCAGCCCAAAACCAGTCAGGAGACGGGAAGACTATGATAATAATCTATGATGCCTCCTTGCTGCTCCTCTATCTGTACTATATACAGTACAGGAAAGTGAAGTCATAGGCAGACAGGGATTCCCAGCATTATAAATCACTGTGATTCTTGGAATCTTGTCTCTTGACTGGGTTTGGTTTGGTAAACCTGGCCAATGTATGAACCGGATTTACAGTTCATATTGTCCCATGTGCTTGGAGCCTAAGGGTATACTCTCATCATGTTGCAGCAGGTGCTATGCAGATAAAACCCACATGGGGTAGGCAGGGTCTTCAAATAGCTTCTTATTTGGCTGGTAATACCATTGTTTTACTCACATAATTGCATATTCATCGATATCATTAATATTGGACCAATTTGATTAAATTGTTAAATGATTGGAACATGTAAAGTATTATTTGACAGGTTCCCTTTAAAGGTAGTGATAGTGACTCTCTCTTAATCCATTGTAACTTACTTTACAATGCCTGATTCCTTAAAGGTTCCTCCTGTCAGGAGACAAGAGATGTCAGGCAACGCATGCACACAGAGACAGAGCTGCTAGGTTGCACATGCGCATAGTCAACAGACTGACCAGTCCATCGAAGGTGTCGGTCAGTGGTGGAGTCCAAGCACTCTGTGTCAATTCCCCTGTACACTGACAACTGCTGTATCTTTGTGACAACTGCTGATTTTTTGGATCTCTGATCACTTGCCTGACCTCATCCTCTCCCTTGGATTATCCTTTAGTTGCCACTTGCCTCCTGATTTGGGGACTCGTACTTCCCTGGTTTGAGCCCTTTATTTGTTATGCATCATCTGTCTGTCCTGCTGGTCGGAGATTAATCTGCAGACACAACCTGGAGACTGTAACAGCAAAGACCAGATCCCTGCATAGATGCTAAAGGGGTTTTCAGGGCTTAAATTATTGATGATCTATCTCAAGGATAGGTCATCAATATCGGATTGGTGAGGGTCCAGCCAATCTGCTATTCTCAGCAGCTAATACACAGAAAATGGAGCAGGGAGCAGACAGCTCTGTCCTCTGTATAGTGGCTGGACACAGAGACCAGCACTGTCTGCTGTCTGTTCTATTCTCTGTGTGTCAGCTGCTGAGAATGGCTGATTCATGGGGGCCTGAGAGTCAGACTTTCACCAATCTGATATTAGTAACCTACCTTTAGGATTGTTCATTAGTACTTTTAACCTTGGAATACCACTTTAAAGGGTGAAAACCTGCAATATCATAGGGTCCATGCACACAACTGAATGTGCATCCAAGTTGGGGGCTGACTTTATCATGGAACGCAGTTGGTTGACACTCGGTGTGACATCCAAGTGCATTTCATGATACATTCATGTCTATGGGGCTTTTCTATGCATTCCGTTTTGATAACATGGAGCAGAATAGGACCTACTCTATAATCATCTGTGTTATTGGATTGGAAGGGATCCGGAAGCCCCCATAGATGTGAACTCGGCCCCCAACTCGGATGCACACTCGGTCGGGTGCTAACCAGGGTGGCTAAAGCCTTGGCAGAAGCCCTCTTGAAGTTGTACCCATCTTATAGCTATGATTTATCAGTCCACCATCATAATCATTTCCTGATAATATGTTAGTGACTGAAAATTAAACTCTCTGGAATATATCCTTGTGGAATGTGAAGTATAAGGATGTCAATGATGAAAGAATATTTACTCTTAGTAGTCAGTAAGGGTCACCTATACACACTCCTGAAGGTACTTAGACATGTGCAGGGTCCTCTAAATTCCACTGCCACGCCTGAGACCTCAACATGAACAATAATTCAGATTGACAAATAAAATTCAGTAGATCACTCAATCCATGGTTACATTACTGATAAAATGCCAAGTGTGAATTCACTCATTGTCAGATTTGTTGCAGAATTTTTATGTAGAAATCTATAGGATTATGGTATGCTCTGACTCCAAAAACAAAATATTCCAACAAAGGTAAAAATTGACAATTTTTTTCCTTTTAAAAAAATAAATAAATAAAAACACGCACAATTAGTATTGCCAGATCTATAACAACTCCTAAAATAAAATTAGTACATTATCATTCTACATGATAATCGACCATAAAACCTTAAAATTCAGATGGAAGAATTGATGTTTTTAGTACATCTCACCTTTAGAAAGCAAAAACTATTGCAAACTTGTCAAAAAGCCATATGTACCCACAAAATACAAGGTCTTGTAAAGCTACATTAAAAAAAAAAAAAATGTAAAAAGTTATGAAAGAGGGAATGCAGAGAGGGGTAATATGGTATGGATTTAAGGCTGACGTGCTACGGTAGGTTCACACAAGCGTTCGGGTTTCTGTTCTTCGGGTCCGCTTGGGAACCCGAAAAAGGGAAACCCAATCCACTTAAAAAGCGGTTACCTGTGGAAACCCCCGGCCCTCATAGACTATGATGGGGTCTGTAGGGTACGCCCGAAAAATGTGGAGAAAAAAAACAGGATTTTTGTCTCGCATTTTTCAAGTGGAATGGGGGACGGAATCCCCAAATGGAGACTGAGCACTAGTGTGAACCTAGCCTTAGCTTTCTAAAGGGTTAAAATGTACATAAGGCATAGGAGTTATGTGCCAGGAATATGTATATGAGCCATAAATTCAAAATCTGTAATAATAAGTTACATTTTTCACAAGGTTTTAAACTCTTTAAACTTCCTTTTTACTGTCCTACATGGGGACTTGAACCTGGAGTCGCTTGATCCTACTGTACAATATACTGCTATGCTTCTGTATTGCAGTACATTGTACATTATTGCCTATGTGTATTAGGCCAAGTTACACATCTGTGCATTGTGGCTAGGAGGCCATTGATTCTTCTCCTGGCTGCCATGGCAATACTTCAGATTGCAGGGATCACACCCCGGGGATGGACCAAAAGGGGTGAAAGAAGGTACTCCCAGCCACCCAGATGCCGTGATCAATATTGATCACGGCATATGAGGGGTTAATCTGCCAGAGTCGGCGTATTTTAGTCCCAGGTCCCGGTTGTATATTAGAGTCTGTTCCCTGAATCTAAATGAGTCAACAAAATTAGAACATTAAATTACACAAATATCTGTGTTTGCTTCAGAATGTCTGACTCATCTTGCATAATTTCCTTAATTTTCTGGCATCATATCTTTTAGGAAGACATTATTTCCTGGCAGACCTAATAATCATTTGATTTGTACCATGGCGGTCGGGGACACTGGTCTAAGATTTGGATCTAAATGCAATTTGTCTGCAGAATTTATATGTACATTTCATTTCTGTTCTTACGAAACTCAAAACAGTCCTCGCTGATCTGCTCACATCTAGATGAATCCAGCCTGAAGTCGCCCATTGTGTACACTTATAACATAGTCTGTGTGTGGTTAGCAGTTGTAACTAATGGGAGGTTGAAATGTGACATAACGGGTAGTAAATTTGACGAAAAAGATGTCATTTTGGTGTAGCAGTAAACAGAGCAAATGCAAAGAAGTATACAACACTGTAAACAGTAAAAAGTAGAGGTGGGCGAACTGAGTCGTTCCAAGCCGGGTTCAACCCAAATATTCCAAAATACGTAGTGCGAGAGGATACATGTCACTCCACTGGATCTGGTCATCTAGTAGGGTTCCACTCCATATATACACTAGACAAGGAAGTTGGCACTCCACAAGGTAATAGTGAAATCCAAAGTTATATTATGATATAGAATCCAAAATCAATGTGATGTTTCGGTTAACTCTATGTAAACTTCATGAGACGGATTGTGTGGGGATACAGGAGTCCGGATAAGGATGGTGAACGGCCATGGAATAAGAGCATGTGACTCAGGGAAAGGCGGACATCTTGAGCTGGACTCCTGTATCCCCACACAATCTGTCTGATGAAGGTTACATAGAGTTAACCGAAACATCACATTGATTTTGGATTCTATATTATAATAAAACTTTGGATTTCACTATTACCTTGTGGCGTGCCAACTTCCTTGTCTAATAAAATACCATCAGTGATAGTGGCGAACAAATGTGTCAGAGAGGAGTATTTCTAAAAGTGGACTTTAGGCAACGCCCAAGCTCCCCCTATGAAATACAGACCTTATAAAAGTTTAAGTGCAGGCCTGTAAAAGAAATAAGATGCAGCAAAAAAAACAATGCTGCTAAAATGCAATGTGCTCATATGAAATGGGGCTTCGTCTTCTCAAACACAAACCATCAGAAACAAGAAAAGCTGTTCGGCAGCGCTGACTACAAAATGATTTATTAGGCCCCATTCACATGACCGTGTTTCTCTGCTGCGAAAATTGGATGAATCAGTCAGTTTTTGCATCCTTTCCATGTCTGTTTGGCCATTTTTGATGGTCTGTTTTGCATTGAAGGACACTGGGACCCCCACTGTGCCGCAACTCTATAGAATGACCACCAAACACAATACAGGACATGCATGACAATAGCAAAGAGAGCGCCCTCTACTCACTAGAAGTATCAACAGTAGTCTACCAAGGGTGGACAAACCCTACGGGTAACCTGTACAACTATACATGGCTCCTTAAAAACTGACTAATGCAGTTCATTCTCAGTTACTGGTGGATTGTTAGAGAGACATTGCAAATAAGTTGTGGGCCCCTATATTGGTCTAGCACAGGTCTCTCCTGTCTGTATCTGCCCCTGCAATAAGCAAGGGGTTGAACAGCAAATAAGAAGTGACCACAGAGATAACCATGTATATGAGCACAACTATATTGAAAGCTTTCAGGGCTCCGCAGCATTTTTCCTGCTATTGACAGACACAGCAGTAATCCTTTTATACACGTCTAGGAGATTGTAAGATAAGAGAGAAAATAATATGTACTCAGCTGTACAGGAAATGTACTACACCCTCCAACATCTGAAGGAAGCGAGGACATCCAAGTGTGCCCTATTTGGTAACGTTATTGGAAAAGATTTAATAGGAAGACTTTTAATTCATGTATAGTGGAGACAGCATCACTACGGGGTATATAATCCATCAGTACCTTTTCCCCTGTTTCAAAACATTTCAAGATAAGTGACCCAAGATAACCTACTCTATAAATGATACATGGGTTCCCTTTAAGAGAATTCTAATTTAAAGGGGTTGTCTGGGCCTAAGCTGTACTGCTGGCCCCCAGTCTGATCAGCTGTACAGAGACTCTTCCGATGCCCATACTATACACTATACAGGCCCAGAAGCAGAAAATTCCACTCCCTGTATAGTGTTCGGCTCCTACTGACTTCAATGGGAGGTGTACTGCAGTAATGGCATCAGGCTGCTATACAGGGTAATGTATAGTGTATAGGACGGGAGCTAGAAGAAGTTCCATACAGAGGATCAGTCCGGGGGAAAGGGGCAGCTGTCAGTCCCCCATTAATCAGGTATTTATGGCCTTTCCTTAAGATAGGCCATAAGCGCAAGCCAGGACAACCCCTTTAATAAAGTAAAATCTCTCATAAGGACCCTCTGGAGGACCTAGCATGTTCATGCATTACACAAACAACCTAGTGATTTCTATGAGCACTGTGTAAGGCTAGGTTCACATTGCAGAATTTGTGGCAGCATGTAAAATCCGCCACGGAAACCTTCCTGCCGGCAACAGAAAGATTTCCTACTCCCATTCACTTCAATGGGAGTTTTGGGTGGGATCCACCTGAAGATCGAGCAGGACGCTTATTGTATATGAGCAGATTTCTGTACATGGCAAGTACCAAATGACAATAAAGCTTATTGGTGTTCAATTTTACATTCATTTTCACAGTTCATTGAAACTCATCCTCATACACTTACATTGTTGTCAGCAACACATGCCAGGATTACATAAGATGTGCGGCCACCCAACAAGCCCACATAAATGATAAGATCTGCTTCAGGTTGGAGGGTTGGGCATGTTTACATGGGGCAGTGTTTGGGAATGTTCATCCTGATCATTGACCCATGAAGAGGGGAGGGGTTTTAAAGGGGTTTTCCCACAAACAACCACATTTTATTCTGTAGACGATTGAAAATTTTTTACACATATAAATAATTAAAAATTTAGCAGTTTTGAAGACTTTCTCTAACCATCTTAGTGGTGGCGTCTTTTGTCTTCATCGGTTGCCAATGGATATGAACATGAATGTAATTCCTTATTGTGGTCAGGCTATCTTCTCATACATGCAGTGTCCTCCTGATAACCAGCCATGATGTCCTTATTGTGGTCGGGTTATCTTCTCATACATGTAGTGTCCTCCTGATAACCAGCCATGATGTCCTTATTGTGGTCAGGTTATCTTCTCATACATGTAGTGTCCTCCTGATAACCAGCCATGATGTCCTTATTGTGGTCGGGTTATCTTCTCATACATGTAGTGTCCCTCCTGATAACCAGCCATGATGTCCTTATTGTGGTCAGGGTATCTTCTCATACATGTAGTGTCCTCCTGATAACCAGCCATGATGTCCTTATTGTGGTCAGGTTATCTTCTCATACATGTAGTGTCCTCCTGATAACCAGCCAAGATGTCCTTATTGTGGTCAGGTTATCTTCTCATACATGTAGTGTCCTCCTGATAACCAGCCATGATGTCCTTATTGTGGTCAGGTTATCTTCTCATACATGTAGTGTCCTCCTGATAACCAGCCATGATGTCCTTATTGTGGTCGGGTTATCTTCTCATACATGTAGTGTCCCTCCTGATAACCAGCCATGATGTCCTTATTGTGGTCAGGGTATCTTCTCATACATGTAGTGTCCTCCTGATAACCAGCCATGATGTCCTTATTGTGGTCAGGGTATCTTCTCATACATGTAGTGTCCTCCTGATAACCAGTAATGATGTCCTTATTGTGGCCAGGTTATCTTCTCATACATGTAGTGTTCCTGCTTGATAACCTGGTCACAATAAGGAAATCATGGCTGGGTTTCTGCCAGACCATAGAAAGTTCTTGCATTCATGGTCATATGCATTGGCAACTGATCAAGACAAATGACTGTAACCACTAAGATGATTATAGGAAATCTTTAAAACCCTGCAAAATTTTAAATTACCTATATTTGCAAAAATGTTTAACTTTTTTCTACAGAATTAAATATGGTTATATTCATGGGAAAACACCTTTAATACTTCTATTCTGCTGGAGGGGAAATGAACATTTGTCAGCAGTTTCCTCGACAGATTACAGCTAAATGTTTGTGATCCTTTTTAAAGAAAAAGAGAAAACTGTCCAAAGTGGACAACTCTAAAGTAGTCTCATGTGAAACATATTCAACATGCACATATATGTAAATAGACATACACACACGTACAGCTGCATCTCAATATATTAGAATATCTTTGAAACGTTTATTTCTTTCAGTAATTAAATTATAAAAAAGTGACCTCTTATATTTTCTAGATTCTTTACACACAGAGTGTTCTATTTCAAGTGTTTTATGTCTGTAAATGTTGAGTTCAGTCTTGTAAATTCAGTGTCACCTGCCAAGGTTTCCTAAGCCTTTAAATGGTCCCTCAGTCTGGTTCAGTAGGACACACAATCATGGAAGACGCTGATTATGGATTGAATTACTGAAATGAACGAACAGTTCAAAGATATTCTAATTTATTGAGATACACCTGTATATAATATGTTATATTGACATTCTTACACACATATGGTCTGGTTACACAATTTTTTTAGTTTCCAAATCTGACAATGAAACTTTTTTTTTTTTATTTCATGCAGAATTTTTTTTTTGTTTAAAACACAACAAATTTCCAATTATCCTTAACAAAGGGGGTATTTTTGTTTGTGCACCCTTTCCACCCCCTTCCTTAATTCTCACCTACATAGACCTGCTACTTCTGCTACTTGGAACACCTTGTGGTCTTCTTGAGTCATCTTCTGGCCTTGTCTGGTCTCCTTGGTGATATTATAGGCTGCAGCTGTCACATGGGGCACACCAACATTTTGATACTTGCATCAATGTGTCATGATGTTGGTGTGGCCCATGTGACCACTGATGTCTAATTACAGGCTTCGGCGGTCCCATGAGGACCTTGACATCAATCAAGATGCTGGAAGAGGCCAGAATATGATGAGGGCAGAGATGAAGTAACGGATGCCGTGAGGGAGACAAGGAGAGGTGAGGGAAGGGAAGGAGAGTATCAGTGTTTATTATGTTTCCGCACCTACCCTGGGCCTCTGCTTACTAAACTCTGGTGTCTGAAGAGTCTGAACATTTACCAACAGTTTCCCCAACAGATTCCAGCTAATTCTTGCGGGACCCTGAGTATAATAATTTCACTTCCAGTTCAGACCAAACAAGTCCCATCCAAAACTGGGATGCAAAATTAATCTCGTAAGGTTCCGCCTTCTCTAGTTACCAGTGCAACGAGCCTGGAACCTGGAAGTGTCTACTGCAGACTCAATGGGCCCCTGCAGGTACTGTGGGCCCTGGTACTTTGCTGGATTCTGCATTGGTCCTGGATTCAACACAGCTTATTTCACTTTTTTGCTCCTTTGACGGAACAGAAAAACAACATTCAAAATGCAAATATGAACCCAGTCTTATTTATTTACTAGTAAAAGAAAAATTCTTCAATAAAACTCCGGAGCCCTGTCGTAATGGAAAAAAAACAAAGATGTGAACAGAGCCTTAACTATACTGCTGCCTGAATGATCTCACAGTCACCATCTGGACATATCTATTTCCAAACGTTGTCTGAATTCAGCCTACTGTTGCCCAAACACCTCTGCAAAAGCTCCAGCCTCGATGACAGTCTAAGTAGTGACTAAAAATACCACCTTAGCCAAATTATTTATATAAGGGATAAATGAGTTCTATTCTTGGGCTTGTCTTCAAGAGCGGTTGTGTTTGTTACTACTCTCAGTTGCTGGAAAGGGATCAGACAAAGAAATTTATAAATAAACTTCAAGATACATTAAATGGGTTCTTACTTGTGACAAACCATGGATTTGTTGGCTGGTTCTGACCCCAGGTCACTTGATCAGAACCAGTACACAGCCCCCCCAGTCACTCTGCTTCCTCCCTCCTCTTGTATCAGGGCTGGTAGATCATTATAATAGTAATACTATTGCCCATAGTACAGGGAACTACCTGGAAACATGGGAGAAGAGGGGGGCCAAGTGAACCCCAACCCAATAACACCTCCTCCTCCATGCTTCACGGTGGGAACCAGGCATGTAGAGTCCATTCGTTCACCTTTTCTGCGTCGCACAAAGACACGGTGGTTGGAACCAAAGATCTCAAATTTGGACTCATCAGACCAAAGCACAGATTTCCACAGGTCTAATGTCCATTCCTTGTGTTCTTTAGCCCAAACAAGTCTCTTCTGCTTGTTGCCTGTCCTTAGCAGTGGTTTCCTAGCAGCTATTTTACCATGAAGGCCTGCTGCACACAGTCTCCTCTTAACAGTTGTTGTAGAGATGTGTCTGCTGCTAGAACTCTGTGTGGCATTGACCTAGTCTCTAATCTGAGCTGCTGTTAACCTGCGATTTCTGAGGCTGGTGACTCGGATGAACTTATCCTCCGCAGCAGAGGTGACTCTTGGTCTTCCTTTCCTGGAGCGGTCCTCATGTGAGCCAGTTTCTTTGTTTCTTGATGGTTTTGGCCACTGCACTTGGGGACACTTTCAAAGTTTTCCCAATTTTTCAGACTGACTGACCTTCATTTCTTAAACACTCCATTCAGTAGGACTATCAGCTGTGTATCCACCTGACTTCTGAACAACACAACTGATGGTCCCAACCCCATTTATAAGGCAAGAAATCCCACTTATTAAACCTGACAGGGCACACCGGTGAAGTGAAAACCATTTCAGGTGACTACCTCTTGAAGCTCATCAAGAGAATGCCAAGAGTGTGCAAAGTAGTAATCAAAGCAAAAGGTGGCTACTTTGAAGAACCTAGAATATAAGACATATTTTCAGTTGTTTCACACTTTTTTGTTAAGTATATAATTCCGCATGTGTTAATTCATAGTTTTGATGCCTTCAGTGTGAATCTACAATTTTTATAGTCATGAAAATACAGAAAACTCTTGGAATGAGAAGGTGTGTCCAAACTTTTGGTCTGTACTGTATATAGTTCACTTGCTAGTTTGTACTCTTATCTTTGGGAGTGAATGGCAAGTTTAGGCATTTGTATTAAAAGGCAGTTGTGGGGCGTTCCCCAGCGGAACTGAGATGGGGCTTAAAATGCCCTTTAGGGCACTTCTTTGGATGTCCCTCCACCCAGGTAAGCTATAAAAGGGCTGTGGAGCTCCAGGGAACATTAAACTGACCCACACAATAATACAGATCATATAAGGATTGAATCAATTAGTAAGTTGTGAAGTTTGGGAAACACCTTTAATACTCAAATGGAATTTAAGGGTTTGATATATAGCAAAAATATATTCCCATAATCACAGCCCATTACAGTCTCAGCACAAGGCTAAAATAGAGGGATTGCAGTATTATGGCATATAAAAACCCATTTGTCATTAATGTGAACAGAAGAAATCTTATATAAACATCAATTTAGTTTACTTCACTTTACAGCCAAAATTCAGCAATAAATTGGTAGCATAAATCTCCAGTCATTGGATCACTCAATGTAAGTGCAGAAATGCGAGAATAAAGGAGAATCATCTGACAGGCAATCTGCTAATGAAGAACATTGTCCTCCATCCTGGCCTGCCCTCACATTACCAATCTGTGATGTAAGACTACTTCAGATAATGCTTTTCTCATTAAAAATATATTCCTTCAACATCTTCAGAATGTGGGACTTAATATAAAAATGGTGCTCACCCTAACCAATCCTGGCACTGGTATGGCTCTGATTCTTCCTGGGTCCCTGCTGGTCTCTACTTCCTTATCATCTTCCAACATTGCACCTTTGTTTTCCCACCTTGATATTGGTTAAATTGAGTGGTAAATCCATCAGTACCTTAGACCACCATGGAAGCTGATATTAAACCCTTCACTTCACTTCATTAAGAGTTCATATTTACTGAAATCAAAAACATCTTGACAGGCCAAGTTACATATTTACATAGGAGCCCTACTTTGATATCACCTTCACGATTCTTGCAACCATTTAACTGCCTTCCACCCTCATAGATCTATTGCTTTAGGACACTCCAAAGGTTCTCACTAGGGGAAGATGGTGGCCACACCATGAGTTTCTCTCCTTTTATGCCCATAGCAGCCAATGACTCAAAAGTATTCTTTGCTGCATGAGATGGTGCATTGCCATACATGAAGTTGATTTGGCTATGGAAGGCACTGTTCTTTTTATACCATGGAAGAAATTGGTCAGTGAGAAACTCTATATACTTTGCAGAGGTCAATTTCACACCCTCAGGGACCTTAAAGGTCCAGCTCTCTTCCCATAATTCCAACCCAAAACATGATTCTGCCACCTCCTTGCAGATGTTGCAGCCTTGTTAGGACATGTTGGCCATCCATCAACCATCCACTACTCCATCCATTTGGACCATCCAGGGTTGCACGGCACTCATCAGTAACCAAGACTGTTTCAAAATTGGTCTTCATCTATGTCTGGGTTCACTGCAACGGTTTCTGCTTGTGAGCACTGTTTAAGGGTGGCCGAATAGCAGGTTTAAGCACAACTGCACGAACCTGTCTGTGCTCTGTATCAGCCACAAATATCTTCACAGTACGATGATCAAGTTTTCAGAAAATATCTAATGTTTTCATACCTTGTCCAAGGCATTGCACTATATGGCAGCAGAGAGATCCTTTTCCTTTCCCATATTGCCTAAAACCTGTGGCCTGCTTAATAATGTGGAACGCCCTTCTTAACTAGGTCTCCTTTAAATGGGTTCACCTGGTAAACTAATTTTCACAGGTGTCTGAGATTGATTTCAGTGATCCAAAGAGCCCTGAGACACAAAACCATCAAGGAGTTTAAGTGAAAAATAAAAATTTTAATCTTTATGACGCTTAAATCTAATTTGCATAATAATTTCACTAATAATAAATCCCAATAAACAGAGCAGAGGGGAGGGTTTATGATACTTGGACTACCAGACATCAAAAGAGATCGAAGTGATTCTGTGGGCCCCCTACAAGCCCCATAGCAATTGCCTACCCTGTCTTCATGGTAGCTACGCCTTTGGTACGCAGTCATTGCGGTGGACTACAGTTTTAAGTCAAGCTAATAAATATGTTGCGATAAAGCCTGTTTATTTTTTCGCCACAGAATCCTATTCACCTCTTATTATCCATGGAGTCATCCAAAAGGCTGACAAAATGAACAATGGATGAAAACAAGAGGTAATCTGGGAAACTATTATGGATAGTCAGCCACCATGACGGAGAGCCTAAGTAATGCAATGTTTTCCTATTGTACAAGTAGCCTAAAGCAATATCTGCTATTATTCTTGAGCAATATTACAGTTTCACTTGGTGAGGCGGGGACAATGAGGGTCATTACCCAGTCAGTCCTGATTTTGCACTTTGTATTGTTGGTAATGATATGTTATCAAATGAGTCACAATACAAGATGATGGGTGTTAAGTCGCACATAATAAGATACCAATAGAATTACACAACAGCAACAAATAACTCACAAGGGAGTCCACCCAGAACTTGTTGGACAAGATAGCCCACCATAGGTTACAGAAGGGCAACCGTCTATAAAATGTGATGTCTGCAAGACTGGAAACCTCAACAGCAGAGGGTAGAAAGAGGGACACATTTACTTATGTTAAGCCATGGCACTAACCCAATCCCTGTCTCTGTAAAAGACAGTGGTGAAGCCCAGACACAATATAATGCTCCATTAGTTCCCACATACCAAAATATCCCCTTGGTGTCCCCGCACAACATAATGTGGATAGAGGACAAAAATAGCGGCAAATTTATTTGTTAAGCCATCCCACTAATCCAGTCCCACTCAATCTGTTTTTGTCCTCATACAGTAATGGTGCCCTTTTTTGTGTAAAATACAGTGTTGAAGCCAAATTAGTGCCCACACCCAATATAATGTTCCCTTAGTGCCCCACACAGTGTAATGCCCTTAGTGTCCTATGATACCCCCTTAGTGCTCGTACACAGTATAATGGCCCCTTAGTGTACTATGGTGTCCCCTTAGTGCTCTCACACAGTATAATGTCCCCTTAATGCTCCACACAGTATAATGCCTTGTTGGTGTCCTATGATACCCCCTTAGTATTTGCACACAGTATAATGCCCCCACAGTGTCCTATGATGACCCCTTAGTGCTCTCACACAGTATAATGTCCCCTTAATGCTCCACACAGTATAATGCCTTGTTGGTGTCCTATGATACCCCCTTAGTATTTGCACACAGTATAATGCCCCCACAGTGTCCTATGATGACCCCTTAGTGCTCTCACACAGTATAATGTCCCCTTAGTTCCCCACACATTATAATGACCTATGATACCCCCTTAGTGCTCACACACAGTTTAATGCCCCCTAAGTGTCCTATGATGACCCCTTAATGCTCTCACACAGTATAACGTCCCCTTAGTGCCCCACACAGTATAATGACCTATAATACCCCCTTAGTGCTCACACACAGTATAATGCCCCCTTAGTGCCCCACACAGTATAATGTCTCGTTAGTGCCTTTGCTTGTACACTGTATAATGCCCCATTAGTGTTCCCACACAGTATAATGCCCCCTTGGTTGCATTTAATGTGAACCTGCACACCACAATCTTAAAAGGCCTACTCAGACATTTTTTATTTGTAAGAGGGTAAGGTGTTTCACTCCTTTTACACACACTCATATGTTTTTGTGGTTATTGACCCTCACATGGCAATGAAGCCGACTGATAAAGTGTTACGCCGCTCTGTTAGGACTATGCAATGTGCTGTTTTATGATTCTGTTGTTACAGTAAATATGCAATGAACACAGATAACATTTGTAGGTTATATCCAGGGGAACAGATTAGTGGTTACAACAATTTGCTGACTGATATTATTGTGGTGGATTTTGCAATAAAGGATCAATGAATAAACAAAACTAGGCAACAGCTACAAATGTAATAAGTGGTCCAATGTGTACTAAAAAAAAGTCTGCCAAAAAAAACAAAAACATGTAGCTACATAAGCAACGCACCTATTCACATAAGAAACAATGCTCCTTGAACAATATAGACCTTGTTGGTAATACTGTCCTGAGTACTGAATATCCTCAACAATGCTGCGGAATCACGCTCTTCTCTGTCATATTGTGGTTATGACTAGGGATGACCAAACCGGTTGGTAATGAGCCAGGTTTGTTACAAATTTTACAAAAATTTGAGGTTAAGCTAAACCTGACTTATTTGGGGTTTTCCACTCACTAACCACTACTATAATCTGGTGTCTCTCAGTATAATAAGTGAAGCCCCAGGGGAGGTGAGTAAATATAATAGTCTTACTCACCTCTCCAGGGAGCTCTAGCAGTCACATAGGTATAGACTTTTTTTTTTTAATACCGGGGTATGGATATAGGGATATTTGGGACACTAAACCACCAGTCCATAAGTACCTACAGGTGGTTATCAAAGCCACTAAAGTTCAGAACTTCCAAAACTAATTATATTTCTAACAATGTGAAACATTCCCAGAATAAAAGTTTAGAGAAAAATATTGATGACCTACCCTAAGAACAGGTCACTAATATCAGATCAGTGAAGTTCTGACACCAGGCACCCCCATCGATCAGCTGTTCTCAGCAGCTGATACACAGAGAACGGAGCAGGAAGCAGATAGATAGTGCTGTTCTCTATGTAGTGGCCAGACCACGGTACTGCAGAATAGCTCCCTTTCATTTAAATGGGACCTAAACTGCAGTGACTCAGTTCCACCACTACACAGCGAACAGTGCTATCTGCTACTCTGTATATCAGCTGATGAAAATGGCTGATCAATGTGGGGGCTGGGTGTCAAGTCCCCACAAATCAGATTTTAGTGTCCTATCTTTAGGATAGCTCATCAATATTTTTGCCTTGAACACCCCTGTAGTCATACTACTTGTGTATTTTGCTCTTCCAATGCTTAGGAGTCCAGTGGGTGGTCCTACCCTGAGATTGACATATATCTCTGTATTTGCGGTTATCCAGGGATAGGTGTTCATCACTGAATAGGACCACCCACTGGACTCTTACATGAATGAGATACAGGTTATATTGAACTATACATCAATCTGCTCAGTTCCTTCTGGCTTATAGCATGTTGCCTATTGATTGGGCGCCATATTTAGTGTAGTATATAAAGATCATATTATTTCCTCTACCACGGGAACTTTCTTATTATATAATCTGTGGACCTCTGTGTGTGGGAAGGGGGATGGCATGATCTTCATATCCAACCAAACCCAGCCAACCAAATGTGACTTGGAAATGTAGGATGGAGCCCCAGAAAACTAGAGCATTTGATTGGGACCTCAATATTATGAATGATTTTCCTTGTCATAACTGTGCCTCATGTTCTGGTTCATCAAAGGACCAGAACAATGGACAGGTGGACTGCTACAACAGCTGAGACATACGGAACCCGACCGACATTGACTATAATGGAATCTGTCGGGTTGTCTGTTCTTTTAAACTGAAACCACCGAATGAAAAAAAATCGGACTTTATCGTACATCGATTTTCAACTCACACCACAATGGAAACTGTGACGCAGATGGCCCAGTCTAAGTAAGACGACCCACTGGATCACAATGCTCCAAACATAGAGGGTGTCCAACTCTTTGCATCTCTTGCCTTACCTCAATCTGAAATCTATGCCAGCTGGGAAATGGCGAGGACTTCAGCTATATATTTTGGATACCAGACAAATGGCGTCCAATGTATATTCTCCTTGTGTTTCATTCGCACACCATTGTCAGCCTCTCAGTTTTCAGTCAATGAATGGAAACACTGTTGTTCACCTTCAGAGACCAAAACCCTATGTAAGAGGAGAAGTGAATGGTATTCACAAAGAGCATTCTCATTCACTGACGGCAAACAAATATCCTGGACATGGTAGAAACAAGTATCTTGAAAAGATAAAGAAAGTGGTAGAATTTTTCATACATACAGTGATTTAAAGAGAATCTGTCACCAGGTCTGATCGGCGCCGTCACCCTGAGCATTTGGGCGTTTTGTTTATCCAAATCTGTTCAGCCATTCCAAAGATATAAGCCCTTTTAATGTTGATACAAATTAGGATCTACTGGTCAAGTGGGCGGTAACACTGTGGTTTCTCTAGGGGCGTGGTCTGTGTGTGCAGTGTTACTGCCCACTTGGCTAATATACCCTAATTTGCAATCTCTGCCTCCCTTTGTTTTCCATCTTGGCTGAATCTGCCGCTGATTTGGATAAATTTCTATGTGTGTGAACACCCCCTTAGTTGGTCTTGGCACGAGGAAGCGCTACAGACTATATGTTGGCTACTACATGGTATGGCGGTCCATTCCCCGTCGCTGACATACTTATACACAGATTAAAAATAAATTCCCCTCTCCCGATTATGGAGCTTAAAAGCTGAAATATCTGAGCAAAGTGCAGGGAAATGTGATTTTCATAATGGCTTTTCAGTTCACTAAATGAATCAGGAAGGAAAGGAAAATTAATTAATAGGAACAAGCCAGCGAGCGAGCGGCGCTGTTTAAGCCAAATGAATATCAGAGAAGGAAATACAATTATTGTTCAGGGAGCCAGCTGGAAGCAGAGAGCAGCCTTATGTGTCTGCGCCGCCGCCGTCACCGCCTTATGTAATTAATCTTTCATTTGCTGGATTTATACAGGCAGGGCTAACAAGCTCCTTAAGTGTATGTGTATTAATATTTTACCTGTCTGTGTTTTTCGCCTCTTTGTGGTGCCCGGTCAGACAGGTAACAGGTAGAAGGCCTGTAACAAGACCCTAATCACATCTAACAATGGCCAATATACATATATGTTTCAGAGAGAATAGGTGAGAAAATATGATCTGCGCGCCTCTGACAGGTTATCTCAGCGCCCCACACGTAAATTATTCAGGCCTTGCAAAAATGGCAAAAACTCTTTGTTTGCCTGGCGTCGTGCGGATAAGTCCCAGGAGACGTCTCCAGCATGAGAGTCAACACACATTGTAGTTTATCTCAGTATTAAACTGTAAAATTAGGCAGTACAATAATACGGGCCTTTCAATTACCTGTATGCTACAATAAAAAAAATGTGCAAAAGTTGTAGGCAGATGTGGGAAAAATGCTGCACAGTAAGAATGTTTTCAGAAATAGAAGGGTTAATAGTTTATTTTTCTAAATCTAAAGCCAATCAATATTTGGTGTGACCTTTGCCCTTTGGAGGAGGAGTCCTGGAAGTGATGATCCGGCCCCCACAGATATAGCCCTGATCTCATCATCATCCAGTCTGTCTGGGATGACATGAAGACACAGAAGGATTGGACAAGCCTACATCCACAGAAGATCTGTGCTTAGTTCTCCAAGATGGCGGGAATAACCTCCCTGCCCAGTTCTGCCAAAAACTGTCTGCAAGTACCGAGAAGAACTGATGGAAGGCAAAGGGCAAAGGTCACACCGAATATTGATGGGATTTACATTTCTCTTTAACTTATTTTAATTGACAAAAATAAGCTATTAAACGTTTGAATTTCTGAAAGCATTCTGACTTTACAGAATTTTTCCACATGTGCCTAAAACATTTGCTCACTGCTGTTTATTTTGTACTAATTTTTTTAAGGATGTGTCCCAGTGCTCTTTTCTTTGAAGTGAATGGAAATCTTAAGAGGAAGTGTTTCCATTGCCTAGTCCTCATGGTCAGTGATGTAAGTACTGCCTTAGCTGCAGGTCCCTGATGGTTTCTTTGTTTGTTAAATAGGCCATTACCTGCTGGAGTAACCCCTATTTACTTACCAATCCCCGCTCATATCCACTTTCCCTTCTGCATCCCATATCACATCGCTGGGCCCCCTGGAGGGCAGAAGGAGGAGGCTGTGAGCAGGAGCGGGGATCAGTAAGTAAGGCCGCAGGCCCGCAGCAAGGGTGTTTGTTGGGCGAATCCCGACAAATACTGCTATTCTGCTATTATTATACTCTAGGGTCTCTTAAAGTATAATGATCAGAGGCACAGGGGAGGTGAGGGAACATACAAACCAGTGTTACTTACCTCTCCTGGGCTCTGACGTGACTCCCTGCAATCTTCCAGCCTCTTTAGTGACATCAAAGATGTCAAGTGGGCCATGCCAGCATGACGCATGACAACGCTGGTGTAACCCACGTCTGTGCCAACATTGAAGAGGGCCAAAAGCAGCAGGGAGTGCGTCGGAGCCCAGGATAGGTAAGTAACACTGGTTTTTACTTTTTTTACCTCCCCTGGGTCTCTGATCATTATACTTGGGGGTCTGAAAAGATCCCAAAGTATAATAATAGTTTGTGGGTGGTCCACTATGGGGCATAATACTGTGTGCAGGGGCCACTATTAAACATACTGTCTGGAGGCTGCTTTGGGACATTATAGTGTGTGTGAATGGGGCATTATACTGTGTGGGGCCCACCCAAGTCTAAAGTTTGCTGTGGGGCCAAGTTTTGGCTAGTTATACCCCTGATTGATGGCAGTACAGGTGATGTTGTTGTCAGGGGTTTGGGCAGCCAATGACTCCCTAGCAAAAAGTCACCCAATGGGAGATACAAAAAGACTCATCAAGTGAAAAGGTCCTATGTACATGGGTTAAAGGGTGAATACCAGGGAAAAACACTTGGACAATGCCCTCAGAAGTAGCCCAAAGCAAAACCAGTCAGGTGACACTGGGCCCACATCCGCTGTGTGTTACAATGTGCATGTCATTTATGATCGGTACGCTCAACTTGCAGTAGTGGCCGGATTCCTTCAATATGCTGATCCTATGGGGTCTCACTTATTGATGTTACAGTCTCAGAGAGCCCCTGTAATTTTTCCCCTTTGCTTACAACTAATATTTTATTTGGCGACATCTTCCTAAACTACAGACCAAGCAGACAAATCTGTATGGACTATATTGACCACTTAGGAAACCCACCTGTTTTGTGTTGTATTTCCATCTGGTGGCCATTGGTGGTACTGCAGGATTCATTTACAGTATTATACCTAAATGTATATGAATGGCTAGATGGACAAGGCAGTATTAGGTTTGGAGAACTTCCAGGCATCAAAAATGTCCTATAAAACATGTCAGGGCCCAAAAGGACAAAGTGTTTTTGGAGCTTACGCAATATCCTAATGTTTATGGCTAATAATTATATGTATAGTTGTAATATTGCTATTGAAATAGTAACCAAGATAAAGATGTATAAGAAATTCATTTACAAGTCAATGAGCAATGAGTAAGCGGTTTCCCTTGTAAATCACTGCAGATGATGACACATCTTTATCCCATGAAAGTCAGGTCTAAAAATAGAGCAGAGGACACACTTTATTGAGAACCGCATATACAGACCATGTCCTTTGTGATAGAAATTCCCTGACACATCATTTCCATGTGACATTAGCAGTATCACCATCTTAGGTGCTATAATTAAACTCCTGTAACATTGTAACAGATCTCTGCATTGCAACACAAAAAGTCAAAAGCTAGTGCAAAATCCTTAAAGTGCAAGTAAACTTTTGTTTAGTTTTTGCAATAAATCCATAGTGAGTGAAGCAACCTTGTATAATCACACAAATGGCTGCCACCATTCACCACTTATAGCAGATGAAACACCAATAAACCCAAACCAGGCACTAAAAGCAAACAATAGGGTAACAAGCCTGAGCAATATTGACTCTCTTTGGACTTGCCAGGACGTTTATAGCCAAGAACAATCTTATTAAATTTTAGATTTAATAAACATAAAAAATACAGTGCTTAACAAAAAAAGATGTAACAATAAAGACAAATACATACATAGTACTGTGACGTTTCGTTTGCTGGTAACATCACAGCAGCACATGACCTCGGATGTGGGAGTGATTTATTACCTGGAAGGAGAGGCACACAGAGAGTGAGAGCAGGCAGATGAATCATGGGAAATGTAGTTTGTCCACAAATTCTCTGCATTTAATTAACAGCGATACAAGGAGTAGCAAGTAAAATAAAGCCAAGCAAATGGTGCACAAGGAAACAGTAAGGATTCAGCCCTGCTGTGGAGGTTTGTGCAGATAAATTTTGGAAGCTGGACAGGGTAGAGGAGAGAGGCTTCTGCTGCGACCACTTGTCCTACATCCATACACAGGATAGTGAGTCTTCTCCTCTAAGAAGTAACCTTCAGCAGTAACAGATGTGGACATCTGAATAAACCGTCTCTCCAGGTTCTCCTTGAAGTAGATTGACATGGCCTCCAGTTTGGGCAAGGACAATGACTATACTGCACCCTTTGCATTGGCAGCTCCCTTCTTGGTATAAGAGATTGTCCAGTAGCATCTAAAAAATATGACCCTCTGAGTGCTAAATAAAGAGATTTTCATTACATCTCATTGTATAGACCATGGATGGACATAGTAGGCAGCTGAGGGCTCCTGTGCAAGAACAGTTATGGGCCCCCTTTTTTTCCCAATAAGTCACCATAGAGCACCCCCTTATGCCTCCAGCAATAATTGTCAACCATGAAGTTCATTGGTTTAGGTATTTGCACACAACCTAATAGACAGTAGAAAGATACAGTTAAAGGGGTTTTCCGGATTTAAGAAAATGTGACTAAAGGCAGGAAATGCTTGTCATATGAATAAACAGAACTGAGGACCTTTATATGTGTGTGTGGAGCATTTTCACACAAACATTATATAATTACTTGTATGTGTATATATATAGCACAGCGGTAGGCAATCTTTTTTGTTCGACGTGCCGATTTAAATATTAAAAAAAAAAAAAAAAAAGTCACAGATGAAGTATTCGGAGTGCCGCAAAATAATTGTAAGGCTACGAATCCTATACTAAACTCTTATACCACAAACCATAACACAGAAGTACTGCCATCAGATGCTTCAGGACACGGTATTATGTCCCATAGCGGCCCCTGCACACGGTATTATGTCCCATAGCGGTCCCTGCACACGGTATTATGTCCCATAGCGGCCCCTGCACACGGTATTATGTCCCATAGCGGCCCCTGCACACGGTATTATGTCCCATAGCGGCCCCTGCACACGGTGTTAAGCCCCATAGTGCTCCTGCACATGGTATTATATCCCATAGTGGCCCCTGCACATGGTACTATTCCCCATAGCGGCCCCTGCACACAGTATTATGTCCCATAGTGGCCCCGCACACAGTATTATGTCCCATAGTGGCCCCTGCACACGGTATTATGTCCCATAGTGGCCCCGCACACAGTATTATGTCCCATAGTGGCCCCTGCACACGGTATAATATTCTAACTTTTAAAATATTCTAATTTTCGCCACTCACTAGCTATTATTATACTGTGGGGTCTCTTCAGACTCCAGAGTATAATAAGTGGAGGGCAAAGAGAGGTGACAAACATAAAAACAATGTCCCTGCGCTCTGCAGCGGCTCTGTTCTCTTCGGCGCTTCTGCCTGAAGTCAGCGACCACTGATTGGGTCTCAGGGGTCACGTCGGTGTCATTATGCGTAATGGGGCCAACGTGACCCCTGAAGCCCTATCAGCAGTCTCTTAGTTCAGGCAGAAATGGGAAGGGAAGGTAAGTGACATCGTTTTTGTTATGTTTGATCACTTCTCCTGCTCCTCCGCTTATTATACTCGGGGGTCTGAAGAGACCCCACAGTATAATAATAGCAGTTTCGTTTTGGCCATGTTTGGTCCGATTGAAACAGCTGGGTGAGGAGTCCGCTGCCGTGCCAGGGGAATAAGCCAAGAGTGGCTCGCGTGCCGGGGTTTGCAAATCGCCAATATAGTATTTTGTAACATGCATGTGTATCTGTATATATATTGACTGTGAATGTCTGTAAAGCACAATCACATACCATTCCTACTTTGCAGTAAAATACACGCAGCTGCGGTTTTGGAAAGCACAGCATGTCAATCATACCTACGGAAACGCCAATGATTTCCCAATAGATATAATTACAACACAACTTAGCAAGGCAAGGAACACTGTGCCCCTAAAACCTGCACATAAAGCTTCTCTTCTGTCTTTCTTTATTCCCTTTAGCACAGTCACCTACACTTGGAACGAAAATCCTCAAAGTCTTGGTAGTGTGGAGGAATCCCAGATGTGATGGAGATTGACTAGACCGGCAGACAAGGGGTTCTGTGACGGGTCTGGGGTGTCGGACCCCCACAGATCAGATACTGATGACCTATCCAGTGGATGAGTCATGGCTGGAGGAAGTCCATGGAGGTCTGGACCAGATGGAAAGGGGAACAAGAATGACTCCATGTAGAGAGATATCAATGGATGCAGTTGTGTATTTAGCCTCTGTGTTGGACAGCGCTATATTCACGTCTACAGTCTGTAGTCTGATGACAATCTGTATGTGGAGCTGGTGCAGATGGTGAAGCAATGAGAGAAATCTTTGCTATGTACTAAAGAACATTTGTTTCGAGCTTACCTAAGCTGTGTGTGTGGCCTCTATTCACTTTGTATAAAGCACATTTTGCATGCGGGGAAATTGCCAAATGGGCTTTTTATCAGCCTAAAGAACATTTGTTTGGTGACCACTACATCTCTATCTGTCCACTATATGGTCACTCTACTAAGAGGAAGAGTGGAGACGGATGTCCAGTAAGTCTGCAGGTTACTGCGAGGTGATCTCTACTCCTCTCATCCAAAACTTACATTGTTTTCAGTGCAGTTACATCAGAAAACAGGATGGATTTAAATGGATGCAGAACAACCAATAGCCCAAATAGGGGCGTCTCAGAGCCTAGGGCAGAATGAGCTGTAAATACTGCCCTGGCTGTAATATCATATAGGTTAAGCAGTTTCGTTCACAGTCATGACACATCATATCCTTGGAGATACCTGGTATAGAAGCCTTGAGAAACACTGATATAGGATAGGACTACTAAACCTGCAGAAAGTGAAGCCATCTAGTGGTAGAAAAGTAAAATTACATGTATGAAGAAACTAGATTGCATAGCATGTGCACAACAAGTAGCAGCGACTGCCACAGAGGAGAGAACACACCTCCTCCCTAGAAATGGAAGCCCTAACACTTAGGAGGATCTCTCACCTCTCCTTATATGTCAGTTTTGTATTCCCTATGAAATTATCATTCCAGACCGTGTTGACTTGTTCCTCTTTTACTCCTCCTAGAAAATGTATGAATAAATTGCCAACTGGATATTATCATACTCCTGGTGAAATGGACATATCCTGACACAGTCTAGTACTGCCAGCTCCGATTGGACAGTGCTACATTCACACCATCAAGGTGCAAAATGGCCTTGAAAAACAGAAATTTTTCATGGCTGTCTTGCACCCAAGGAGCACCAGTTTTCACAGATCCCATATACATTTCAGTTTATGGAGGGTTTCGTGAAAATGGACAAAAATAAACACAATCTATAGTTTGATTGGTCTGTGACATCAATCGGTCATGTGAATAACCCCCATTCACTTGAATTGGATTGAATGCTATCATGTAAATTCTGCTAAAAAAACAGACATCGCATGTTGTGTGAAGATAGCTTTAGACTGTGTAGTAACACCCCCAACTGGTAACACCCAGAACACTACAGCACAATCTTATAAGAAAGGATGATCCAAAATGGTCATAAAAAAAAAAAAAAAAAAAAAACACACACACATTTACTTCTATTTACTAGGTGTCCAGTTCACACTTTGCATTCTATGGTGCCTTTTACAAATAATTTTGCCTACTGGAGTTTTGAATTTTTTGTTTTTTTTTCAAGTGTTGTAGAGAAACCTGTTGAAAACAAAAAAAAACATACCCACAGCATATATTTTTAACAAAAACACTGACCCCAAAACCACCAGCCAGATGCTACAAATCTTATAGGTTGTATGAAGTGCAGCTGAATTTCAAAGTAACATTTTGCTGCTACTGGGAAAAAAAAAAAAAAGGGGGCTAAAAACAACATGAAAAACACCAGGAAAAAAAAATGTATTTTCCAGAAACTGAAACCAGCTCAAAGGACCGGATTGTGTTTAATGCTTACGCTAGATTCACACTAGTGTTTGGGCGAATCCGCCTGAGATTCCACTTAAATCAGCGGAGGGAAAAGTCCTGCAAGCAAAAACCTGGCGGACCCCATTGTAGTCTACGGGAAACTGCTTTTTTTTTTTTTTTTTTTTTTAGGTGGACAGGGTTTCCATCCTTCGGGTCCCCATGAGGAACTGAAGGATAGAAACCGAGCGCTAGTGTGAACCCAGCCTTATATGAATGTATATGTATTATATATGTATAATCTAGTTTGTAGCAACAATAAAAAACATTGAAACAGAAACCAGCCTGCGGAAGGGAAAAGTATGAGGCTGGGATCACATCAGCGTTGGTCTCTCCACATGTAATGAGTTCTTGGAACCATCTAAAAATCCTCAAAAACTGATTTTGAACGGCTCATTATAAAACCCATCGATTTCAATGGGATTTAATAATAATCTTAATGTAACAATCTGCAGCAGTTTTTTTAAGCCAAACCTAGTAGTGGCTATGGAAGGAACGTGAAATATATAGGAAGTTCTTATACTTCTACCTTCTGCTCAATCCACGCCTGGCTTTGGCTCAAAAACCTGCAGTAAAATTTTCAACAAAAAAAGCTGCGTCTCTGCAACGTGGAGCCTCAGCCTAATGGAAAGTTTGTCGCTATACACAGTGACCTTCGCTTTTCTCCAGCAAGGGGGCGGTAATCATGGTGCTCAGCAGTCAATAATCAGATAATCCAAGAGTACCCCAGAAAAGGGAAGCCATGACTCTCCCCAAATCTCACGGAACAAAGGACTTACCCTATGGTGACTGCTGCAGCTTCTCTTTTTCAAATTTTTGGCCAAAGAGAGAATGTGCAGCATGTGACTATAGTGTATCAGTAATTGGTAGAGCCGTCTGTAGATTTACATACCCGCAGTACATCCTAATACCTGCTTGGATATCTGCATAGGGTCTATTCATCTCTGCTTGTATCCCTGTGATGAATAATGGGTTAACGGTTTCCCGGCTTTGGTTGGGGCATTAGATGGCTCAGGTGTGATTCAGTTCCTCTTCAGGTCAGAAGGGCCCTTGAAACATCAGGAAAACTATGGGAAGTCTTTTATTTCTGTGAGTATATTACACTTACAGCCAGAACTTGTGCTCTTTATGTACAACCCTCAATATAATCGATCCAGGAATGTTATATATTATGGATTTTTTTTTTACTACTGTCTGTGATCTTGATACAATTGTAATTGAGGCCAGGTTCACACAGTGCAGTTATTATACCTTGATACAAATTTTTCCTTCATATTTTCCTCTCTATGGAAACCCTTTTTGTTAGACCATGTTCACACATGGTAGATTTGTTGTGAATTTACCTTAACAAATTCATCATTAAGTGCAGGGCAGGCAATACAAGTGATGAAACTATTAGTGTAAGGCTGAGGCCACATGTTGTGGAAAAACTGAGGTTTTGTTTTTTTGGCCAAAGCCAAGAGTGGCTTGAATAGGAATGGGGAATATAAAGGAATCTCTTATACTTCTCTCCTCCTAAATCCACTCCAAAATTGCACATTTTCTGAAATGTGTGGCCAAACCTGCATTCCCATGGCCGAATTACAGCCGCAAAACTTGGTCCTTGTGAGCACCAGGATTTACCGGCCTGAATGTTGTGTCAGGAAAGGGATTGCGAGGAAAGACTCATGTTCCGTTAGGTTCACACCTGCGTTCGTGTTTCTGTTTGTGGGGTCTGCTTGGGGAACCCATGAACGGAAATCTAATGCGCTGAAAAAGCGGTTACCTGCAGAAGCCTGCAGACCCCATAGACTATAATGGGGTCCACCAGATTTCCGCCTGAAAAGGACGGAAAAATGCAGAGAGAAAAGGACTTTTCTCTCCGCATTTTTAAAACAGAATGGGGAACAGAATCCCAGAGCGAAGACAGGGCGCAGGAGTGAACCTAGCCTTAGAGACTTGTAATACTGAGTATCTTCCACTAGGGGGTGCCCTGTATTTATTAAATTTTTTGCAATGTTTGTAGTTTTTAATGAAGAATAAGGATCTTCGCAATGAGACCATGCTGGGTGGTTTATCTGCTCTTGCTTTTCTTTGTGCTGAAAGGAAAATCGAATGAAAACTACTTTGGGAATTTTGGCCACGGAATTGTAAGTACGCGGGGTGATGATCACGACCATATGTATTTTCAGGAGTAATTTTCAGTGGGGTTTAGAATATGGCACTTGTTGTGTTCTGTCCAGGGCCACATTGTGGTTTACAGGGGTTACATACAGTATTTATAGTACATGTTTCACCTTTTTAGAAAAAAAAATAGAATATATTTTAGAAACTTTGTTGTTTTTGTAATATTTAGATCAAGCCTTTCTAAAATGAGAAGCAAATAGAAAAAAACAACCAAAAACCCCGTATAAAAATGTCTGCAAAACCAAAATGCTTTGTATGTAATGTTTACTATATTTTAATATAGAGTTTAAAGTAACCATATTTTATTACTACAAGTGGGAGAATTATAGGATTTATGCACATTTTCACAATTCTTGCAACAAGGTGGCATAAATTTAACCCCTTAATGCTCAGCGCTGTGCTAGTACATCGCACTGAGCATACATTTAATACTCTGCGCCATAACAGTACATTGCTGTCATGTCGCAGGCGTGGGAGCCGGGACCTGGTTCAAGCTTGTAGGAGTCAAAAAATACTCTGGCTCTCGCAGCTTGACCCCTTAGATGCCATAATCAATAGCAATGACAGCCTCTTGGTGGTTAGGGTTTGAGATCGCACACCCTTTCACCCTCTCATTTCCCCTTTGATGAGATTACAGGTTCTGAGGGGTTGCCATGACAGCCAGGGAGCCAATCCGTGATCTCCTGCTACCTTTATCTTGGAAATCTATGTGCAATGTACTGCAATTCATCTGTATTGCAGTACACTGTACAGGGGATCAAGAGTATAAATAAATAAATAAAACTGTTTAAAAAACAAACATATTAGGTATTTCTATGTGCGTTTTAGTCCATACTATCCAAAAATAATGTTATTTATCCAGTACAGCAAAAACCTTAAAAAAAAAAAAAAAAATACAGCCCAAATTAACAAAATAACGTACAAATTAATGTGTTTTGGTCACCTCGCCTCCCCAAAAAATACCAGTAAAAAGCGATCAAAAAGTTGTATGTACCAAAAAATGGTACCAATAAAAACTACAACTGGCCCCACAAAAAAAAAAACAGCCTTCACACAGCTCTATCAGTGAGGAACGCTCCCCTTCACAGTACAATCTATAGAGATTTTCTCACTGCCCAGCAATGATACTGAGCTTTGAGGCCGACCCTGAATTTTGCACATTGTCAGCTTTGCTATGGTATATAACACTCCCTTCCTTAGAGGACATGAAAGGTTCCCATTAAATGACAGTTTTCCGCTTGGTTGTCCCTAGTACAGTGTCCCTTTAAAATTGTGGTCCTCAGTATGGTTTCTCTCTAGGACCCCAGCTTGGCTTCCACTCTCATTCTTGGTTCCTAGACCACATCATGGTCCTCCTTTCCATTTTCTTTCTTTGCTGCCATTTCATAGGCCAAAGTTTGATGTTTAAAGCCTGTCTGGGACTGTGCCAAGAAAGCCCATTTTGGTGTTGGGTTTACATAAAAACGCTCCTTTTTGTGGCCCAGTTTCAAGAAGTCTCAGCAAAATTGGGATCGCTTGGCACCGCAGTGGCAGATTGCAGTCTCCATTGTTCAGGAGTCATATATTGTCAATGACATGGACTCTCTCTAGTGTAATGCTGGCGTCTCTTCCCTCTGATGTCCCTTGCATGTCTCTTGCTGTGGCCATATTAGTCTCGCAGTGTCCAATGTGTGGTCAATTCAAAGGGGTTCCCATTGAAATTTAGCTCCAAAAAGTGGTCTCTGGTTGAATAAGAAGATTGTTAAAAAAAAAAAAAAAAAAAAAGACTTCCATAGAGTATGAAGGGAGGGGGTGGGATCAGTCACTGAAAAATCCGTCTTTAAGAGGAGGTTTCACTGTAGATGTAATTGAAATAAATATTCATGATTTCTTTTATAGGAGAGTCATCCTGATTTCCATGTAGGTAAGTCTTTTACTATGTCAGTTTATATGAATGCAATGTCATGTGGGGAGTCGGAAGAGGAACGGCCAAATGTGCAAATGCCCCTTTTAACCCTTTAATAACTGCATAATTGAAACATTCTATTTCATGAGATAAAGCCTTGCATTCCTTTTTATATTATTTTTATAGTTTTATTTAGATTTTTTTTGGTTAAAAAAAAATATATATATCATGGCATTAAAGGGGTGGACCAGACAGCTCCTTTAAAAGCACATTCACAGTAGTGTTTGCAGTACTTTGTATTACTTTTGTTTATTGCAGTCTGTGCTCTGATCCATTGAGATCTCTTGTTTAATATCTAGAACTCTTCATATGGTTTTGGTTATTTACAGCTTTATTTTCTAGTCATTTTAGGAAATGTTATGTATACATTAAAGGTTTTTGAACAATCTCTATTCACGAGTCGGCAAGGATACCCATTAGCTGTAATCACCTTGGCGTGTGTTAAGTTCCTCTGCAGCACCTCCACAGGGCAAGTGAAGAATTACAAAGGCAGGTCCTCCAGTATAAGAGACCTTCTTTAAAGTTTATTAATTTCGGTACTAATATCTGCTGTTCACTCTGGGCTTAGGTGCCCAGTGGGCGGTCTTATCAGTGACTGACAGACTTCCTTGTGTAAGTGTGCATTCAGATAGCTGTCAGTCATTAAGTTAAAGGGGTCTTCTGCCTCCACCAGTGTTTTTTTGTTTTTTTTTAATAAATAAATGAATGAAAACAGACTTTTTCCATGTTAAAAATTGAATTTCGATCACAGATATTTTTGGACATATTTTTGTTACAATATATGTGGCCAGCATTAGAATCTTACTCGCCACTTTTCGTTGATATATTTGTGGTCTTTACTATTTTCTGTTCTTTCCAGAGTTTAATCCATCGTCCATGTTGGCCTTCATGCCTGCAAGAAGCTGCCACTTACAGTTTAATGGAGTTCATGGCAAATTTTCCCCGCCAATTTTCTATGGGAATATAGATATCAACCTGTGGTGTAATTGGACTATTGTGGCTGCTCCAGGAAAGCACATTGTCATCTACATCACTGGCTTCCAAACCAATAAAACCTGCAGTGAGAACCATGATGAAATCATCTTTGAAGGCATATCCTCATCTGTAGAAAACACTATTGTGTATGCCTGTTGGAATAAGCTTACCCATGTGTTTGCCACCCAGGCCACAGCAGTCAGTGTTGTGCTACTTTGGCGCAGTTTTCCAAACCGCGTTTCTAAGAGATATTTTGATGGCCGGTATTATGTCTTTGATGACCCTGTCCTTAGACCACATAGGGGCTCTGGAAACTGCTCATTAACTACTAAACAAAATATATCAACTGACAATGTTATTCAAGCCCCAATTCCGAAGACGACGCCAACCGCTAAATCCTATCTATATTCTGTATTACCATCATCTTCCTCAAGCAGCATACCTTATTTTCCTCAAGAACCACCTACTATAATGGAAACTGACAAGTCCACCCTCACAATGGATCATCTACTGACTGTCGATACCCATAAAGATGACATGTTACATGTTACGAGGACTTTAGCACAGAGCTTGCCAACCGTTTATAATACATCTAAGGTCCAGTTGCCAACAGAGACACAGTCCTTAGAATCTGGTGGTCACACACTCCTGCCAATAGTAGAAGACCTAGAACCAAGTCGTATTGGAAATTGGGAAACCATGTCTCAATCTATTTGGATGTGGGAAACTGCTCACTCTGAATTTCTCTCTGAGACACCAAGTTTAATATCGACACCCCTTGCCGAGTCAATATATGTTAGTACTGTCAATGTTAAAGAGCTTCAAAGGAGCCAACATAGTACACCTCCATTTTTCAGCATAGATGGCCTCACTGGCTTAGATGAAACTCCACATTTCAGCACAACTCCTACAACTACGTTCCAGGAGGCCTTATATTTCGATAAATCAAATGTTCCTGAGAGCCAACATCTCAGTAAAACTGATGTTATTAAACCACTTCAGGCTTCACATTTTGTTATAGCCCAAGCTACTGAACCTCTAGAGCCTTCACTTATACACATACTCAATACAGAGTTCCCTGAGCCTTCACTTGTAAGTCATGTATCTTATTCCTCTAAGTTCACTGAGACATCACAATTAAGCTTAGATCAAACTACCGAAAAGGTCAACATGACACATTTCAGTGCAGCTCATGCTTCTGAGCTCTCCAAGACCTTGAATATCAATGTAGACATATCTCCTGAGCTCCCAGAGACCCTATCTTTCATGTCAACCAGATATACGGAGCCTGTATTATCAAATATCAGTACAGTTCAGAGCAAGCCTGACCATATAGAACCTCCAGAGGTCCATCAGTTGACTGTTACCAACAATGGGGACCTTTCTGAGATGCACTATATTAGTGTAGTCCATGCTATAGAGCAATCTGTGTTATTAAATCCGGCAGGTATTGCACAGCTACAAATTCTTTTAACTAAATTGCCATTGACTAATAATATGGAATCTTCTCCAAAAGAACCAGTCTTAGACTATCCATGGCAAGTAGAGCCTAGTCCTCCTACTCCATACCCAGACTATATGAGTAAGTCACATCTTCACTCAACAGATGAGGCCTCACTTACAGAAAACTATGTGTCAGTATTACTTGATCTTGTTGCTCCTCTACAAGTTTCTGAGCAATCTTTCCAACCAACCTTTGGGAGTGCTCGCCATCCACCATTTACTCCAGCTAAGTCACCAAATGGAATATTAGGTAAAACAGACAATGCGGATGATGATCTAAAATCTTATACACTATCAAAGGTTTCTCTTTCTAGCACTGCACCACCTTTGTTCCCCTCTAAAACATCTATCTTGGACTTTCAGATGATGCGCTCAACATACAGGACTACGGTACGACAAACACTTGATCCGTCATCTCCACAACGTCCTGCATTATCTTCTGATCAAATACTAATGCTTGAAAGTACTGTAGCTCTTCACCCAACCCCTGAAATTCCAACTAAATTGATATATTCTACGAGTGCACTTCAAATTACAGAAAAGAAAGACCAGATGGTGACTGTAAACGAATATACCTCTCATAAAAGTTTGGAAACTCTAAGTTCACCAACAACAGATCATAAGGTTGCAAGATCTCTTGCAGGACCTAAGAAAGAGCTGGACCAGTGGACAGTAAAAAATAATGTAGAAGCCACAGATTCTATATCTAGAAAACCCACACATCCTTTAAGTATTGCTGTGTCAGATTTGTCCTTTTCCGAAGATTCATCAATAGGTAATACTTTTTCGAATGCATTGGAAGATATAGGACCACAGGATAGCCACTCCCAGCCTCTCCTACAGCCTACAGAGAACTCAAGATCAAATGTGGATATTCCCACCATAGAATTGGTCAGTGAGGGAAATGAAAAGAGCACATATTCCTACCAAACAAATCCAGATTTCGATTTTTACACAGACTCTGCGGGTCAACCAAGGGATAACTATTTAGGTAAGTACAACATCAATTTTGGTGAGGCAAAGTTATTCAAGCGATTGTCCAGGAATTCTAGGTAACTTAAGGGTGACTGGTGTATGTATGAAACAAACAAACAAAAAGTCATACTCCCCTAGCCCTGACGCTCTATTGTACATTCCCAGTGCTCTTTCCCTCCTGTGCTGGGATTTGCAGGGTCGGAACAGAGAGGCTCACATGATCACGGAGACCAATCAGTGGCCTCATCGGTCACTGGTAAGGAACCACCTCAGATAGGGGAGTATGACTATGTTTTGTTTTGTTTTGTTTTGTTTTTACACCCAACCCAGCCACCCTATAATTCTTGAACAACCCCTTTAAGTTCTTGCCCATGCAAATATCCGAGGGTTGGAAAAGATACATAATGACATATACTTTTCTCCATTAGATGAACAGGATGTAACTTATTTCTTCGAGAATCAAACGGATTTAGAATTTCTCCATGAACCTGGAGGTCAGTATGAATATAATACCTATAGCTTTGAAAGTAAATGCAGATATGTGTCCTAGTGTGTGTGTGTATTATCATATCATGACATATAAATGACATATATACTAAATATATATATATATATATACAGTACAGACCAAAAGTTTGGACACACCTTCTCATTCCAAGAGTTTTCTGTATTTTCATGACTATAAAAATTGTAGATTCACACTGAAGGCATCAAAACTATGAATTAACACATGTGGAATTATATACTTAACAAAAAAGTGTGAAACAACTGAAAATATGTCTTATATTCTAGGTTCTTCAAAGTAGCCACCTTTTGCTTTGATTACTACTTTGCACACTCTTGGCATTCTCTTGATGAGCTTCAAGAGGTAGTCACCTGAAATGGTCTTCCAACAGTCTTGAAGGAGTTCCCAGAGATGCTTAGCACTTGTTGGCCCTTCAGGTCTGGTGACTGTGGAGGCCAGGTCATCTGGCGTAGCACCCCATCACTCTCCTTCTTGGTCAAATAGCCCTTACACAGTCTGGAGGTGTGTTTGGGGTCATTGTCCTGTTGAAAAATAAATGATGGTCCAACTAAACGCAAACCGGATGGAATAGCATGCCGCTGCAAGATGCTGTGGTAACCATGCTGGTTCAGTATTCCTTCAATTTTGAATGAATCTCCAACAGTGTCACCAGCAAAGCACCCCCACACCATCACACCTCCTCCTCCATGCTTCACGGTGGGAACCAGGCATGTAGAGTCCATTCGTTCACCTTTTCTGCGTTGCACAAAGACACAGTGGTTGGAACCAAAGGGCTCAAATTTGGACTCATCAGACCAAAGCACAGATTTCCACAGGTCTAATGTCCATTCCTTGTGTTCTTTAGCCCAAACAAGTCTCTTGTGCTTGTTGCCTGTCCTTAGCAGTGGTTTCCTAGCAGCTATTTTACCATGAAGGCCTGCTGCACACAGTCTCCTCTTAACAGTTGTTGTAGAGATGTGTCTGCTGCTAGAACTCTGTGTGGCATTGACCTGGTCTCTAATCTGAGCTGCTGTTAACCTGCGATTTCTGAGGCTGGTGACTCAGATGGACTTATCCTCCGCAGCAGAGGTGACTCTTGGTCTTCCTTTCCTGGGGCGGTACTCATGTGAGCCAGTTTCTTTGTAGCGCTTCATGGTTTTAGCCACTGCACTTGGGGACACGTTCAAAGTTTTCCCAATTTTTCGGACTGACTGACCTTCATTTCTTAAAGTAATGATGGTCGCTCGTTTTTCTTTACTTAGCTGCTTTTTTTCTTGCCATAATACAAATTCTAACACTCCATTCAGTAGGACTATCAGCTGTGTATCCACCTGACTTCTGAACAACACAACTGATGGTCCCAACCCCATTTATAAGGCAAGAAATCCTACTTATTAAACCTGACAGGGCACACCTGTGAAGTGAAAACCATTTCAGGTGACTACCTCTTGAAGCTCATCAAGAGAATGCCAAGAGTGTGCAAAGCAGTAATCAAAGCAAAAGGTGGCTACTTTGAAGAACCTAGAATAGAAGACATATTTTCAGTTGTTTCACACTTTTTTGTTAAGTATATAATTCCACATGTGTTAATTCATAGTTTTGATGCCTTCAGTGTGAATCTACATTTTTTATAGTCATGAAAATACAGAAAACTCTTGGAATGAGGTGTGTCCAAACTTTTGGTCTGTACTTATATAGTAAGTCGATGACTGGAAAAATATTGGAAGGGATGTACATCTCACCCAGGTTGATCAGTTGGGTGAGATGAGGGAAATCCAGAAAGTTTGCTCTCAGCAGGCAATTATGTTTGCTGAGCATTATTTAAGTGCTGTGCACTGGGCTGGATTTTTTATGGAATGGCGGGTAGGCTGGTAGTGGGACCTGCCATTCCCATCCCCTCCAGTCCACACCTTGTGGACACTCCTGGAAGAAACCCAGCTGACTGGGATCTCCTCTTTAAGGGGATATAAGAAGTCTTCTAGGAGAGCAGACTGTGGCAGAGCTTGGCTGGAAAGCCACAAAGAAAGTGGCTACTGCTGGAAGACAATCTGACTGTTTGAACTTGTTCCTATTCTAGGTGAGGTAACCTATTTCTGTTTAGTTAGAGCTCAGACGGGCAGGTATTTATTTTTTCGGTTTCTGTTATGTTGCATGTACCAAGGAGTGTTTTGAGTGAATAAAACTCAATACTTGGACTAATAACTTGGAGTCTGTGTTTATGTCAGCCCACCCAGCACCCCAGATCCTGAGATATATATAATTATATGTCACCTAAAAGGACTAGGAGTTATTTTGTACAAAGATTTTTTCCCTAAATTTTCCTTCAGTTATGCAGTGGAACTGCCAACCCCCCCCCCCCCCCCCATACCACATAGATGCTTTCTCTTAACAGCAGGAATTAAACACTTTACATCCGATTCAAGAAAACCTAGAACTGGGTAATAATACCCCAATACCTTAGCAGACAAATCTGTCCTCTTGAGTTTCATACACATGACTGCAAGATCCGTATGGGTACATGAAAAACAGATATGGCACATAGATGCTATCCATGTACTTTGTGTGTTTCACAGACCCATACACCTGAATGAATGAGATGAACTGCTATACAGACAGGTATAGGACCTGCTCCATATTTTGTGGCCCAATTCATGACCCCATAAGAAACCTGGTTGTGGACATGGGGCTATAGATTCCTAATTACGTATAATTTCAATGTGGGATAGAAACTAACCAATCCCATTGGTTCCATCTGCAGCCTACTTAACCTTACTTTGTGGTGGGTTGCCTTGCATTTATACCATGCTGCTGGTGTTGGTTGGGCACTGTTATTTGGGCAGTGTGTGGTAATTTTCTGCAGGCACTCTATAGTGGTGTCTAGACTATGAGACTAACTTTTCAGCAGTATCAACCTGTTCCCTCTTGCCAAAATATGGAAAAGAGGCGCTCCAAATTCTCCATAGGGACCTCCACAGATGGAGTCCTCATGTTTAGTTGGGGTGTTAGAATTTAACCCTTTTTAATGTTACTACAGTTATGTAATCCACTTCTGGAAAGGGAATAAGTTGAACATAGGTGGGGGTCTGACCGCTGGTCTATCTCAAAATTGGGGGTGTTATGCTCCTGTTTTGAATTCTCTACTCCTTTTGTTTCAATGAGACTGCAGGAGGCTATAGGAAGCTAAGGCTATATTCACATCTGCATCGGGATCTCCATTGCAGAGTCTGCTGAATATCGTCAGAGGAAAGTCCTGCACGGAGAACTTTTTCCTCCGCTGCTTTGTTTAACCACTTCAGTACCGGGCCAATTTCTGGTCCAGGACCAGACACATTTTCGGATTTTTTTGTATGTGTGGTTTTGAGGGCTGTAACAATTTTATCATTTGTGTTATTAAACAAATTTCTGTGTCTTTTTTCGGTGACACATAGGGCTTTATTTTTATGTTGTTTTTTATTTTTGCATGTGTTTTTTTTTTTTTTATATCTGGGAAAATATAAACAAAAGAGTAGGGAAAACATGTCTGTTTTTCACTTTTCTTTTTTTTTTTTATTTAATAACACAAAGTCCTACTAAAAAACTTTATAAAATAGTTTTTCCTCTCCATTACGGTAATTTTTATTTTTTATGGTGTTGTCGGGGGTGGGTCTATAACCTGTAATAAGGGCATTTTATTGGCATATTTTATTTACTTTTTTTTTTTTTTTTTAATTTTCTATTACTTTTTTTTTTATTTATTTTTTTTACATTGTGACCCCATAAGGTCATAATAGACATCTGATTTCCTTTTTTTTTTTTTTTTTGGGGGAGAGGCTGATTTCCCCTGTAACTGGGGCTGGTACATTTAGCCCCAGTTGCAGGAGAAATGCAGCCTCCTGCACGTTATTATAGAGCTGATGTGGATCCTGTAGGACCCAGCAGCTCTTACAGGTGCTGATCCCGGCGAATCACGTGACCACCGGGTCAGAGGGCGGCCGCATGATGGCGCCCATAGCGCTGTATACACAGCGATCGGGAAGGCAGGGAAGGTAATATACCTTCTCTGCCTTCTCTCTGGGAGCTCCGGCTGAAGTTACAGCCGGCTCCCTGTTTTACTAGCTGCACGATTTCATGCAGCTACTGAGTTCTGCTTGGACATACCGGTACGTCCTTGCAGAACTAGACCACCACCCATTGGACGTCTATAGTCTATGGGCGGTACGGAAGTGGTTAAAAACAGCAGACACCAAACAAACCCCGTAATAGTCAATGGCTCCGCTGGGCTCCGTATATAACTACTGTTTTAGCGGTCCACCTCTCCATTCATCTCGTCCCCCGATGGACCCAAACAACAGAGAACCAGTGCTAGTGTGAACCTAGCATAAGTAATGCAACCCTGGTGGTCTCATTGACATGAATGGAAGGGGGCATGCCTGTCCAAGCATTGCTCCATTCACAACAGGGTACAAAACCTCCCCTTCCTTGTGATTATTGGGAGTCCCAGACTCCCCACCAATCTGCAACTTATCCCATATGTTGCTAAAATGGAAAAAAAAAAACCTTTAAATATGATAAAAACTTTTTTATAAGCAAAATTGTATAACAAAAATTTTTTATTTGATCTTCAGACTCCTTATTTGTAATAACCACTGAAATAGAACACAAAGATGTTGTTTTGAAGGTTTTCCAAAAAGAACTCATTAAATCAGTTCGAGAGAAGGTAAGACAAAGAACACAAATTATTTTTTGACATGGGTGAGAATATACAGTATAGAACACCAGAATTTTCTCCTTTTTATTCTATAGATTGCAGAAAAGTTGATTTATTTCCCAAGTGGAGTGAACTCCCTCATTATAAAGGAAATCAGATGGTAAGTAACTCTGAAAGGCATGGGTCTACATGGCTACCCATAACTTGTGGTAACCCCTTCACCGACCAAGCTGTTTGGCAAGACTGCTTCTATATACTGAACACTTATAGGTGATCCTTTACTGTGGAGCAGCTGTATCCTCCATTAAAGTATATTATTTGAGGTGTAATAAAACTTACCAGTGTATTCCCTGCACTGGTTAAAGAGGACCTTTCACCTCCTCCACCATTTCTAGTTCTTAGCATCTGATAATAGATGGAATTTTCTCTCTAGCCCCCACCACCCCTGAGCAAGTCTAGTTAGTTTTGGTGCCTGATGTACTAGTTAATCTCTGTAACGTCAGAAGGGCGGTGTCAGGCAGGGGGGTGTGATTCAGAGCTCCAATCAGAGGCAGCCAGTGTCAGAGCTCAGAATCACACCCCTTGTCTGCTCCTGCCTGACACCGGCCTCCTGACAGTACAGAGACTAAGTAGCATATCCGGCACCAAAACTAATAGCAATGATTGCTCGGTAATGGTGTGAGCTAGAGAAAAAATTCCAACTGTGCCAGAATCAGTGTAGCAGCAGCTATTAAATATGTAAATAACTGGACTTGGAGGTAATGAAAGCTTTATTACTAATATATACCTTGTTCCCCAGGAGCCCTGTTTATTACCTTTGTAGAGGACAGCTCACTGACATCACAGACTCCCCTCTACTTGGGTTGCAGGTCCGTTGAGTAGAGTTAAGTTGGTCATGTGGCCAAGAGTTGGAGCATCAGCAGGGTAAGCAGAGAAACCAGGGTTTAGGGCTCCACAAAGGTAATAATATTAATGGGGCTCCAGGGGACCAGTTTTATTACTCCCCAGATAATCCCTTTAATATAATGCTATTGGAGAAATCTCTGAACATAATGTCACTGAGTCACCAGAATCTGGGAGTGAAGACAGCCCGGTAACTCCAGGAACTAGACATGGATGTAAAAACTTCCCTAGGGAGTGGAAGTCATATGAATTAATATTCTACATATATCTACATGGCAAATTACTGATGAACTAAAAATATATTGGAAACTTTGTTCTTTGGATTTGTTTTTTTCTTTCTCAGGACAAACGTTAACAGAGCAACGCTAACATTTTGGTTACAACTGTTTCAAGGAGGAAAAGAAATGAGAAACTTCGTAAAAACTCAGTTAAGAACACTAGAGAACCATCCTCTTGGGCCATTCAATGCAAAACTGATATCATTCACAGTTGAAGGTATATGACGTTTAATTTAGGTGGCTCTAACCTATCTATCTGCAGGTCTGGGGTGATATGCTGGTTCTGGTGACCCTAACCTATCTACACACGTGGACAAAATTGTTGGTACCCCTCGTTTAATGAAAGAAAAACCCACAATGGTCACAGAAATAAGTTGAATCTGACAAAAGTAATAATATATAAAAATTCTATGAAAATGAACAAATGAAAGTCAGACATTGCTTTCCAACCAGGCTTCAACAGAATGTTTTATAAAAGAAAACTCATGAAACAGGCCTGGACAGAAATGATGGTTCCCTTAACTTAATATTTTGTTGCACAACCTTTTGAGGCAATCACTGCAATCAAACGATTCCTGTAACTGTCAATGAGACTTCTGCACCTCTCAGCAGGTATTTTGGCCATTCCTCATGAGCAAACTTCTCCAGTTGTCTCGGGTTTGAAGGGTGCCTTTTCCAGACGGCATGTTTCAGCTCCTTCCAAAGATGCTCAATAGGATTTAGGTCAGGGCTGATAGAAGACCACTTCATAATAGTCCAATTTTTTTTCCTCTTAGCCATTCTTGAGTGTTTTTAGCTGTGTGTTTTGGGTCATTATCCTGTTGCAAGACCCATGACCTGCGACTGAGACCAAGCTTTCTGACACTGGGCAGCACATTTCTCTCTAGAATCCCTTGATAGTCTTGAGATTTCATTGTACCCTGCACAGATTCAAGACACCCTGTGCCAGATGCAGCAAAGCAGCCCCAGAACATAACAGAGCCTCCTCCATGTGTCACAGTAGGGACAGTGTTCTTTTCAAGATATGCTTCATTTTTCCGTCTGTGAACATAGAGCTGATGTGCCTTGCCAAAAATTTCAATCTTTGTCTCATCTGTCCATAGGACATTCTCCCAGAAGCTTTGTGGCTTGTCAACATGTAGTTTGGCAAATTCCAGTTTTGGCAGATTCAAGTTATTTCTGTGACCATTGTGGGTTTTTCTTTCATTAAATGAGGGGTACCAACAATTTTGTCCACGTGTGTATCTGCAGGGCTGGGGTGATATACTGATTTTGGTGGTCCTAACCTATCTGTGGGGCTGGGCTGATATTCTGGTGACACACTCCATTTAATGGTCTTTGTATACAGAGTGGTATCTTATCTCACACTTTATATCAACTTTTAATGTACATAATAATACACTACAAAAATAAAATTCTTCTGCTAGACTCCTGACTTTGTACACACGGTATATATCGGCAAGGGAGGACACAGACAGCAAAGGGTTCCTGTGCTAGAACAAAAAAATAGGCCCATTGCTGCCCATCAGCTCTTTGTAGAGCACCCCTTTATGTTTCTCTAAAAATCTGCCAGTAATTGTGGGATATGAAATTCTCTCTCTTTCCCTTACTTACAGTATAATAGCAAAAAAAGCAAAATAGGAGCAGGGGTGTATAGTAATATGTCAACTGACAAAACAATACACCAATTGCAACAGAAAATAAATTATCCAAATAGCACTGATGCAAAAACTAATAAAACTTAACATTTAATAATAAATATTAAAAAGGTCCCAAAAAGTCACAAACATCATATTCTAATAAGCCCCTATATGGAGTCCAATGCTATAGCAATTACACATACAATCACCACCATATTAAATTGTATATCATGGCAGCCACAAAATTAAGTAATGAAACGATCTTACCAATATCTGAAGACAGGAGTAACCCAGTAGGTGATGGTGCATCACAGGAGGAAGAATTGCAGTCCCTATTCCTCCCCCTAAGACTTTCCCTTACACCCAATTTGACTCCTGCCCCAACAAGGGCAGTACCAAGCTGTCCTTAAAATGACCCTATAAATCTCTAGTCCCTACGCGTTTCCTGGTACAGTAACGCACCAATCATCAGGGGACTTACTACACTACTCATAAATTCCAAAATACTTGGTCAAATACATCTAAATAAATAAATAAATGCTGCCTACAGTGGTAAAGCAAATAAATAAAACCCCACAATGGAGGAAAAAACGCTCACTGACTCCATGTAGTGACAATGGTAGCTATTTAATATGGTGGTGATTGTATGTGTAATTGCTATAGCATTGGACTCCATATAGGGGCTTATTAGAGTATGATGTTTGTGACTTTTTGGGACCTTTTTAATATTCATTATTAAATGTTAAGTTTTATTAGTTTTTGCATCAGTGCTATTTGGTTACAGTATAATAGACAGTAGAAGGTGACAAACTTCTTTTACAGCTCATCTATTAGCTCTACCGATATGTACTAGATACTTGCAAAACCTATAATGTAACAATCCTGGAGAATCTTTCCTTAGAACCTAGAATTATGCCAGTCCTCTGATAGTCCTCCTGGAAAAGTATGAATAAAATGACAACTAGGTGCTACAATGTCCATTTCCAGTATTGGAGGGGTGTCCCAATTCTCTCTGTGACAGTGTCACATTGTGTCAGGACACACACTATTGACAAGGGGAGTAGTAATACCCAATTATTGATTTCTTTAGACATTTCCAGGAGGAACAGCACAATGCATGATACTAAGAAAAGGAGATCCATACAATTATTTACTAAAGCAGACATCTCAAGAAAGCTGTAGACAACCTGGTTGTACATTTGGAATGTTGTGTATCAGTTTTACAGAGTTGTGTTTTGATACATTTTCTCTTACCCCCACATAGATGTGAATGAATGCCAGATTGGGATACAGAACTGTCATAGTAATGCTCACTGTGTCAATATGATTGGCTCTTATTCTTGCTCTTGTATGGATGGATATGAGGATCACTCGCTCACTGCTCCAGGGACTTTGTGTATCTCGCCCAAACCTGCAGGTAAGTTCTTTTACAGGGGACCCGTCAGCAGGTTTTACGACACTAAACCACCAGCCTACACCGATAGTTTAATGTCCCCTTCCCATGCTATCTCTATCCGCCCCCAAATCTTTTAAAAAAAGTATGTGCAGAGAGATAAGGTCGATGTTCACGTCAGACTCCTCTCTGATGCTCCCAGCACATGCACGTTTCTGTGATGAAACTGAGATCCATATACTTTGACTTCACTGCGCATGCGCTCCACGTGCAACACACAGTGCCTTAGGCCGGATGCACACAGGCATTGATGATCAGGAAAATCCAGTCCATATATCACATGTATTTCCTGGATTGCGCTCTGGTGACCCAGACTCACAGTATCAGCTATCTATGATACTATGTGTGACTGCCATACTGTGGGACTACTATCCCATACTGTAATCATGATGGGACAGTAGTCCTATGTGAGGCAGTCACTCACCGCATCGTAAATAGAATACTGTGAGTCCATATATATATGGATTGTATTTTTAGAACTGTAAATTCCTATGTGTGGCAAGCCGTAAAGGGATTATTTGGTTTTTAATTAGGATATTCGGATAGGTCGTCAATATTATATTTGCAGGAGTCTGATATCCAGGACCCCGTTTCCCACATTTACTGCCTGGTGATGATGATAATGGATTGTCATGTACATTGGGTTATGCACATTTTGCTGCAAAATATTCTGTGATTTTTCTCTTTGGCAAAAATGTCTCCTAGATCACTAAAGGTGACTTTGGCTCTCTCTGGGATCACCCATGACACTCTTCTGTGTATTATGCCTCACATAGAGTTTCAGTTCTCATTTGTTAACTCTTTTGTCATCTTTTTTCCCTATAAACAGAGATCCATTCTCTTTCAGAACACTTGGAGATTCTCATTGCCGCTATCGTCACTGTCGCTGTCACAGTCTTGTTTATTATCGTTATATTTTGTATTGTCCAAAAAAAGGAGAAGAGTCAAAGTGAACTTGCAAGGCCCAGCAATAGTGCATGGTGCACATTCAGGAGGTGATCATCGTGGTGAATGCGGTCAAGCACCTTCCAGTCCCACAAGGCATATATCCTCCCGACATGGCAAGGACCACCATACTGCCAGGGAGACGTCAAGCACACTTGAACTTACGAAAATAACTATAGAACAGACCGCCTGCTAATAACCATTTGTATGGCTGCATCTGAATAAAAAATGAAAATATTGTGCTTTGCGTCATGTTAATAAATATTGTGTATAGACTGACAGGCTATGCCACCTTCAACACCAATAATGTTTCATTGACATAATGCATCAAAATAAACAGTCATGATTAAAGATCTGTTCTTTCTGCTCCTATGCAAGCTAATGTGTTTCCATGGTTATAGACTACAAACAAACCCTGCAGTCATACTCCCAGGGGCATAGCTAAAGGGGATGCAGCAGTATCAGTCACTACCGAACCCTGGATCTTGAGGGGTCCTCTGCAACATAAAATATGCCACCATTCTAAATGGCACAAGGTAAGTAGGGGCAGGGCTGGTTTTAAACAAAGTGGGGCCCTGGGCAAAAATTTAAAGCGGGGCCCCAAATGCTGATATGCAAACAACACCATCGTCTTCCAGTGACAGCCCCTATAATAACGCCTCCTTTCTGCCAACAAAAAAGTAATAACAAGCCCTATTTTACCACATACAATTCAAATGAGCACCTTTGTACCACCTATTAGATTTTTGCACCCAGTCATCAGTTATTATAGCGCCTCCTTATAAATAATAGTCCCTGCTTATAAATAATATTACACCTTTATTAATAATAGCTCCCTTATAAATGATAAATAGTGCCCTGTATCAGTAATATCCCCCTTATCAGTAACAGTCACACCGTAAAAATAATACTGCTCCCTTAAAAATAATAGCCCCCTCATAAATAATAGTTACCCTTATAAATAATAGTCCCCATTATCACTAATAGCCCCCTTTATAAATAAGCCCACTTAAAAATTATACCCCCCTTATAAATAGTTCCCCTCTTATAAATAATGGCCCCCTCATACTTAAGTTTCCCAATTATATATAGTAACCCACCCTTATATATAATAGTTCTCCGTTATACAGTGTCGGACTGAAGGGCCTTAGGCCCACCAGAGGATCTTATTCTGGGGCCCCACCCAACAGCTTCCTGCTAATAGCCTACACCACGGCTCCTTCACTGAAGTCTTACATATGTGCTGACTATCTGGTGTTACTGAGTATGTTCCCAGTATAGTCAGCCCCTATAATACTGTGCAGGCCCCAATAACTCCATGGCCAGTTCATGCACAGTACTGTATGGGGAATGACATGGCCGTGGAGCACTACACGTATGTGCAAGATTATAGTGAGGGAGCTGTGATGCAGACATAGCACACAGGGCTGCCAGCAGGAATTGTGAGCCCCCCCCCCCCCACAGTATAATGCTCTACATGCTATATAATGCTCCACAGTATAAAATGCTCTCCTGAGCCCTCCAGTTTCCCCACATGGTATATAATGCTCTACAGTGAACCCACACAGTATAAAATGCTCCCCTGAGCCCCCCATTGTGGCCCCACATGGTTTGTAAGGCTCCACACAGTATAATACTCTACAGTGGCCCACACAGTATACTACCCCTTAGTGGCCCCAGACTGTACAATATGCTCCCCAGCAGCCTCACACAATATAATATGCTCCATACAGTAGAATATGCACCCCACAATACCCCTCCAGTATAATGCTCCACAGTGGCCTAACACAGTATAACATGCTCCATAATGACCTCCACACAGTATAATATACTCCCCAGAGGGGTTTCCCCAGTATAATGCTCCACAGTGGTCCCCCACAGTATAATATGTTCCCCACAGTCCCCCCCAGTATAATGCTCTACAATGGCCCCACAGAGTATAATATGCTCCCGAAAAGCCCCACACAATATAATACACTCCACAGTGGCCCCACACAGTATAACAGGCTCCCCACACTGTCCATTCCCCCAGTATAAAGCTCCACAGTGGCCCATAGTATAATATGCTCCCCAGAGGGCCCCCGCTAGTATAATGCTCCACAGTGCCCCCTCCAGTATTTTGCTCCACAGTGGCCCCACGCAATATATTATGCTCCCCAGAGCGTCCCCCCAGTATAATGTTCCACAGTAGGCCCCACACAGTATAATATACTCCCCAGAGGGTCCCCCCGGTATAATGCTCATTAGTCCCCCCCAAATAATGCCCCACAGTGGCGCCACGCAATATAATATGCTCTGCTGATGCCCCCCCCAGAATAATGCTCCACAGTGACCCCACTCAGTATAACATGCTCCAGAATGGCCTCCACACAGTATAATATACTGCCCAGAGAGTTTTCCCCAGTATAATACTCACAGTGGCCCAAAACAGTATAATATACTCTCCAGAGCCCCCCCCAGTATAATGCTCCACAGTGGCCCAAAACAGTATAACATGATCTCCAGAGCCCCCCCCCCCCAGTATAATGCTCCACGGTGGCCCCGCACAGTATAATATACTGGGGGGCCCCTCTGGAGAGCATATTATACTGTGTGGGGCCACAGTGAAGCATTATACTGGGGGGGTTCTGGAGAGCATATTGTACTGTGTGGGGCCACTGTGGAGCATTATACTGGGGAGGGGGCCCTCTGGAGAACATGTTATATTCTGCGGGGCCTCTATGGAGTATTATAAAGTGGGGGGCTCTGGAGAGCATGTTATATTCTGTGGGGCCACTTTGGAGCATTATACTGGGGGGCCCCTCTGGAGAGCATAATGCTCCAAAGTGGCCCCACAGAATATAACATTATCTCCAGAGGCCCCCCCCCCACACATTATAATTTTCCACAGAGGCCCCACAGAATATAACATGCTATCCAGAGGGGCCCCTTCCCCAGTATAATGCTCCACAGTGGCCCCACACAGTATAATATGCTATCCAGAGGGGGCCCCCCAGTATAATATGCTATCCAGAGGGGGGCCCCCAGTATAATATGCTATCCAGAGGGGGCCCCCAGTATAATGCTCCACAGGGGCCCTACAGTGCTATTATTATATTATATTCTGGGGTCTCTTCAGACCCCAGAGTATAATAATTGAAGGCCCGGGGTAAGTAAGGTAAAATAACAAACAGTTATACTCACCTTGTCTTACCTCTCCTGGACCTCCTCGTTCTGCTCCGCTATGCCCGCCGGCGACCGCTTCTTCTTCTCTGCGGCTGACGTCACACGTTGTGGACGTCACCTCTGAGGCCTGTGATTGGGCCTCAGCGATTACGTGAGGCACGCCCCACGTGACCGCTGAGGCCAGGCCTCAGCGACTCAGCAGTGATGTCCGGAACGCCAGAAGATGACGTTGGACGCCAGGACAGGTGAGTAAAAATGTTTGTTATTTTTACTCACTTTCCGTTAGTGCTTTGGCCGGGCCTGACTCCGGGATCTGGAGTCATCAGGTTCCGGATCCCGGGGGCCCCTTTGGGGACGGGGCCCTGGGCAATTGCCCAGTTTGCCCCCCCTAACGCCGGCCCTGAGTAGGGGCCTCAACCTCTTGCTAGGCAGCAGTATACATGTTGGCAAGACAAAGGAGACCCATGGAAGGGCTCCAGAATTAGACAACATTGTGGAGTGAGAGAGTTACATAAGAACTATATTAACAAAGTTGCTTAATTTTTAATTTCAGATGCACTAAACAATATAAAGGTGGTAAAGAGTGACAGATCCTTGAAAGTGAACCTGTAAGATTAGGAATGTGGCCTGATCTGCACGCAGCATGTTGTTGAGCAGATTGATGAAAAGATCCAGTATGAGCTGTATGTCATTCATTAAAATCCTAACTTATTCTGGGTTTAAAGGGGTTATTCAGGTTTTTGATACTGATGACCTATCCACATAGTAGCTGAATATTGATGCCCTATCCTAAGGAAAGGCTTTCAGTTGTAGAAAGCGAATTACCCCTTTAATTTCTTCACATTACGTGATTATAGAGGAGAGTGGAAAATATGTACAAGATGCTACTTGGTCTCTAAGTAATGGACACTTATACTGACAGTACACAAGGATTATACAGGGAAGATGTCAGAACAATATTCTACATCCGTATTACTGCAAAGTATTCTCCTTCTGTAGCTGAATGAGAAGACTTCATATTCGCATTATCTGGGCGCAAGATGTATAAATTCAAGTTTTTTTGTTTTTCTCATCTAAACATTATTTTATCTATTAATTGTTTCTACACCTGGGAAAACCTGGTCGCAACTAATATCACCATTATAGGTTCCTCAGGAGTTGTCACCTTAGGCTAGGCTCACATCTGAGATGGGCTCTCCATGGCTCAACTCTGCTGGAGAACTCGAACGACAGAGAGCTGGACCCCATTGACTATGTCCATGCAGGACTTTTCTCTCTGCCAATTTTTGGTGGTTTCTGCAGTGGACTCCGGTGCAGATGTGAACTTAGTATAACTTTCTCAGACTCCTGAATGGCAGATCCACCTTATTATGCCGAGTCACATAACCTGCGTTTATATTACTGAAAAAGAAACTAGGCAGATGTTTCATTCATTAGTCTAGAAAATCTAGGCAGCAAAACAAAACCAGCTGGCATGTCAATAACTAGAGAGATTTCCTTTCTTACCACCAGATGGCATTGTTCCCTTTCATGTGGTTCTGTAGGGTGAGCATGAGGACTGGGCAGAGAGGTGACAGTCATGTTCAGGAATCAGTGCTTTATAGTGATATCCTGAGCTCTACCCTTCCACCTGTTTTTGTACGGGTCATTTATATATTTATACAGGTTTACCATGTCCCCCTTCTCAAAACTAGATACATATAACTCCTTTCATCTCTCCCCATAACTTAGGTCCTCTGGGCCCCTTATCAGTTTTGTGGCCCTCCGCTGAACCTTTTCCAACTCTAGGACATCCTTCCTATATTCTGGGGCCCAGAACTGCATAATCCAGATAGGGTCGCACCAATGACTTATAAAGTGCTAACATTACATCCCTGTCCTGTGAGACCATACCCCTTTTAATACATGACAATATCCTGCTGGCCTTAGAAGCTGCTGACTGACATTGTGCTGTAATTTAAAGGGGTTTTCTGGGCAAGTAATGTTTTTTTTTTTGTTTTTTGTTTTTTAAAAAAAAGGTCTGTTAGTGCTATTAATGGCTTAATAAGTGCACCCAAATACCTTTAGCGGTGTTTTGAGTGATTTCTGGGTTTCTCTGGGAGCTCTTGGCATCCTCTGCATTTGTTTACATGGGTATCTTCCTGTTCTTTTATCCTACAACTACCATGATACATTGCTGTTCACTCAGAGCTGACTCACACTACCTCCCCCTCTCACTCCTTCCCCCTCCTTCTCTCACTCCCTCACACCCCCTCCCTGTTTCCCTAACTAGCCTGCCCACTACTAGCCCTTCCTGACTAACTAACTCAGCCCCCCCCCCCAACACACCCCATCATACTTACCTGTCTTCCTGTATGGATCTTCAAGGCACAGGAGATCAGTTCCTTCTGTGGGGTTGGCTCCTCCTCCTTTTGATGCTTGGGAAACAGAATGTCACCGGAAAATCTATATACATATATACATATACTACTACTACTCTCATCCTCCATAGACTGCGCTGTACTACATAGCTAGTGTCATCTGTATATATACAGTACTACCACTACTACTCTCATCCTCCATAGACTGCACTGTACTACAGAGCTAGTGTCATCTGTATATATACAGTACCACTACTACTCTCATCCTCCATAGACTGCACTGTACTACATAGCTTGTGTCATCTGTATATATACAGTACTACTACTACTCTCATCCTCCATAGACTGCACTGTACTACATAGCTTGTGTCATCTGTATATATACAGTACCACTACTACTCTCATCCTCCATAGACTGCACTGTACTACATAGCATGTGTCATCTGTATATATACAGTACTACTACTACTCTCATCCTCCATAGACTGCACTGTACTACATAGCTTGTGTCATCTGTATATATACAGTACCACTACTACTACTCTCATCCTCCATAGACTGCACTGTACTACATAGCTAGTGTCATCTGTATATATACAGTACCACTACTACTACTCTCATCCTCCATAGACTGCACTGTACTACATAGCTAGTGTCATCTGTATATATAAAGTACCACTACTACTCTCATCCTCCATAGACTGCGCTGTACTACATAGCATGTGTCATCTGTATATATACAGTACTACCACTACTACTCTCATCCTCCATAGACTGCACTGTACTACAGAGCTAGTGTCATCTGTATATATACAGTACCACTACTACTCTCATCCTCCATAGACTGCACTGTACTACATAGCATGTGTCATCTGTATATATACAGTACTACTACTACTCTCATCCTCCATAGACTGCACTGTGCTACATAGCTTGTGTCATCTGTATATATACAGTACCACTACTACTCTCATCCTCCATAGACTGCACTGTACTACATAGCTTGTGTCATCTGTATATATACAGTACCACTACTACTACTCTCATCCTCCATAGACTGCACTGTACTACATAGCTAGTGTCATCTGTATATATACAGTACCACTACTACTACTCTCATCCTCCATAGACTGCACTGTACTACATAGCTAGTGTCATCTGTATATATAAAGTACCACTACTACTCTCATCCTCCATAGACTGTACTACATAGCTTGTGTCATCTGTATATATTCAGTACCACTACTACTCTCATCCTCTATAGACTGCACTGTACTACATAGCTAGTGTCATCTGTATATATACAGTACCACTACTACTCTCATCCTCCATAGACTGTACTACATAGCTTGTGTCATCTGTATATATAAAGTACCACTACTACTCTCATCCTCCATAGACTGCACTGTACTACATAGCTAGTGTCATCTGTATATATACAGTACTACTACTACTCTCATCCTCTATAGACTGTACTGTACTACATAGCTTGTGTCATCGGTATTTATACAGTACTACTACTACTACTACTACTACTACTCCTCTCATCCTCAATAGGCTGCACTGTACTACATAGCATCATCTACAAAAATAGAGGCAATGCTAATAACCCCATCTTCTCTATCTATAGTAAATAAAATAATAGTGAACTATTGTGTGTAGGAATTATTGACCACAACTCTCTAGATACAATCCTTACTAGTTTTCAATCCAAGTACAAACTATATTTTATAATCCAATAAATCTTATTTTACCCAATGAGTACACAAGACCACAAGGTTTCTGTTCACCTCAACTTCCAAGTACATCATACAGAATATTAAATGGTACCAAACAAACATGGCTCTGTGAATGGAAAAATGGAAAAATAAAAAAGTTATAGGGTTTGTGAGGGATCTCACCTCGCCAAGCCTCTTGGCCTACCTGCGATCACCCTTCTTAATCTTCCACTCACGCCCGTGAGTGGACCGGGTCCATAGGATAATATGAAACGAGCTTTATAAATTTTATATATTTATTAACCGGAGTGGGTCGGTACTAGCCACTATCATATACAGAAATACACATCAATGGATTGTCAAGCAAATACAGGTAAAAGCACAATACAGTACAGAAAATAAAATGGGATTAAAAGAGAAAAGTATTACCCAGACAGAGTTTGTGGTCTGGTTCTCTGCGCCTACATGTGTTAGGCCTCAGGGCACTTCCTTAAGCAAGTTACAGGGCATGTATCTTTACAGATTCTCAGGATAGAACTCCCCCTTTGTGCCTGGCTTGGGACATATAACTATCCCATTCTCCTCCCTAAGTAATGTCACTAGGAGGAGAAGTCCCGCCCTCCATCCTTGGAACCAACTAACTATGAACGGCCCTAATTCCTCGCCAGATGACCGCATTGTTAGGCAAGGGTTATGATGGGGCTCGTGGCGAGATCCCCAACATGTAGACACCAATGACCCCCTAATTCCTTTTGGGTAATGAGTTCAGTGTCTGGACCTTTTCCCTGCTCTCAACAGTACAGTGTTTGGGTTGGGATTGTGCGTCTTCGTTTTACGCACCCGAGGAATTTATCGGGGCGACTGTAGGAGTTTCTCCTGGGGGAATATTGCCATAAAACTATATTTCCTTTGTAGTTTTGCTAAAGACATAGAGTCTGGGGTCTGTGTGCTAAGCAGGGTTGCAATACACAGAGTTCAGTGGGTTTCCTGCTGAGATAACAAGATTAGCATCGGTATGCTAATGGTACAATAAAAGGATCTTGATACCACAGACATGGCTTTTTTTACAGAGCAGAAATACTGCATTACTTCAGCCACAAGTGACAATACATCAAAGAAAAAAATACATAACTGGAGGTCTCTCATCATCACACCTCCCCCTTTTAGAGCGTGCAGGGAGGTAGGAGGACCCTACGTTCCTCTTCCTCATGCACCTCTGCAGCCTCACCCCGCCGGGACAGGCCATCTGCATTGCCACGGGCTTGTGCCAGATGTCACAGTTGTATTGCTGAAGCACCAGGCTCCAACGTAACAACCGTCCATTCTGACCTGCTACACGTTTTATCCAGATCAGAGGGTTGTGATCCATCACCACGGTGAAGTGTCGTGCATACAAGTAAGGCTGCAGATGCTGCAGGGCCCAAACAATTGCTAGGCATTCCTTCTCCACCGTGGAGTAGGCAACTTCCCGTGGCAGAAGCTTCCGACTGAGGTACTGCACTGGATGCTCTTGCCCCGCTGAGCCAAGCTGGCTCAGCATGGCACCGAGACCGTAGGTGCTGGTGTCCATCTGCAGTTCAAGCGGACGAGACTCATCATACGCTTGAAGTACAGGGGCGCTCGCAAGGGCCGCTTTCAGGGCCTGGAAGGAGTGCTCGCAGGCAGCTGTCCTTCTTGGTGAGGTCTGTCAAGGGAGTAGCAAGGGCACTAAAGTTCAGTACGAACTTCCTATAGTACCCTGCCGTGCCCAGGAAAGACATCACCTGTCGCTTGGTCCGGGGGGTTGGCCAGGACGTGATTACGTCCAACTTCTCAGGTTCTGGTTTCAGAGTTCCCCCACCTACCCGGTGTCCCAGGTATTGGACCTCGCGCATACCCAGCTGACACTTTTGATAGTCAAGCCCGCTTGGTGGATCTGCCCCAGCACCTGCACCAGGTGCTGTAGGTGTTCCTCCCAAGTGGTCGTCGATGAGAGGCATGGGATACGCGTCAGGGTATATATGAACAAATGATAATATATCAAAGAAAAAAATACATAACTGGGGGTCTCTCATCATCACAGGGTTTGGAAGATGTAGAGTCATAAATGAAAATCCAAAAATGCCTGTAGTGTGAAGGGGTTAATGGTTACCATTCTGGTCCAAAGCTTGGCAATTACTTTGATCAGTCACAGTCTCTTGGATTTTACTACAATAAGGCACAGATGCTTGGCGGTACTCATAGATTGTAAGCCCTTGCGGGCACGGCCCTGTATCCCACTGTGCCAGTTGGTCACTGTTAGTATTATCTGTTTTGTATATTTTGTGTACCGTATGTGAACCCTCAAATGTAAAGCACCGTGGATTTAATATAATAATGTACATCACAATGGAATTAATGGTGCTATATAAATAGACAATAATAATAATAATACTCATCAGGAGGCTCAGTCTCTAATAGACAACTGTGTTATGGTGATGGTGACTAGACAGTAGGTACTTTTGTCGTATTTTGGGAGAGTTTGTCTGTCCACATTGGGTCAGCCTCTCAGAAGAGGTAGCTAGAGGAAAAAATCTGCCTGATTCCCATTGAAGTGAATGGGAGAGTTGCGAGAGTTGTGTTTTAAAAGTTCACCTGCAAAAACCTTTGTGTGAACTTACCCTTACAAGGTCAAGACTATTGGCACTATGTCTAATTACGATAAGAAGTTTATATTCAGGCTTAGTGTTATTTATTAGCGTCACGTGTTGCACAGATTTCCACAATTTACAGATCTGCACAACAAAGCTGTGCAGTTGTTATTGTTGCGCTGCTTCTCCACTATGTAGTGACAAGTCTCCATGAATGCAGCTGTTATTGACTTCTCCGGATGTCAGAACTGCCGCCAGCTACTTGTTTGCCTAAATGATCTGATTGTTTGTATCAATGACGGCTCTGAGAAGTATTTGTCAGCACATTGTGAATTCTTCCTCCTCTGTACAACAGGCCGGTCCTGGTAAAAGAGAAGTAAAGACAAGAAAACCATTAGAGCGAATCTCTGACTACAAAGAAAAGGCTTCCCATTGTGGTTAATAATGAAGAGGTCTTAGCCCCATTATAGTGAATATGGCCGCAATACCAGACACATTCCCAATAAGATAGCCGGAGATGAGAAATGTTTCTGGTTTTGGCACAGACCAGAGTTTCTCAAGGTTTTTGAGCCAAGTATCCCCTATGTAAATAATTCACATCCAAGAACCCCCAATACTGACAGCTTTACTGACAACAGACACTTAAAAAGAACCTGTCACCAAGTTTGAAAAGCCCAACGCCATACACCCTCGGATCGACGCTGTCACCCTGAGTGTTTTGGTGTTTTGTTTATCTATTACCATTCAGCCATTCCAAAGATATAAGCCCTTTTAGTGTTACTATAAATTAGACTGTACTAGGTAAGTGGGTGGGGTCTCTGTGTGCTGTATGTCATGCAGTGTTACCGCCCACTTGGCTAGTACACCCTAATTTGCATCAACACTAAAAGGACTTATATCTTTGGTACGGCTGAACGGTTTTGGATAAACAAAAGATTAGAACGCTCAGGGTGACATCACCGATCTGATGATTTAAGTCTTTCGGCTTGTCAGACCTAGTGACAGGTCCTTTTTAAAGTGGTATTTTTGGCTATATGCAAAGGATATACCATAAAAAACAGGTGCAGGTCCCACCTCGAGAGAGATGTGGGTCAGAGAGGTGGAACCCTCACCCATCAGGTATTTATGGCATATCCTATGAATAATATCATAAATAATAAGATGGGAATACCCCTTTAGGCTGAGACCACACGTTGCGGAAATGCAGCTTTTTTTGTTGCAGATTTTGCCATTTTTGAGCCAAAGCCAAGAATGGCTACAAAAGGAATGGGAAGTATATAGGAAGTTCTTATACTTCTACCTTCTGCTCAATCCACTCCTGCCTTTGTGTAAAAAAAAAAACGCAGCAAAATCTGCAACAAAAAAAGCTGCGTTTCTGCAACATGGGACCGTAGCCTTAAGCTTTACACTTACAAGCACTACTCCAGTGGGGCAACTAGAAAATGGTTGGACTCTTTCATCAGGCATGGTTGATACGCGATAACTTATCCAATTAATGGGGGCATAGTCCCTTTTAATAGCAGAGGATACCCTGGAGCTCACATTGTGTTTCCTTGGCACTGTATAGGACTTGGCACAGTCACTGGACGCTCAGAACAGTCTTACTTTCGTAGCATCTACCAGTCAAGGGCAAAACTTTCTACTCTCTAATTGCATCAATGTGGATGGTGCAGCAGTCTTTCTATTCATCTCCGACCTCTCTTATCCATGACAACACTCTCTATCACAGGAGAACAGTATTGTTCTCCTCTGCCCTCAAAGACTACTTCATCAAGCTGGCTGGTCTGTACACCAATGTCATGTTGAGCTCACACATCTAAGCTGCTTTCTGGGTCTTTCAGGCTCAATTCATTAAGACTCGCAGTCCTGGCTGTAGGTTCTCCAACAACTTGCCTCCCTGCTTGGCCCTTACAGGCTAGTGCTATCCTGCCCCCACTGCTATCCAACTACCGCTGCGGCAGGACCTATCTTCTCTCCAAACCACAGAGGCGTCCTGCACCAGAGGCCACAGTACCTGTACACACCACTATATATAAACTTCAATACACATATCATACCACATGGAGAGATCTTGGCACAACCCCGACACTGACACCACCAAACCGACACAGCCTGGCAGCTTTACATTACAGCACAATTCACGGTGCAATGGCGTTACAAAGCATACAGTGTGCAAAACAGTATATAAACCTTCATGCTCTGCCCTCTTCTTGTAAAGGGTGTCTGAACACCCAATAACATGCTATTATTATACATTTTTTATTAATACATTGCTAAGTTTTGTACATGCAGAATGACTGTCATCATAAAATGATATAAGAATTATCATAATGGTGATCCAGTTGGTATTGCCACCTGCAACACGGCTCAATGCAACTAGCACAACCATGATGTGTTTGTAGCAACATTTCATCCCTTTTAGAGCCCTTTTACATTGGCCAAGCAAAGGGGGCCAATGATTGGAAATGGATATTCCTAGCAAAGTTCCTCCTGATCATTTCCCCTCATTGGTTGCATTCACACATTCTGTATGGAAAACCATTAGACAAATCCTTCATTCCCATACAGTTTGCATTTGTCGCAGCCTGTCGCCCTGCTTTTGAATTAGCTTATTTTTTGGGGAGGTCCATGGCAGATTTACAAGGGACAATTGCTGGGAATGACAATAACAAGGTAATGATTGGCCAAATAATTGGCCCGTGTAATGGGTCATTATAGGGACAGATATAAGTTATTCATCAAGACCTGCATATTGTACGCCGGTCTTGATGATCCCTGCGACATATGCATCTTCCCCCAGGCTGTGCACCTCAGCAGAAATCTACGCCAGCCAGCTACATCACCTTGGGTGTAAATAATAGTGAATGTGGCACGGCCAATGGCCCAGCCCATGCACCAACTCACTGCTAACTGAGAAAAGCAGCATTAAAAAGTTGCAAACTAAAAAAGTGGCACAGGTTCTTTGTGAATCTGCCTCTATGTTTTTAATACCATGGACATTTGATACCTGATACCATGCTATGTTCATCCACCCTCTCAGTACTATCATCTAATTTGTTTATGAGTCCATTATTCCAGAAATACGATGTGCGGACGGCTCTTCCTGAGCAAAGAAACCTCAAGATCATGAATTTATTGCATTCATCCCCAGTGCGTCTGCTCCACTTCCATGGTAAATCATCTCTTTTGAGAGAGGAAGCTTGTACAAATGTCTCCACATTCTGCTGAATACAAGAGATTGCAGGAAACGCTTCTCGTCTGACTGTTCATTTATTTGCACAGATGAAGCATTTGCAGTCATTCTTGTCCCGGTTTGGCATCTATTCTCCGAAGTATGTTAATCAAACATTATGTTCCCATAAAGAGGTTTTCTCTTCAACTGATGACTCCAATAAAATGGCTTCTAGTCCCATTAACATCATTATTGCATCTTCCTGCTGTTCCTTTCATATTTCTCTGCACACAACAACTACTTGTGTATGATTCCCAGAAATAGCAGGTTGCTTTTAATGAACGCATTTCCTTAAAGAGGCTCTCCACATGGGTGTAACTAAAGGGTAGCAGACATAGCAGCTGCTATAGGACCCTACAACCAAGATGGCCCCTATACACTTAGAACTAGGGTGTGATCAGTGATAACTATGGCTGATGGAAGGAGATGTGGAAAACTGACTGCACCTCCATTACTTTACTAGGACACCATAATGCCCGCATGTGACATCATTATAATTACATTCTTCATATGCTGTGATGTCACAGTATGCACAGTGATCTTTTTGTGTGTGCATTATCCCTGTGTCATGATGTCATAGTGGCCAATATCTCTGTACTGAGACATCACTGTGTGTATTATCCCTGTACTGAGACATCACTGTGATATTATCCCTGTACTGCGACATCACTGTGCCATTATCCCTGTACTGTGACATCACTGTGTGTATTATCCTTGTACTGCGACATCACTGTGTGTATTATCCCTGTACTGCGACATCACTGTGTCATTATCCTTGTACTGCGACATCACTGTGTGCATTATGCCTGTACTGTGACATCACTGTGTGTATTATCCCTGTACTGTGACATCACTGTGTGCATTATCCCTGTACTGTGACATCACTGTGTGTATTATCCTTGTACTGTGACATCACTGTGTGCATTATCCCTGTACTGTGACATCACTGTGTGTATTATCCTTGTACTGCGACATCACTGTGTGCATTATGCCTGTACTGCGACATCACTGTGTCATTATCCCTGTACTATGATATTACTGTGTTTATTATCCCTGGAACAGGACCGCACCTTCCATGAGCTGATCTGAGGCGATGGCCTCAGACGGAGCCTCATGGAATAAACTAGGGGGCAGCATTTCTTTTTCTAATCGGCCGCTACTTATTGTATTATTGTAATAGGTGGCGGACGATACTTTTTACTCACCTGTCCACGCTCCTGTGCAGGCTGGCTCTGCTGCCCCCTCTAGTCAGCTCTGCACTTACGTCACATCACTGAAGGACACCAGGACGCTACATCCAGCATCCTGGCATTCTTCTACATCAGCTACAGCGCACCCTGGATGTGGCAGCAGAGCTGACCTGCACAAGAGTGTGGCCAGGTGAGTAAAAGGTATCGTCTGCTACTTATTGTAATAATACAATAAATTGCTGCTGATTAAAAAAGAAATGCCGCCCACCGTCATATACTTGATGGGACAGCATAAAAAAGGGGTCATAAACTGTTGGGGGGGGGGCCATAAAGAAGGGGGGTCATATATTGTGGGGGGGTAAAAAAAGAGAGGCCATATACTGTGTGGGGGCCAAGAAAAGGGGGTCATATATTGTGGAGGTCATATACTGTGTGGGGGCAAAAAAGGGGTGCCATATACTGTGTTGGGCAAAAAAAGTATCATATTCGGGGGGGGAAGGGGGGTCATACACTGTGGGCGGGGGCAAAAAAGGGCATCATATACTTTGGGGGCCATAAAAGGGGGTCATATACTGTGGGTGGGGAAATAAAGGGGGTCACATACTGTGAGGAGGGGGCAAAAAATGGGGTCATATATTGTGGGGGAGGACAAAAAATGGGGTCATATTCTGGGAGGGGCCAAAAAAAGTGGGGCCGTAGACTGAATGTAGGCCAAAAAAAAGGTAGTTGTATACCATGTGGGGGCCAAAAAAAGTGTGCATTATCCCTGTACTGTGACATCACTGTGTGTATTATCCCTGTACTGTGACATCACTGTGTGTATTATCTCTGTACTGCGACATCACTGTGTGTATTATCCCTGTACTGTGACATCACTGTGTGTATTATTCCCTGTATTGTGACATCACTGTGTGTATTATTCCCTGTACTGTGACATCACTGTGTGTATTATCTCTGTACTGCGACATCACTGTGTGTATTATCCCTGTACTGTGACATCACTGTGTGTATTATCTCTGTACTGTGACATCACTGTGTGTATTATCCCTGTACTGTGACATCACTGTGTGTATTATCTCTGTACTGCGACATCACTGTGTGTATTATCCCTGTACTGTGACATCACTGTGTGTATTATCTCTGTACTGCGACATTACTGTGTGTATTATCCCTGTACTGTGACATCACTGTGTATTATTCCCTGTATTGTGACATCACTGTGTGTATTATTCCCTGTATTGTGACATCACTGTGTGTACTATCTGTACTGTAAAATTACTATGTGCATTATCACTGTGTGCAAAAAGGTGAACTTGCTTCTTAAGATATTCATGGTAAAGTGGAGAGCCAGGGGCATAACAAGTAACCATGCGGCCCCATAACAAAACTTGTTATGGGGCCACATGGTATACCTTTTTTTTGTTTAGTCCTCTTTTACTTGAAGAAAAGAACATTTTAATGCAATGTTGGGGAAAAACACAATTCTCTTTCTTTCTCTGTGGCCCCATCAGCTGTGTGCACTGCATGTAAACACTACAACACTGCTCAGATGTGAACATATCCATTCTTCCTTGTAGTCTATGCAATGAGAGAGACATCTGATGCACAGAAAAACTCTCCCTGATGTGGTAGTCGATTTCTTCAATGTGGCTGTGTCAAAACATGCAATGTACAGACAACTTATAGATTGCACAGACTGACGGTATGTTCACACAGAGTTTTTTGCAAATCTGTTTCAGGAATTAGGAAACATTTTTTGTTTTTTTGATGCTTTTCTTTACACAATACGGTTTTTGACATGTTTTTTTGTTTTTTTTAACCTCAGCACTCTGTATGGACCTGGAAAATCCGTTTAAAAAAAAAAACACTAGCAGTTTATTCTGCCTCCCATTGATTTAAATGGGTTTTTCAAGGCAGTTTAATAAAGCCCATGTAGGTCCGCCCAGCTGAAGATGTATCCCAGCCCTCTGTCTGGGCTTGGGGTTTGTGTAAACGTCAGAAAGTGCAGTGTGCATGTACTGTGCATGTGTGTGACATCATTCTACACCCGGAAGTGCTGCGACCTGTACTTTATAGGGAGGCTCCACAAGACAAATTGAATACCTGATGCCTGGTTTACTGCAGGTTTCAGCTGAACACTGAGGATTTCAGCAGTGGGGACCCTCTTACCTCTTGTGCCACCCCTACTTCCTCATAGATTGGGCCCTCAGGCCTATTGTTTCATACGTTAATTATTTTGTCACACTGTAATGTCTCATATTGTCTGTTCATGTGTCCTCTGATTTGTAAAGCGCTGCAGAATATGTTGGCGCCATATAAATAAAATGATTATCCTTGTCACAAAAAGGATTATTACAATGAACAACCCCTTTAACTCATAATGGAGAGGATGTGAGGGATGGTGGCATGACAAGGCGCAGAATCAGGGCTAGAGGCAGGAAGCTGTACAGATGTAGCAGCCATCAAGAGAAGGCTCGTACCGTGTCAATGAATGTTTGTTTCATGATAATGGATGTGCAGTCACTTTGTATAAAAGCAGCTATTTTGTATGTCCACATAGAACGAAATTGTAGCAACAATTGGTCATTTATCGATTGTTCCATCTGTATATCCGGTATTAGTTTAGGAACCAAGTCTTCTGCAAACATTCAAGACCCCTTTTTACTTTTATGCCATATATCCATGGTGGCGAACCTTTGGTACGTGTGCCAGAGGTGGCACTCAGAGCCCTCTCTGTGGGCATTCATCTGTGGAACAGATTATACAGTGTGGAGGCCACTTTGCATCAGATTGGGGCCACTGTGGAACAGATTGTACTGTGTGGGGATCACTGTGGAGCAAATTGTGTTGTGTGGGGACCCTTCACTATTTATGTCACACAGTATCTGTTTTATAGCAGATGTGTGATATTAGTACAGGATGTAATAACATTGCACGGTCACTATAAAACCTATAGATCCTGTGCGATGTAAATAGTGAACATTAATTGTTCAAAATTATGCCAAATGCAAACTATTGCCTTTCAGTACAAAGCTGTTTGTATCATTGAAAGCCCTGTAAAGCCCCATTCACACAACCATATTTTGCAGGTCCGTAACTGTCCGCAATTGTGGTTATGCACAGTATTAAGGTTAAATTGCTGTGTTGGCAATTTGCGATAAATTAGTGGGTTTTGGGTTGCAGTTTGGGCACTCGGTCTCTAAAAGGTTCGCCATCACTGATATATATGATATAGTTTTGGTTGTTTTCTCAGTTTAGCCATATCTAATTTGGTCTATTGTTAGTTGAAAATGAAGATGGCTCAGAAGAGTAGTTGTCCTTGTAAGCCACCGGTCATCCTAGCATGCCATCAGTGCTGGCTACAGGCAGGCAATTTTATGGTATTAAGCATGTTCTCAGGCACAGCCACAACCACCACCGTATGTAAGGCACATATTTTCCATAAATGAACAAGCAAGCACGAGAGACACTGTGATATGTCTTATTTCTGAAAAATACTCCTTTCTCCAATTATCAGCCTTCTTTCTCTCTACTTTCTGCACCGATCACATATTTTATATTTACTGGCAAAATCCATCTTTAGAGATGAGATGGATGGTCAGCTTCCATAAAGGATCTATCAATCATATAAATAAGTCCCGAAAAGGCAAATTGACTTCTGGATATTGCCACTTTCTGGATAATGCACTGAATTGTATTACTAAGTGGTCCTCATCCTGTTTGATATAATGTGTATATCTTACTAGGAAATCAAATATTAACATTCATAACCATGGACACCAGAACAAATATCAATTTGGGAGAAGAAACTGTGAATATAACATCAACACTTTTCAGATTGGCGGCTACACTGCACAGTACTGCTGTATAATGTCCTCCATGCTGCTGCTGCTGCTTGTGAGGGTTTGGTTCTCTGCGTGTACTGGAGATGGGAAACAACATAGCAGCTAGTCTCTGCCCACTCTGGAGCTGAACTCAGGCACATAATACAGTCAGAAAATGAATGATACACATGACGGCTGAATCTGAAATCTTCCGCTGAAACGACAGGTAATTGGAGAACCCCTTTAAGACTAACCTATTTATTCACTTCCTTTAAACAAAAGATATTTGCAATCCATTTCAATGTTATGTAGTTAATTTTGTAATGGAAAGCCATCTCTGTACGCAGTCATTACTCAGGCGTTCCTGTCAGCCCTGTAATATAAATAATGATTCATTTAGAGGAAGAGCTCCGTGGGTTTTGCCATGTTGAAGCTTTCTACTTTTAAAAGCTTTCCCGTCTGCATTTCAATTATACAGAAGAGGTTTCCAAATAAGATGCATGATCCGCTCGGTTGGGTAATATGACTGCACGGAAGGATTTGGAAGGAAGCAGCTGGGATGACACAGCAATGAGCTGCACTTTATTACGCCTTGTCATCTCAGACACTTGCTAGGTTTTCATAATGCCGAGAGAAAGTTCCAGAATTGGGAATTGTGTATTCTAAGAATACAAATTAACTATCTAACGCCTGAGGATCTCGTGTTTTTCAAGTCTATTTTTCCCCCTACAGAGGAATGTGTGTGGGCCTAGTATCACAAAGAACAGCTTTGTTTCCTTCTTACACTGCAGGCAATGCACAGAGCAATTTAGAGTGAAATTCCTATGCTAACATAATGTAAAAATCAAGCTTTGCTGTGTCTGCAGAAATGATTAAATTGATACCATGTTGCACTGAAAAAAAAAAATGCCAGAATCTTTGAACGTAGGAATAGTTAACATTACTGGAGTTCTGGTATATACAGTCCTATGTAATGTTCTATACGTGGTGTTTTAGGCTAAGTTTAGAGTCTTCGCTGCAAAAACCACCAAAAATCGGCAGAGAGAAAAGTCCTGCGGGGGAGGACCTTTTTCTCCGCCGATTTCAGTTTTGAAACTGCGGAAACCCGGCGGACCCCATTATAGTCAATGGGGTCTGCCAGTCCCCGTGTGTAACCACTATAACAGCGGTCCGGCTCTCCATTGTTCAGGTCTCTTGATCGTCATTGGTGGTACCCGCACTACTAGACATAGGTGGACTCACTGCTACCACAGCTGCCACCACTGTGCATGGAACCGGTATGGAAGAATATATAAATCAAAATATACAAATTAAATTATAGAGTAACAAATTGTATAAATGTTCTCACTTCACACGTTGGTTAAAAAGGGGGCTGACAATGTCTTCCAACATTTTGGGGGATTTTTCTGTGCATGTGACAAAAAATATAAATCTGCATGGTTTTGGGGGCATTGGGATGGAACTGATTTGTACGATGGAGTGGGCATATAGCCGCAACCTTGACAGTTGGTTGCACCGTTTCCTGTCCACACAAGTAGTTGCGTAGTTGATCATGGGAAGGGGATGATCTGCTGTTCCCACTGCATGTGACTTGGCGAAGATGCAGCCTTGATGTAGTGTGCCACAACCTGGTATAGCAAGAGTTCCTGTTTAGGACAGGTATATCATATGTTGAGGATTATTTGCTTGTGCTATGTATATGACTTTCACTGTATGCTGTATTGAAGGTTTATGTTGCTTTAACTGGTGTAGGTCATCATGCAGTTGGTGTAGTATTTTTGGGAAGCTGGTGTGGGAACACTCAACTTTTCCAGCACTGCACTGCACTGCTGTAAAAGTTGAGTGTTACTCACCCATAATACAACCCATGAAGTCATGCATTGCCCAGGCTACCCAGGGAGGGAATGGCTCTCTATGTAGGGGCCAATTCCCATTCAGAGGGTGCATAGTTGGATGGACAGCCAGGAGAGCAGCAGACCATTGCACTGTTGGTGGAAAGCTTGAGGGAAGACATCACAAAAGACCAAGCAAGCTTACATAGCTGGAGGAGAACTTACAGGAGAAGAGGGATAAACACATCTAAGACATGAACTGGTTTGGTGAAAACCCCAACATAGATCAAATTGCACTGCACAGTGTGTGGATGAAACTTTGTAAAACCTCATCCACTATGGCAGTAGTGTACAACACAGCAAGTTTGCCACTGGCCTCAGGATTTTGAGCTTGTGTGCTATAACAGTCTCAATATGCCACTGTATAGTCCATATGGAAAATATTGGGAGAGAGAAACTCACTCTGTAGATATAGTAAAGAAGGACTCACTCTGTAGATGTAGTAAAGAAAGATTCCGGCACTCCCAAATTTTTTTTCACATGGAACACGCTCCAGATTTTATTTAATCCAGATACATAGAGACATTTCAGTCTGCATGGACCTTCATCAGACATCGGATTAAAGGTTGGAATTGGAGAAAAATATTTCCGCACAGAGATGGCATCTCCACCTGGCCACCTTGCCTTTCTTCTGTGCTAACATATTTCGCTTCAATTCCAACCTTTAATCCAATCTCTGATGAAGGTCTATGCAGACCAAAACGTCTCTATGTATTTGGATTAGATAAAATTTGCAGTGTATTCCATGTTATATACATAATTGGGAGTGCCAGAATCTTTCTTTATTGGGGAGTACATATAAATACAGAATATAATGATAATGCATTCCAATGGAGACATGCACGTCTCCAAATTTTCATATGGCTATAAATGTAGATTAGGGTGGTGTTTGCATACAGCACACTGCACCATGCTCCATTACATGTCTTTTTGCAAATTTCACTGCTTTTTAAGGGGTAATACAGTGCAAGATACAACAGCCAATACAGAACAGATCTTCCTACAATATGGCGTATGATGCGATTCCTTATAGTGCCCCATGCAGGACGTGTTGGGTCCAACATAGGACACATCTACTGACTACTAACAGTAAGCAGCATGTCTTGTACATAAAAAGAATTATTACATACAGGCAGTAAAAGGAACAGCTGGAGGCTGATAATCTTATGACAGATGTATTTATCTATATACAAATACCAAGCATTAAACTGTCTTTTTGACGCCCACCTCCACAATCCAGTATAGAAATCTCTGTGGCTTGCAGAGATTGCATTAGTAATTTCTTGCTTCTTTCCATTTGTTCTTTGTTTCTCCAGCACAATAGATCTTGTTTTAATGGTGTAAAAAACTGACTGTGAGAAACTCCTGATGTGAGCCACGCCATAAGACCATTCAAGGAATAAAGGCTTTTAATTCATGGATTTCTCCCGAGACCTTTGTAAAGCATACAACTAAATATAACATTTATTCCAAGTGAAAGTGTTGGGTTCTCATTCCTTGTTAATAGGCTATGTTGTGGGTCACCAAGGGGCAAACAAAAGGCTAATAGATAATTGGCCTGTCTTGGTTGTTAAACTAAGGGTCAGCACTGAGAAGCTGTCAGGACTCCTTCAATGCTAAAGATAATGAGCATTGTACTTCATTATGTCCCAACCATGACTATCCTGCCAGATATCATTCCAAGGCCTAAGACATAAAGGAGGCTATGATGGATTTCATTTCCATTCCATCACTTGTCATTTTAGGCAGCTAAACCAGTCATATGATAAAGCAGAGACCAGAACTATTACTGGCCATTAGTAAGTTTGAAGTCATGACCACCCCAAGAAACCAAGGCCAGGCTCGACGCTTATCAGGAGGGCCCACAATTGCTCGAAAGGCCATTTTGCCCATCACTGAATATCAGACAATGAACACAATGGCCCAGAATTACTATATAGGCTGTGCCCTAATAGCCACTGTTTTACACAGTGACTGGAGTGGGGTATAATCTAGGTCCATCAAATTTACTAGAACTCATGTCAGAAAACTGGTGTGAATTATACCATAAATCTATGATAGTTCCAGACTAGCATAGCTGTGAGTCCAGGCACGTGCACAAGAATTATTAAAATACCTTAACCTCTTAGTCTTAGTAATTCCAGCGTGTCTTGCGTCAGTTAGCGCCGTTATTAAGACTGGCATTCATAATGCCAGTTTTAGGCTCTATGTACACAACTAGGTGCTTTGTCAGTGTGCTAGCTCTGTTTTTCACAGCTAGCACACTGACCCATTCATCTGTATGTACATATGCCTGAGTATTATCTGGGGCTCATGTTTGCGGCAGTGAGTCCGGGCCAATGTGTTTAGTAGAGTTGTATGGAGCTGCAGTGCATATATTTCATCCACTCTGACATCACAGTGTGAATGCTAACATGTTTATATGCATTACTTGTATACTATGAGGTCATCTTCTGAATTTTTTCTGTACTATGACATCACAGTTTGTACTGAATTTCTGTACTGCAACATCATTCACTGTGTGCATTATCCCTGTACTGTGACATCACTGTGTGTATTATCTCTGTACTGTGACATCACTGTGTGCATTATCCCTGTACTGTGACATCACTGTTTGCATTATCCCTGTGCTGTGACATCACTGTGTATGTTATTCCTGTACTGTGACATCACTGTGTGCATTATCCCTATACTGTGACATCACTGTGTGCATTATCCCTGTACTGTGACATCACTGTTTGCATTATCCCTGTACTGTGACATCACTGTGTATGTTATTCCTGTACTGTGACATCACTGTGTGCATTATCCCTATACTGTGACATCACTGTGTGCATTATCCCTGCACTGTGACATTAGTGTGTGACATCACATTATTTCTGTACTGTGACATTAGTGTGTGCATTATCCCTGTATGGTTACATTATAGTGTTAATTTTTCCACTACTGTGTAAATTATTCCTTTGCTGTGATATCAGTGTGCATCACTCCTGTTCTGTGACATTTTGTGTGTATTATCTCTATATTATGACATCACTGTACAGCTTATGCCTGTACTGTGGCACCTCTGAGTACACTATTCCTGTATTGCAACTTCGTTTTGTTCATTATACCACTATATACCATTATGCAATGTAACTTCGTTGAGTTAATCCCTGTGATACTGCTGTATGCGTTAACTTTACATTGAGACATTGCTGTGTGCAATAACCCAGTACTGTGATGTCATGTCATACAAAGTAATCATAAGCAGTTGTGAAGGTGAACTTGGGCCCCATTACAATTTTTGCATGGTTGTTTATTACACTCCTGGTTACAGAACTCCAAAACAACTGTTACCCTTAAGGCTAAGGCCACACATAGAAGGCCACAGCAAAAAAGCAGCAACACATCGTGGTTTTTCCCTTAGTGCTTTTCACAGAAAGTCAAAAGAGGTTTCCTCTGTGGACTTTCTGCTTCCATTATACCTATAGGAAAACCGCTGGCGTTTCCATAGGTATAATTGACTGCTGCGATTTGGAAATCTCAGTGTGCCCCCTGCGCAAATTTTCTGCAATGTGTGGATGACATAGCAGTGACCCACCTTAGCCAATGATTGGCTAAGTGGCTTCTCCAAGCATGTCCTTTGTGTTCTGGATAAGTAAAGACAAACAGGACCAAACCAGAGCAGCAGAGAATCAGTAAGAAGTGAGTGCCATTTTTTTTAATGTTAGCTTCCCAGTTCTAAAACCTATTAAAGGGAATCTGTCAGGTCAATCTGGGACACTAAACCACCCACAGGTCCTTATAGACCTGGGGTTTAGTGTCCCAAATCGCCCTGTTGTAATGCAATCCGCAATAAAAAAAACCTTTATACTTACCTAGCTAAGGGTCCGATCGACGCTGTTTGGTGAGATCAGTCCGGCTTATTCATGAGGCACGCCTCCCGGTGCCTGCGCTGTTCTTCAGTGAAGCCAAAGATGGACACCCTGGCTTCACGTAATTGCCCGGCATGCACACTGAGGCCGAGGTGTACTCCTCTGGCTTCATTGAAGAACTGTGCAGGCGCGGGGAGCACAGCGGCCGGGTGAGTATAAAGCTTTTTTATTTTTAATGCGGCCATGGATTGCATTATAACAGGGTGATTTGGGACACTAAACCCCAGGTCCATATGGATGTGTGGGTGGTTTAGTGTCCCAAATTGCCCTAACAGATTCCCTTTAAAGCTAAGGAATCAAGTAGCGAAACACAGCTAAAAATGTGGAAAAAACACAGCAAAAACACATTGGCCCTCATTTACTATTGTGTTCCCACCAGAAATTTGCCCCATGTGTTGGCACTTCATTGTCGCACTGTGTCACATTTCTTCTCTTTGTGTCTCACTTTTTTAGACAGTGGGCAAAGACACCCCGTTTCACCAGAAAAATGGCGTGCGTTATACCACAAATCTATACCAGCCCCTGGCTGGCGTAGATCTGCGACCAGGCACATCTACATGCACTGGAATTACTAAGAGGCCGGAGCATCTCCAGCCATGTCCTTTGTGTGCCAGACAAGTAAAGACCAATAGGACCAAACCGGAGCAAGTTTTATTAAATTCCCTCCATTGCGTTTCCAGCTTTTTTCCACTGCGTTTCTACAACGTGGGTCCTTAGCAGACCTACCGATAGCTAAAAAAAATATTCTGGGTGCCTTCAGCCACCACAAGGGGGAGAGTACTATGTAGAAAGTGAACTCAGTCATAAAAGATGTATACTGTAATCTCTTAGATTAGACCTAATAGTGACTTTACAATGGTGTAAATGGAAATGGATTTACACTTTAGCACAGTTACATATTTAATGGTATCTGTATAACTCTACATTAAGAGGAAACAGAGATATGGCCGCTCACCGCTAAGCTGTTATATGAAGGAATACTGACAGTTCTGCGGGTTTTATTTGTGAGCGGCGTGCATTGCATTTTCATCAGGTTTTAAGTTGCATTAGAGGCAAAGTCCCTAAGTACAATCGTATATCACAAGTCTGGAATGTTTTCTAGCTTTGGATATGATGAGATTTATTTAGTGTTAGGATAATCTCTGACGCAGGCTGTCTGTGGGGAGAATAGAAGCAAGTGTTTTTTCAGCAGACGAACCATATATATTTTAAGGCCTGCTTCTTGACATTTTGATGCAAAAACAGAGCACAATACCAAGTGCTCAGCTTCACAAACGTACTTTAAAATAGCAGTTCCCAGAGATAAGATGTCATTTACGAGACAGGGGTGTTATAGAAGAGAAAACTAAAACTAAAGGGAGTCTATCAGGTCCAAAATGCTTCTGATTTCAACACAGTTGGTTATAGGGAAAGCTCCCAAACTAGGCCCCGCCCCCAGTGCACTTGCCAGATTATTTACATATCTATAAAAAGATGATTATCTCTGCATTGTTTCATCGGTTTGTAGGTATGTTGAATCTGATTGACTCCCTTTAAGTCTAAAGATGCCTTTACACTTCAATTGGAATGTATGAGGTATACATTAGAAGAGTATATCTTAGGCTAGGTTCACACTTGCACCAGGCTCTCCGTTGTTCAGGTCCTGGACTGTCATCAGCCTATCCACTAAAGCAGTGGTTACCCGCAGACACCCGAGGACCCCATAGATGAAGATATGAACCTACCATTAGACAGTTATCTCCAACATATGCCACTGTACAGGTATACAGTGGTATATGTCAGGCTTAGGCTAGGTTCACATCTGTGTTAGAGACTCCGCCGCAGATTCCGCTGGAGGACTTTAGTCTTCGCTGGTTTCAGTATAAAAACAAAGGAAATCCAACAGAACTCAGCGGACCCCATTATAGTCTATAGTGTCCACAAGTAACCGATGTTTTAGCGAATGGGCTCTCCGTCGTTCGGGGTCACTTCGTCTGGTGCAAATGTGAACCTAGCCTTAGGTTTACATGTAAAAAAAAAATGTACACGTTGGTATATTTTTCTTACTAGATTCTCTGTGTAAAATAGTGTCTTTGACTACGACTAAAAGAAGTGGTGCCAGTCCAATGACCAAAAGGACAGCCTATGGATACATTTGACATGTACACCAGGAGCTTTCCCAGCACATACGTCAAATATTTATTGTGCAGTGTGAATGCACCCTTACAAACAAACAAATGATTACCCAGCTGACAGCCATCTTGCTTGACTTTAGGAACTGAGGATGGTGCTTGGTAGAGTTGGGCTAATAGATAGATGTTGCCCATCACTCCATGATATAAAAAATCCACAGTTTATTGTAAGTTCATTAAAAGGCAAGGAACATATGTACAGTATATCAAAAAATATAACACACTAGAGCAGTGGGCAGAAATAACCTTGTATGAACAAATGCCTTGGGCTTTCAGCACAGACCTTCCCCATGTACCCAATGTATTATTCCAGTGCAGATATGGAACAGTGTGACTTGATCTACTTTTTTTTTTAGCGGTAGGTGAAAGCCATTGTGTCACATGGCAGCCAGATTCAGATTAATGACTATCCATACAATATTTCAGCAGGAGTCCCATAGGCCCATAAGGTTGGGTCCCAAAGGATATTATGGACAGAGGTTGGCGATGGCGTTATGAGAGTTTAAGGCTATTGACCCACATTGCAGAAACGTAAAAGGAAAAAAAAACACTGTTTTATAGTACCAGCAAAGTGAATGAAATTTTGGTTAATCTCATTTGCACATTGTGGGAAAAAAATGCTGCGGAAAAGCTGTTTTCAAAAATGCATGCATTTTTTTTTTTCTTAAAAACACAGCCTGCCAATTTTAGATGCGGAAACACAAGCGTTTTCCATATAGATTTTTGACGCATTTTTTTCCAAAGCGTTTTTTTTTTAGCTGTGGTTTGCTACAGTTCCTTACAAGTTATAAAATATGTCAGCATACTGTACATGTGTTAGAGCTGCTTCATGTTGTATAACAGTAGTGAAAGTCCCCGGTCACAACATAGTCAGACAGAAGCATGTGATTTTCTGCATGATACACAAGCACGTCAATGTGCCGCGCAGATATCCATAATGAACCTAATTATAGCAGCAACGTGCTGAAAAATAAAGGAGCCACTTGTCCTCCTGATACATGCAAAGCATCAAAGTTATTTCATATAGTCACATAGAAGACTACTGAAAAAGGAAAAAAAGGATAATGTTACTAACAATACATAAGGGCTTTTTATACCCAAAGCAGCCATTACCCTAAAGGGAACCGGTCACCTAAATTTGGGACACTATACCAGCAGACCCTTATGGATCAAAGGATTAGTGTGCCAAATATCCCTATAGAAAGCCTATGCCAGTGTAAAAAAGCAAAAAACCTTACACTTATTTAACAATGACTGCTCCTAGCCAGGGCCGCTTTAACCATATGGCCAACTGTGCACTTGCATTGGGCCCTATGGTATAGCGGGGTCCTCCATTTACTCTCCAACTGTTCTGTGCAGTGTGTCAGGGCTACCCCAACTTCAATTTATCGGCGTCCATGAGTTGAAGACAATGGTGAAGCAGGGGGCTGTCCGCTCCCTGTTACACCATTCATCCCGTCTCTGCTCCCGGGAGCTGCAGGCGCATTGTGATGATGTCACTTCCATTGCGCCTGCAGCTCCCTGAAAACTCTGGACCAGAGACAGAAGGGGAGCGAGGAAAGCTGAATATTAGTGTTTTTGTATGTTATTTTGGTAGTAGATGGACATAATATTGTGGGGGCAACTGCAGGGGGCCATGAAACTGTAGGGGCAGCTTGATGGGGGCATTAAACTGGGAGCAACTGGAGGGGGAAATTATATTGTGGGGGCAGCTTGAGGTGGATGGCAAACTATTATACTCTGGGGTCTCTTCAGTTTAAAGAAAAAAATGTTAAAATACTATATATGACTAGAATATTTATGTATTATTAAAATACTTTTATACTATGCTGACCATGAGGTGTGTTCAAACTAAATGTAGCTATAAACATAAGAATAATTGTTATATATAATAGGACTGGTACATATATCATCCATATCATCCTCCATATGTCCTTACCAAATAATGGATGTCTGATCTGCATATATTTACCCTATTATAACCTCTAAATAAACAGTAAAATATTAGGTATGTACCAACAGTAATAGCCACAGGAACAATGCAGTTGTCACAACTGTTAGGTAAACTGCATAGGAAAGTTAAAGAAAAAATTGTGGTATTGCTATAAATTAAAAGTTAGCTTTTACATACCCAAAAATGGGGACTTTAAAACCTACAAGTCATCTAAAATGCAAAACAAGAAAAACGTGTTCCAAACCTTTGTAAATGGATATACAAAAAAAAAGGTTGCATGGAACTAGGCTAGATTAACTACAAACCATTGGCATGTGTCCATGTCCTAGTATACCATGTAAGATGTTATATGTAAGAAAATTGTAGTCATGAATAATTCATAACAGGTAGCCTGGCTTACCATCATTGATCTGGACTACAGATGTGGCAGGAGAATTTTTTACTCGCCAACAATTTGTATCCTGTGTAATTTCCTCTTGGATTATCCCAAAAAGTAAATGTGGTCAGTAAACTCAGGATCCTGAGTGTTCAGTATTAGCTTTACTGATTGTATCTTATACGTCATGGAAATGCTCCCTAGGGGCAAGGGTGTAGCTAAAGACTCATGGGCCCTGGTGCAAAGGTTCAGCTCATACCCACACAACTCTGCTTTACACCAGCTGGCCATGGCCTGCATATGCATCACTGACAATATTCCATCTCAGGCCCCATGTACATAACCAAGTGTGTCATCAGAGAGGAGAGCGATTTTGCAGCAGAATGCACTCGGATGACATTCCATTATGCATTCATGTCTATGGTCGCTTTCGATCCATTCTGTTCCAATGACACGGAGCAGGATAGAACCTGCTCTATAATCATCAGAATGGAGCATCGGACATACCCTCAGGGGAGCCTCAGCCTGTACACTCCGTGATGTGCATTAGCCCTAAGCCTTTGTATCTAGTAAGCATGGCAGGGACCTGAGGATTGTTCCCTCTAAGCCATGCCATACAGAACTACAACAAATGAGGATTACAATAAAGCATCCTAATAACCATAGAGTACAACAGCAATATATACAGAGCATCAATACTAACATTATTACACAGCATACTAGTCAAGTGCAGTAAAGGTTAAAATCTACATCCCAGGAGATTTTGGACAGTGAAGGGGTTACTGTCTGTATCCCTTGTGGTCTACAGCAATGAAGAGGTTAATGTGTGAGTGCCTGGTGGTCTATGACATAAAGGTGTTAATGTCAACATCCTTAGTAATTTAGAATAGGGAAGGGTTTAATATTGGTTTAGGCCTGCAATGAAGTTAATTCTAGTATTTATGGTGATCTTGGGCAGAAGGGGTTAATATAAGGATCCCAAATATTAAGGTCAGTATACCTGGTGGTCAGTGGTTTAATGTGTGTATGATAGGTGGTCTATAGCAGTAAAGGCATGAGTGTCTAAAGTAGCGAAGGGGTTAATGTCAGTATAACTAGTGGCCTCGTGCAGTGAAGGGGTTCATGTCAGTATACCTGGTAGTTTAGGGAAAAGAGTTAATGTCAGTATAGCTAGTGAGCTAGGTAATAAAGGGGTTAATGTCTGTATACCTAATGCTGTAGGAAAGTGAATGGGTTAATGTCAATATACCCAATGGTCTATGGTAGTGAAGAGGTTATTGTCAATATAACTGGTGGAAGGGAAGCAGTTAATGCTAGTACACCTGGTGGTCTAGGGCAGTGAAGGTTTACCCCCACCAAGAAAAATTACACACATATATAGAATAACATATATATATATATATATATATATATATATTCTGATGGGTTCAAGAGCTCAACAAGCGAAGGCTGTATAACATAGCCAGCACCAATTGCAGCTGTTAATCCTTTAGATGCTGCCATATTGGATCACATCGCTGGCCCCCCAGACCATCATCAGGGGGCCATGATCTGCTGCTTTGACTGCCAACAGACTATTGAAGGCTCTAATGCCTGTCAATACTATATGTCTATTACACACCACCATAGACATTGTGCTATATAAGAGCTGCAATTGTACAATATACTGCAATACTACTGCAATATTACTATATTGTATGGGTGATCACACTCCCTTAGAAGATGTAAAAATAAAAAGAAAAGAAAATGTTTTTAAAAAATATAAAAATAGAATAAATAAACATGTTAGTTATTACCACTTCAGAAAAATCCCAGATGACAATTGTCAGTCTCGATCCTTTGTGTGTCGAGTGGAGATGTGCCTAATTTATTATGAGGCACGTGTCTTCTAATAAATTAGGCGTATCCTCTGTTTTCTATGTGCCATAAACTTACATCCATGACAGTTAAGTGCAGCCTTTGGGGTGCAAAAAACAAAATCATATATGCACTGAAAACTGTAACATTTTTACAATTTTTGGGGTAAAAAAAAATTATAAATCCCCCATTATTTCTATAGACACATTTTAATTTCTCACAGATATATTTTAAAGGTGCCTTAATAATAATTCCATAATATTTTTTTAATAGTTTTAACATATTATAAATTATTTTTATATTATCGTTCTTGTCAAGACCTGTTCTTTTCTGATATACCTGCTTGTTGACCTGCAAGTTCATAGCTCAGACATATTTCCAGCATCTTCCCTCCTGTCAATTCTTTAGCCTAAAGGTGGCAACTTGGAGGCTCACACTGGTTCCCTTCTGAGGCTAATTTCACATCTGCGCCTGGCTCTCCCCCGACAGACTCAAATAACGGAGAGCTGGACCGCTAAAACAGTGGTTACCCACGGACACCCGCGGACCTCATTGACTTTAATGGGATCTGTTGGGCATCAGCCGGGGAGACTCAGGGGCAGGGACGTAACTAGCAAAGATTGGGCCCCCCACACAGTATAAAGCCCCATTTACACACACTATAATGTCCCAAAGTGACTTCCTGACAGTATAATGTCCCATAGAGGCCCCTCCACACGGTATAATGTCCCATAGTAGCCCCTCCACACAGTATAATGTCCCATAGCAGCCCCTCTCCACAGTATTATGTCCCATAGCAGCCCCTATATACAGTATTATGTCCCACAGTGGCCCCTGCACACAGTATAAAATCCCATAGTGGTCCCTGCACACGGTATTATGTCCCATAGTGGACCACCCACAAACTATTATTATACTCTGGGGTCTTTTTAGACCCCAGAGTATAATGATCGGAGACCCAGGGGAGGTCACAAACATGTAAACCAGTGTTACTTACCTCTCCTGGGCTCCGGCGCACTCCCTGCTGCTTTCGGCCCTCTTCAATGTCGGCACAAACGTCACGTGGGCCAGGCCAGTGTTACGATGCATAATGACACTGGCCTGGCCCACATGACATCTGGGATGCCACCAAAGAGGCCCGAAGATTGCAAGGAGTCATGCCAGAGTGTAGGAGAGGTAAGCAACACTGGTTTTAATGTTTGCTCACCTCCCCTATTAAAGAAAAAAAAAAAGCATCAGGGACCCGCTGGGCCCCCTAAGGTCCCGGGCCCTGTGGCAGCCACTACGGCTGCTACCCCAGTACTTACTCTGCTGCTCAAAGGCAGATGTGAACTTAGCCTTATATTTGTGAATTGTACAGTGTGCTCAGTACAGCGCTACTACTAGTGCATGCTCTACTACCCTACTTACTTACTGTGTTTAGTACAGCGCTACTACTAGTGCATGCTGTACTACCCTACTTACTTACTGTGTTCAGTACATTCTCTGTGCTTTGTCAATATGTGAAATAAAGTATAAGATCCTCAAACCCACGAAAATAAAAATTTTTAGGACCAAGCATGGCCCTGTACTTAAAAAAAACCATTCACATAATGATATTCTGTACTGATTCCAGCTGGGAAGACTTATTGCAACTTAAGAAACATGTTACTATTATCGTGGTCTGTTATTAGTTGGCAAAGTTCATTATCCTGTCTTCCACTGATCTGTGAATAATGGAATCCTGCAGAAGATAAGCTATTATCAGTCATTAAAATGAATGCAGATAACAGCCTGAGAACAGAAGATATGTCCTAACCACATGCAATGTCCAAGTAAATCTTTGTTATAAAATAAATAGCTACACACCAGTGAATGAACTTGGAAGGAATGTATGTATAATATTTATTAAAACCAGATTGTGGAATCTATCACTTTTTTCTAATCTATTTTTATTTTCTGATTGTAGTTTTTTTTTATTCTCCTCAGCTCTGTCAACAGCATTTAATGATAGGCTTTACAGCAGTCTCATAGCTGTAACATCATCTATTTTCAGTAATGGATGTAATGATGGGTCAGTGGTGTTATCTATAGAGGTGTTATCTTTTATTGTAATCCTGTATGTGATGTAAATAAGGTGACTGCTAAAAAGAAAACCCCTAAAAAATTGGCTAGTGTCACTCAATTGTTAGGTTTAGTGGCCAGAGTGTAAATTGCAGGATTTAGTACCATTTTAAAAATATAAATAATGATGTGGAAAATATTTTAAAAAAGTGATTAAAATTATTAAAAAAATTACTGAAAAAACATGGTTTAGAAAATAGGCACATTCCCTTTAAGAAATGCACCTACAAGGAGAAGGATGACATGTCTGTACTCCCCCTACACCTGAGGGAATTTGCATGGATATGCTACATTTACAGATGCAGGCTGGCACAATGACATCATCAGAGACTGAAACCTAAGAAGCTGGGATTCTTATGGTATTACGGATAAATATGTGACAGTGAAACCTAGTGGGAAGAATCTCATGGCACTATGGGGTACTAGAAAGAACTAAGCAGAGCTGCCATCCTGTACCAAAAAGTTCACCAACATCGGGCTCCCTCTCCACTAAAGCTCAGATGAGCCCTGCACATTTCTCTGATACAGACATGTAGGCAAAATTGAAGTCATTCAATCACACAGACACTCAGTGATACAGGTCAAGTGGCAGAAGGAGGCGCTGCTTTCCACCTGTACCCGCACAGGCACCGGCAGACTCCCCCACATCCATGCACTTTACATCTGTGGGGGCCACTGAGGAACTTTATGTTGGAGCCCAATGAGTACAATTATACTGTGTGGGGCCACTGAAGCCATTATACTCTGGGCCACTGAAAATCATTATATAGTGTGAGGGCCACTGATGACCATTATACTGTATAGGGTCCACTGGAGGCCATTATGCTGTATGAGGGTCATTGAGAGGCCACTGAGGAGTATTATACTTTGGGCCACTGAGGACATTATACTGGCTGTGGGCCATTATACTGTTTGGGGGCCACTGTGGGACCACTGAGGAGCATTAAACTGAGAGACACTGAGGACATTATACTGAGTGGGGGTCATTAAACCATATGAGGGCCACTGAAGACAATTATACTGTCAAGGGGCCACTAGGGAGCATTATACTGGAGGCCACTGAGGACCCGTGGAGCTATTATACTGTAGGGAGGGGCACTGATGGCCATTATACTGGGGGGCACTCAGGACAGTTATACTGTGTGGGGACCACTGAGGAGCATTATACTGTGTGGGGGCACTACCGTTACTGATGGTGCAGACTGATATACTGCTTTCCTTTGGAAGGGTGCCCCAAGTCTGAAATGTTATGGAAACACTGGACTCAAGTCTCTGAGGATTCATTCCACATCCACCTGCCCTTTCAAAATTTGCTTGTATGGGGCCCTGAAATTCCTGGTGGCAACCCTGGATATAAGGGTGCATTTCTGGGCACTGTTTGGTGACACTGTATATCTGATTGCTCATTGACACTACTTATTTGGACATTGTCCATCACAATATATATGGGGGATGTATGGCCGGCCTGATCTAGAGATTTACTATTTCCATTAGCACGATCTAGCATTATTTATCTGGGTAGCCTGCCGCACAATCTGTTCTTTCCCTAATTATATTTTTTGAGTTGTTTGTTTTGTTTTTGTTTTTTGTTTTTTTATTTATTTAAAGTTTGGTACCAAAATTGAATTTTTTTAAACAAATATATGTATTAGTAAACACACCAAGCATGCTGTGGCCAGATGGAAATAACTGAGCACACTACTTGGCTATCAATATCAACCCCATTGACATGATGTAAGGATGAATAAAGCATACACCCTATTGCTGCACATAGTGGGTGCCTTTATATTTGGTTGGGCTGAGTTTGGCTGCAGGGAGAGAGCCCTAGGACTGGGGAGAAGAACAGCTTAAGACTTGGTTTGTCTAACACACTTACATGGAATCCGCAGGGGTGGTAGAAAGTGTGACATTGATGGAGGTGGGGTTAGTAATACCCATGCTTGTGTGGGGTGGAGGACATAGGTTCCACATCACCCACAGAGGTAGGACCATGAGCATTCATTAGGGTATGTTTCCTACCAAACTGGGTGTTGTTGGGCCACGGTTTAGAGCGATCGGGATGGAATGTTTTGTGTCCCTGAAGCTTCAGAGTAGACGTGGAAAAACTGCCAAATAAAGCGGAACAAGGATGCAGAAAAACAGGGAGCAGAACAGCCCTGAGAAGGCTCTCAGTATTGTAGCAGCAGACATGACAGCCCAGATGGAGATCAGGGTGACCTGTGAGACTGAAGTAAAAGGCAAGTCCAGCCATGAGACATGGGAGCCAGCGATATAGCATGAGTCTTGGGATGCAACTGGGGACCTCCAGAGAGAATTAAGTTATGTAATTGTTGGAACCTCTCTTCATTTAAAGAAAAAAAAACTATTCTGATAAGTAAAGAACTGCTCCTGTTGAAATTTGTGTCTTGGTGGTCCCTGTACTTTATCACAGAACCTTAGAGTGGCCACAGAGTTCTAGCACTCCAGGCACTATACATAGGACTGAGCTGTAATACCAGTCATAGCCAATGCATGGCGCTGTGTTGGGTAAAACAATGACTAGTCTTGGAGAGTCATGAGCCCTTCAATCAGCTTATCATTGGGGGTGCAAAGTATCAGTCCAGTGCCAATCTGAAATCAAGGCATATTTGTTGGTAGGTTTATTTCTGTTTGCTGGAAATTTATTTTTATTTTTTGGGGGGGTGATAAAGCTATTTGTTAAGAGAAATGTCTGTTTGTAGATCCTTTTTGCAGACCGTTTATGCTTTAGAATTTCATAATTTTCATTATAAGTAGATTTTATAGCTTATTGCTAAATATTGATGGGTGTGTATCCTGTATAACTGATGAATAGGACACAGAAGCAGAATCCTAGAATATCCAGCTAATCACTTGAAAACTGAAATGACCCCTGAAATACTTTTGCTGCCTAACACATGTGTCTGACAGAGGTGGCTCCCGTCCCAGACTATTACTCCGAGGGATCACTGGAATTAACAAGAGTCTATAAAATTCACATATGGCCACTGTAACATATAAATAATCCCAATGTATTACAGTAAAATGCAGCAGGGTCTAATAGTCACCATAGAACAGCTTTCTTTGTCTTTTAGATTTTTTCCATACTTGTGATGATTTTTACTGTATTTTTTCTAACATATATCGGGCATATGATAGGTAATGACATTCACAATGTTTTTTTATTCACATGCTGGGTACATTGTGCTATCAATTTGTTTACTTGTGATCCTTGAAAATATCTCATCTGGTTTATCTACAGTGAGATACATTTTCTATACAGAAAATCACCACAATCCACTTTTTTATTTAACCACTTTAGGAACGAACACATATTTGAGTATATATATATATATATATATATATATATATATATATATATATATAAAACAGAAATAAGAATAACATAAAAATAAAGTCCTATGTGTCACCACAAAAATGATTTAGCCTTCAAAACCGCATGTACGAAAAAAAACCTGAAATTGTGTCCTGCCCTGTACCAGGGAAAATAGCCCAATACTGAAGTGGTTAATATTAAAAAAAAGTAAACAAAAAAGAAGGGGAAACTTGTCTGTTTTTCACATTTTCTTTTCGCGCTACCATATAATTGGTTAAAATAGTTCTCCCTCCCTGTCAGGGTAATTTTATGTAGGTGACAGATAGAGTTGTCATAGGTGGGGCTAGAACCGTCTCTGTCTTCTCTCTGCCAGCTCCCTGGTTCTGCAGCTGCATGATGTCATACATCTGCTTAAAGGGGTATTCCCATGAACATAACCATTTGTAGATAATTAAAAGTTCAACATTTTTGCAAATATAAGTAACTAAACATTTTGCAGAGTTTTAAAGATTTTCTCTAAATATCTTGTGGTCACAAGTCTTGATCGGTTGCCAGTGGATATGACCATCAATGCAGGACCTTTCTAAGGTCAGAAAATCAGCCATGATTTCCTTATTGTGGCCGGGATATCTTCTGATACCTGTAGTGTCCCTGCCTGATAACCCAGCTACAATAAGAAAATCATGGCTAGGTTCCTGACAAGTCCCAGACCTTAGATAGTTTCTGCATTCGTGGTCGTATCCATTGGCAAATGATCAAGACAACAGATGTCACCACTAAGATGGTTAGAGAAAATCTTTAAAACTCTGCAGAATTTTTAACTACTTATATTTGCAAAAATGTTTAACTTTCAATGATCTATAAATATAGATATGATTATGTTCATGGGAAAACCCCTTTAACTCTGCAAGGACATACAGGTACATCCCTGCAGAGGCAGGCATGGAATAGGTTAACCCTTAAAAGTGCATTGACTGCAATGTTAACCCTTTAAGAACTTTGAAGTTAAAGTTGCAACAAAAGTTTTCCTCCTGCCTCTACTTTTGGCTAAAGACATAACTGTTTTATTTCTCCATCGACATAGCTTGTTTGTTTGGGTTTTTTTATATGTATTTTTCAGTGGCGTTATTTAAGGGGGAAATAGAGCTAAACAAAAGAAAATCTACCATTCATAGTAGAAGAAATTATATTTTGAAGTTATTGTACAGGGAATTACAATTACAGCCACACCAAAGATTTTTTTATGTTTGGTCACTTTTATGTCAGTGTAAAATTGACAGGCATTAACTATGGCTTACCAAAGGTCTAACAGTCTATGTGGCGGCAGCCCTGGGGTAGTAATATGGTATTATATCAATTGGTCTCCCTGTAATTGCATTGTTTTGGCAGCCAATGGGGTAGCAACGGGTGCTATGCTCCCGAGATCTTTGCCTTCTTGTAGCACATTAGTCATATATGGCAGTTATGGAGCTATAATGATGTAAGATGGTGACAGAATCCTTATACAAAGAGTTACTTCCTCCCTCCCCACTAGAAATAAAATTTATAAGACATTTGATTTTTTTGCCAACCAAGCCATAGTGATTATTAGTAGTGTAACAAATTTTACCTGTGTCTCAGGCCTATAGTAATGACCATAGATCAGCTTTGATGTATTTTTAAAGTACATCTCCACCCAGATAATAAAATAACCTAACCTATAATAAGTGAGCCAACTTTGCTGTTTCATTGCCTTACTTATTTTGTACTGATCCCAAGTTATAGCCTGTTTTATGGCTTTATAATCCACAGATGCTTTCACAATGCTGCTCTCTCAATTCTGCCGTCTACCCGTATTTTCTACTTATTTAGTATTTGCACAGAACTTAATCTGTGCAAAGCAAATTTTCGAAGAAAAAACATTGAAGTATAAGTTCCTAGGCAACTTCGGTGGCTGCTTATCTCCTTTGAGAAGAAAGGATCAGGCGTGTTGAAATTCACCATGCCTGATTCTCTTTCCACTAACATCTATGTACATGAGTTGGCCAGCCCTGCCAAAATCAGTAGGTGTGTCTGGCATTTATATATTGTGTAAGACCAACTAAAGGAAATTACAGCTCTATTATACAACCGTCAGTTATTTCAATATTGAAAGCGGTTCACCACTTAATCATAAAATTTCAGAAATGGCATAAACCGTTGTGTACTGGCAAGTGAAACTCTTAAAGTGGTCACTCCTTTACCAGCATACACAGTGAAGCCCCTATGTAAACAATGGACATGAATGAAGCTTAGTTGTAGAAAGCAGCACTTCTACTGCACGGTGGACAGAATATTAAATGGTGTCATGACGAATCACAGTTTGTCCCACAAAAAATAAGCCCCCATACAAGTCAGAACAGAAAAATAAAAAAGTTCTGGCTTTTAGAAGGTGGGGAGGAATATGCAAACTCAAAACAGAAAATTGCCATGTCCTCAAGGGGTTAAAGGAAGTCTATCATTCGCAAAACCGCTTTTAAGCTAATGGCACGTTGGAATGGCCTTTAAAAAGGCCATTCTACTCCTACCTTTCCTTGTTTACTTCTCCCAGCTGATTCCAAGATAATTTGTTTCTTCATGTATGTAAATGAGCACCACAGAGCACCCGGGGCGTTCTTCCTCTTCGGCGAGTACCCATCTCGTCATCGCTTATCTCCACCCCTTTGTCTGTTGCGGTGACTCCTCTCTTGGTCTTCTCTGTATACTCTTTCTTCTAAGACCTCGTACGCAGCGCTGTGCGCATGCGCAATCGGCTCTGCCCAGTACGCTCTTGTGACAGACCACCAGAAAATGGCGGCCCGATTGCGCATGTGCAGTCGCGAGAATTCGCTGCCGGCGAGAACTGAGAAGAAAGAATACCAAGAGGGGAGTCACCACAACAGACGAAGGGGCAGTGATAAGTGATGACGAGGTGGGTGCTCGCAGAAGAGGAGGAACGCCCCGGATGCTCCGTGGTGCTCATTTACATATATGAAGAAACAAATTATCTTGGAATTGGCTGGGAGAAGAAAACAAGGAAATATGCCATTAGCTTAAAAGTGTTTTTGGTAATGACAGACTCCCTTTAAAGGTATCAATTACACCTTTTTGCTACAGAAAAAACTTCATTTCTATACAGCTCATAATTCATTGCACAGCTCTGACTGGTACAGCAAGGGGCATTTATAGTACAATGGTAGCTTTTTCAGTGCATCATATTAACAATGTACTTTATAGGGCACTGTCCTTGTGAAAAATACAAGATGGTTTTTCTCTAAACTTACATTTTAATAGGTTATCAACTATTAAAACTGTGTAAATTTACAGACACGACCAAGAGAACATACAAATTCAAGCAGACAAGAATGTAGCTGTGTTACACTTATCATGTTGGCTGAGTCAGGGAGTGGGATTGGTATTTTCAAGTGTTGACTGTGTACAGAACAACACAGTGTTGTATCTCTATCAATCCTCTTGAAAAAAAATCTTGCTGCGGGGTTGGTTTAAGTGTTGTCACTGATAATACTCTAATACAGTCCATTCAAAGGCCAGATTACGTACGGAGTCTTCTAAAGGGTGCACCATGACAAGTACACTGTGTTACAACCACTGGAAGTCAAGATCTTGTCACCGCTATAAGCTGCTCTTTACATGCAACATCCTAAAGAAGCTTTATCTGCCTTTCAATGCGTTCATGTCATAGGAACAATTCAGTTCTGTGGAAGATCATAGTCATAGTCTATAAGAAATCCCTGCAAATCACATGCAGAAAAGAAAAAAAGGGTCCTGTAAATATGGGGCAACATATCTGGATGTTAGAAGCTCAAGCAGATTTTCACTTACAGTAAACGTAGTTCTGGTACTTTTGGCAAACTCTTTAGGCCTATGTTTTCCACAGGCATATAGATTTTTCTATAAACATGGCTTTCCTAGAGGCAGCTCAGATTTACCTCAACAGCTCAGTCTTACTGATGGTACCCCGCACAAAATGGCATTCTGTGTGGGGGACAACCAGAACACGGTATACTGAACCCAAAAAAGGGTTCAATATATTGCTGGGGGCCAAATGGGACAATGTACTGTTTAGGGGTCAAAGAAGAGATAGTATACTCTGCGGGGGCCAGTAAAGTGGGCATTATAGTGTGTTGGCCAATAAAAGGGACATTATATTGTACTAGGACCAGTAAAGGGGGTAATATACCATGGGGGTCAGTAGCGTTATACTGTGTGGGAACCATTTAGGGTGATTTTTTGATCTGCAAATGCGGTGGCAGTTCTGTTTAAGAGGGGACTAGGGTCTACAAATTTTGATGGGGGGAGGCCAGACAGATTTACTAGAGTGCCAGAAAAATCATGTACCTTATAGCATAAATCTACATCAGTTCCTAGGTGACATAGATTTCAATTCTGGTGCAGAGGATCTCCCTTGATGTGCCATAAGTATTAAAGACATCTCAAAAGCCCAATGACATACATCACCCGATAGGCGCTATCATCCTGAACATTTTGGTGTTTTAATTACCAAAATCCATTCAGCCATTCCAAATATATAAGCCCTTTTAGTGTTGCTACAAATTAAGGTATACTAGTCAAGTGGGTGGTAACACTGCATGACATACAGAGACCCCGTCCCCAGAGAAACCACAGTGTTACCTCCCACTTGGCTAGCTTACCCTAATCTGCATCAAAACTATAAGGGCTTATATCTTTGGAATGGCTGAACAGATTTGGATAAACATAACATCGAAATGCTCAGGATGACGTCACCGATCAGATGATGTCATTGGCTTTACAGACCTGGTGACAAGTCTCTTTTAAGAGGCTGAGCCTCTTAATAATTCTGGTGCATCTACTGCCAGTGCTCACAGGTGAGCAATGATTTAGTCTTAATAAATCTTCCCTTAAATACTTTATAATAAAACTTTTTAGTAGAGAGCCTCCTCAAAATACAGCAACTATAACATCTCCGAATGAAGTTTGTGGGTCACAGCACAAAACAAGTCAGTATTTCAAGTCCTGAGGTTTTTACCTGCCATCGACACAAAGCCACACGTTGTAAGTCACCAGTCAAGATAGTAAACGATTTACGGCTTCTATATGGATCTAACTATGTTAGCAGACAAATAATTTATAGTGCAGATTTTCAGGAAGGATTGGAAACAGATTAATGAAATCGGATCTGTCGGAAGGGGACTAGACGTTTTATGATTACCATTAAGTTAGTGAGGCATGGAACACCATTAGGATCATTGTTTAACGTTATATGTAGAATGTGGTCATTACTTTTTATGGAAGTAATGTGAACAGTGTTGTAATGAGGAGCTACGTTCCTGGATAAATGAAGTAACATTGACAATAACCTTTGCACACGTACAAAACAACTTGCGAATTGGTTCAGATATATAACACTGGATAAATACCAAAATATTGGCATTGATCCCCTTTTTACCTCTATTCATTGGCCTACTGACGAGAAATGCCACAGGGATTAGGGGCATTTGAGCAGAACATTAGTGATCCTACATGTTCCGACAACATGAAACATTAGGAACAGCGCAACATTACTAAGGTGAAAAAGCGAATTCTATAGTGAAAGGAGCAATACAGAAAAAAGGCTAAAACGGAGAGAGCTTGAAATAGACAAAAGCAGGTCATACACTATAGGCAGCACACTGCTATCGCTCCCGAAGCCATATGCAGACTAAGCTAAGCGTGCATGTGTTCTCAATAGGGAGAGGGGAGTAAGCAACTGTCAGACACCACTGGTGGCTGCTTATTGCTCCTGAGAACTAAAATTAAAATTTGGAGCTTACAGGTTCCCTTTTAAACTTCAGAGAGCTGATAATCTGTCTTGGGAGACCAAGATAGATTCAGCAAAGTTTTGAAGAGAAGGAGAGGAGAAAAAAACTGATAAATGGAAAAAGAATCATTTTCCTCTGATAAGATATTTTACAAAGCTTCTTATATACGCTTGTATTATTAATTTATGCAAAGTTTGCTGAAAAGTGATCATTTAACATATAGAATATTTCATTATAAGTCAGATACATTTTACAATGGTGTTGATGCATAAATTAGATTAGAGGGGGCATAACTTAAAGAGGGGTGCAGAGGGTGTGGTCGCATCCAGGCCCAGGAGCCTTAGGGGGGCTATAATGTATCTCTACCCATTATGAGGAGACCAGTACTTGGCTCAGATTTTGTATTGGGGCCCAGGAGCTTCATGTTACACCTCTGAGACAGTACTGATGTTGATCTATAAGGACTTTTATTTAACTTCACTACTCCTCCATGGTATACATATTTCATTTCTTCTTTCTGCATAAACCCCTGATGTTAGAGAGAGTATAGGGTTGATATCAGATAGCAACATGTCTGATGTACCCAGATACAGTGGCATATGCCCTCTGTGTACTGTTCCCTCTAAACTGTATACTTTGCAGGGGCGCACTTGAGCCTTGGAACCATAGGGGGCCCATAAGGTATTTTCTGTGTCTTCTTTTACCAATATGATGAGGCCATTACTGTAAACAATACATTAAAGTTGGGGGGCTTGGTATATTTTGCATTGGGGCCCTGTACATATATACAGTCATGGCCAAAAGTTTTGAGAATGACACAAATATTATATTTTCACATGATCTGCTGCCCTCTGGTTTTTATGTGTGTTTGTCAGATGTTTTTATCACATACAGAAATAGAATTGCATTCATATTATGAGTAACAGAAGCTTATATTGACAGTTAGAATGAGTTAATGCAGCAAGTCAATATTTGCAGTGTTGACCCTTCTTCTTCAGGACCTCTGCAATTCTCCCTGGCATGCTCTCAATCAACTTCTGGACCAAATCCTGACTGATAGCAGTCCATTCTTGCAGAATCAATGCTTTAATTTTGTCTGAATTTGTTGGTTTTTGTTTGTCCACCCGTCTCTTGATGATTGACCACAAGTTCTCAATGGGATTAAGATCTGGGGAGTTTCCAGGCCATGGACCCAAAATCTCTATGTTTCGTTCCCTGAGCCATTTAGTTATCACCTTTGCTTTATGGCAAGGTGCTCCATCATGCTGGAAAAGGCATTGTTGAGCGCCAAACTACTCTTGGACGGTTGGGAGAAGTTGCTCTTGGAGGACATTCTGGTACCATTCTTTATTCATGGCTGTGTTTTTAGGCAAGATTGTGAGAGAGCCGATTCCCTTGGCTGAGAAGCAACCCCACACATGAATGGTTTCAGGATGCTTTACAGTTGGCATGAGACAAGATTGGTGGTAGCGCTCACCTCTTCTTCTCCGAATAAGCTGTTTTCCAGATGTTCCAAACAATCGAAAAGGGGATTCATCAGAGAAAATGACTTTACCCCAGTCCTCAGCAGTCCACTCCCTGTACCTTTTGCAGAATATCAGTCTGTCCCTGATGTTTTTTCTGGAGAGAAGTGGCTTCTTTGCTGCCCTCCTTGAGACCAGGCCTTGCTCCAAGAGTCTCCGCCTCACAGTGCGTGCAGATGCACTCACACCTGCCTGCTGCCATTCCTCAACAAGCTCTGCACTGCTGGTAGCCCGATCCCGCAGCTGAAACACTTTTAAGAGACGGTCCTGCCGCTTGCTGGTCTTTCTTGGGTGCCCTGTAGCCTTTTTGGCACCAATGGAACCTCTCTCCTTGAAATTCATGATGATGCGATAGATTGTTGACTGAGGTGCAATCTTTCTAGCTGCAATACTCTTCCCAGTTAGGCCATTTTTGTGCAGTGCAATGATGACTGCACGTGTTTCTTTAGAGTTAACAGAAGAGAAACAATGATGGCAAGCACCAGCCTCCTTTTAAAGTGTCCAGTGGTGTCATTCTTACTTAATCATGACAGATTGATCTCCAGCCCTGTCCTCATCAACACCCACACCTGTGGTTAATGGAGCAATCACTGAAACGATGTTAGGTGGTCCTTTTAAGGCAGGGCTGCAATGATGTTGAAATGTGTTTTGGGGGATAAAGTTCATTTTCTAGGCAAATATTGACTTTGCAAGTAATTGCTGTTAAGCTGATCACTCTTTATAACATTCTGGAGTATATGCAAATTGCCATTAGAAAAACTGAAGCAGTAGACTTTGTAAAAATTAATATTTGTATCATTCTCAAAACTTTTGGCCATGACTGTATATATTGTGAGAGTGTGAACCCAGAGGGCGCTAGTGAGCGACCCAAAACCAGGATTGAAAAGCTCCTCAGCCACACCCATAGGTGGGGGTACCAACTCCAGATGGAGTGTCTGCAGCAGGAGAGAGTGCTGTGGAGACCTGCAGGAAGCAGGGAGACGGGGAACCAGTTGGAGATGGACAGGCGGTCTGTCCCTAGAGGACTGGGGTCCTGAAAGGACTAACTGAGCCAGGCTGTTTGTTATTTTTTGTTCCATTTGTAAGCTGAATAAAAGCCATTTTACTTTGGATTAGCACCGCCTGAATGCTGCTTCTCCGGCACCCAGTACCACAAACACCGCTGTCAGGTCCAGGAGTCTGCCGCCTTTGAGGCTAAATACCCCCAAATTGCCACATATGGTGCTTCGGATGTGGGCATAAAGAGATCCACGCAAGTCCTGGAAGACAAGTGTTTGGTGACTGGCGTACTCCTAAGTGTGCATTGTGGCCTACAGCTGGAAGAAATCTATGATTTCAACTGAAGAAACCCAGGAAGGGGTGAGTGGAACTGCAAAATAGCAAATTGTGTACAAAAACTGGTGAAAGTAAAACTCTGGAAGAGGAATCCAGGGAATGGACTTTGTGTATACTGTGGCACAGAAGTCTGTAAAGTGCTTGCTGATGGCAAGAAAGTAAGCAATGTGTGTAGAAGCTGGATATTGCAAACAGTCTATGTGAAAGGCTATGGTGCCATGTTTGTGTTTTCTGTGGAAGACAGAAGAAAATGCTGGTTGTTGTAGTGCCACATAAGTTAACTGTTTGAATACATGTGACTGCAGAAGATAGTAAAAAGTTGCTACCGGTTGAACCCAAGGTTGCTGTGGAATATTGTGTAATCTTGTTATAAAACCATGGGCAAGAAAAAGAGGATTTCAGTTTGTAAGAAAGCAGAAAAGCTGTGCACAGGTTTGTTACTGCAGCAGTCTCAAGGCAGAGAGACACAAAACCCGGAACAGAGCATGTGGAGTGCAATTAAAGATAATGGGTTGCGTGACGATGACTCAGTTTTTCTGAAGTACCTCTGTTCTATGATTGAATATGTCCCTGCTGACTGTATGTCTCATACTGGAGTGCATGAAAGCGCCAAAGATGAGATTAAAACCATCAGGTTCATTTATGAGGATGAAATATCTGATTGGAAATGGCAACTTGAGGTATCAGAAAAAAAGAACCTTAAGTTAAAGAAAGAGCTTGACTCTATGAAGAGTTCATATCCTAGTCATTGTGAAAATGTGGTGCTGGGTTTGCCTGGAATGGACTGTGTCACTAAGAAGGAGTTTACTGAAATGAAATGCGCTCTATCTAATAAAGTTATACAGAGTGTAGAGCAAAAGCAAGTGCTTGAGAAGCAATTGCAGGATTTAAAGGCACAGCATGTCCAAGACTCCATTGCCAAAGAGAGTGTCATTGAAAAATTAAGAGATTACCTTGAAACTGCTAAACGTGAGAAAAGAAAATTTTTGCAGTGTCAGTCAGAATGTTTGGATGACCAAGTCAGGAAGTGTGGAAAACTTTCGGCTGCATTAACTAATAAAGAAAATGAACTTGTAGAGCTGAGGAAGCATGTGTCTGACCGAGAGAGTGATTTAGAATCTGTGGTGCAGACATTGCAGTCAGAGCAAAACTTGCATGAACTAAAGCAGGTTCTCCTAAACAATGAAGTAAAGGAATGGCGGGGCAGAGCTGGCGTTCTGGAACAAAGAGAAATGGAACGCAAAGCTAGAATATGTAGCCTGGAGAGGGTGCTGTCAGGATCTTGTGAAGATAATGAGAAATTGTCTGTTTTGATGCAAAATAAAGACAAAGAATTGATGGAGATTTTGTCTGTCCATGCTCAGAAATTACAAACCTTACAGGAGAGTCACAAAGAAGTGGAGAAAAACCTGGAATCTGTGCAGACATTGTATGAGGACAAAGCCAATGCCTATGACAAGCTGGAAAAGGCCAAGAGAGAATTGGACCTCCAGATAGAAGACATGAGGATTCAGTCTGAGGAAAACCTGTCTAATTTATCTGCTCAGATTATAGATCTAAAAATGCTTATTGCTAAACTGAAGGTGCAAATGGACAAACAGGAGGAGATTGCCCGCATCAAGGAACAGCTGGAGTTTCAGATGGATCAAGCGAAGCGCAAGTCAGAAATAAAGTTGGAAGAGCGCACTTTTCAGATAGAACAGTTAAAAACCGAAGTTGAATCTAAAAGAGAAGAATTGGATCGATTGCAGCAGTCTTTATCCAATACTGAACAGTCGGCATCTGCACTATCTTCAAAGCTGGCAGCACTAGAAACTGAGAAGGACTCGCTGCAGAGCCTGGTAACCTCTAAAGAATCAGAGCTGTTATCCCTGAAAAACGTGACTCAAGAGAGAGAGTCTTTATTCAACCAAGAGCAAGATAAGAGACCCACTGAGATGCGGGACTTGAATGAAAGACTTGACAAAAAGTCTGCAGATGAGCAGAAGCTTTATCAGAAGATGTTGGAGGATCAGTTCAATATAATTCAGGGAACAGTGGGGGAAGCAGAAAATATCATTCAGGATGCAGCTGCTAAACTTGATGGTCCTCTACATATCCGCTGCACTAGTTCACCAGATTACCTGGTAAACCGAGCAAAAGTTGCTATAGACTCATTAACCTCCCTCTCGAATGGGCACTCCAAATACTTACAGAATATGACAGATGCCTCTGACTTAGTTGGAGCACTGGCACAGTTTGCACACTTAACAGCAGATACAATTATAAATGGCAGTGCAACGTCTCACTTGGCACCACCAGACCATGGAGATCGTCTTGTAGACAACTGCAGGGAATGTGGAAGCCAGAGTTTACAGTATCTGAATGAGCTGAAGGATAAGCAGTCTTTGATGGATGCTGACCTGACAAATGTTAGAAGAACACTGCAGAATATCCTAGAATTATGAGACATGGTGGATAAAGAGATGGCATCTACATCTGCTGCCATAGAAGATGCAGTGCAAAGGATTGAGGAAGATCTGCAAGTTGCAATAGTAAAAAGTGAGATGGAGGCTGTGCAGAAAAATGTGGCAATGAAAAGTTCAAGGGGGCCCAATACTTTCGCAAGGCACTGTATATATATACATGCAGTCTGCACAGAGTCTTACAGAGCCTGGTTTTCTCCAGCATTATGACTGATATTCAGCAGGGTCAGAAAGTTATTGAGGGTACTTTCTTCTCTCATGACTAAAGCTCCCAGCTATGAGTGAGTTTCATTCCTCGTGATGATCGGTCTTACAACAATTTCCACAAATATTTGAAATATTTTTTAGCATTTTTATCTGTACAATTTCACAAGTCACACGTATCTGACTCAGTGTATATAATACTGTACCATTTCTTCGGGTCTGGTGCGGACCTAGCCATATTCATTGACATTTTTCAGCTAATGGAATTCCCAGCCACATTCTCGGTGCAAGTACTTACATGATTCTCTTTAGTTCTACAAAGCTTAAAGTATGCTAAAGACGAAAGAATAAAAATCATAGCTATAATATGTTGGAGACAAGGCTATGTCATAATATCCTTATTAAGACAGCAATCTTCATTCTTCTGTAGACAAAAATTTACTGTTAGTGGAAATGTTCTTAAAAATGTGATTAAAGGGAGACTACCACCACCAAAATCTCTTCTATCTATCCTATGAATAGGGAATAACTTGCCCTGAACAAAAACCCCTTTAATCCATATGCAAATGAGCTGCTAGATGTACCATCTGTACCACCTCTGCTAGAGCACCCATTTTCACCGGTGATCACTGCAGATCGGGACCCATCAAGCTTTATGTTAAGGAGTGGATTTGATTGACAACCACAAGCAAAAACGGGTGTTCTGGTACGGCCCTGCCACACCCCATTAGCACCAAAATGCTCATTTACATACAGATTAAAAGTTGATTATCTTGGTGATCGTTCACTATGTCTCTAGCCGCTACTACAACAGCATATAAGTGGTTCATAAGTGATTTTGGTGTTGGTAGACTCAGTCTAAGTATAACTTATATAATATTAGATATTTTAAATAGACAAGGTAAGCAACTGTGGCCAATAAGCAGCTATGGATCTACATGTCATAGAATACGTTAGAAAGCAACGATTATCAGCCTGAAAAACTGTGAACAGACCCATACCTACATCAGTAATTCCCCCATTGATCTTAAACTAGAGGTGGTTATACGCTGGATGGTGCCCTGTACAATACTTTCAACGCACCTCCTTTTCCTTATGGAGTACCTACCATATAGGGCCCAAATAATACATTCATACAGTGTGCAAATAACATTGCCTAATGAATACGTTTGGGAATGCAACATGGCCAGTGGCACCCCATTCAGACACCATGCAAGAACAGTAGTAGACCCTTGCTGACCCTTAGCTGTTTCACTGACAATGCACCAGTAATTGTGAAGTATAGCATCAATGTGCTTAGTCCTGTGTATACATACTGGAGAGTAGGAGACCAGTTACCTTCTTAGCCCCCCCAGGTTACACTCATGGAATGTGTGTCCTTTTGACAGGTGATTTGCTCTGTGTGGCCAACAGGTCACATACCTCTAAGACCAGACATGACCCCACATTCATCCCATGACTGCTGTAAATGGGAGCACTTCTGTGGTCTTCTGGGTAATTCCTAACCAGGTTACATAACATAATTGTATAAAAAGTCCTCACTAATGCATTTAGATGGGTCAATGGGGCACATCGTGGATCCTAACCAAGGGTGACTGTCTCTAATGTACAGACTGATACAATATAGGCACAAGCTCTAAGCCTGCACCATAAAAAATTCTGTTTTTAGACATTTCTAAATGTGAGACTCGGCTGTGATGAACAAGATACATTGCTGACATATCATTTCACAGTGACAAGATTCTAAACTTTCTAAAGCAATTGTTACCAGTCACAAAACTTACTTGGTTATTAGATATAGATGAGAGTTTATGTATTATGTATACACTGATCTGCCCACATGGCACAGGGATGTATATGAACCACTCTAAGCACTGAATCACAATATTCATTAACCCCAACATATTGGAAGTAAAAAAGGATAAATGAAAAAAAAAGCTTAATGGGAACATGTGACCAGAAAATGACTTATTTTTTTAAACAATTTTTGTTAAGGACTTTAAAAATGTTTCCATGTTATTATCTACAGTATATTTTAAGAAAATCCTAAAAATCCTGCAGTTCTGACTCCGGCCACTAGGCTATCTAATATGGGGAGACTTCCTGTTTTCTGTAGGAGATTTCTTTGCAGCAGTTCCTCACTTCTCAGCACACTGATGATCACAGATATCATGTATATGAAGATAAGACACAAAATCCCCCAGTCACTAGTCATTCTCCAGACCACTGTGTCTATGGTCCATGCTCCTTCTATAGGAAACAGGAAGTTACAGAATGTCTTAGGCTTAGGCAATATGTCTAATGAACAAGAAAAAAATGGAAAAGCCCTTGAAGCTCGGCTTCATTTGTAGATTGTTTTTAAAGATGAAGTAACCCTGAATTCTCATGTGCTTTGGAATATGATCTTAAAATTGTTGCATTACTCAGACAATAGTTTTTTTGGTTTGCATGAGTCAGGCTAGTAACATAGCTATCAATGTGCCATATCCAGTAGCATGGGCTGTTATGGCTCTCTGATGGTATCATCTGCACAGATAAATTAATCATCCTGACAAAGTCTGTGAAAGGAATTTCCTGTTCTAAGCTCACCGACTTCAAGGATAAATAAGACTGGAATTTCAGCTATGTCCAATGTGTTACAATCCATATAGACAAACTATGTAAAGGAGCCAGCACACAGAATATACGCTGCTCCTCCAATACTGTAGCCTGGGTTCCTTTATAGTTAGCAGTGTGTAGGCCTTGACCATTAAGGACAGTCACAAAACAGCACGGTTTACACTATACACTAGCACTGGCTCTCCATTGTTCAGGTCCGTCAAACCCGAACAACAGAGAGGCGTACTGCTAAAACCAGTGGTTACACATGGAGGCTGGCGACCCCATTAACTATAAAAGGGTCTGCTGGGTGTCCATTGTTTGGAAACTGTACCCTGCTCAAGACAATATATAGGGATACCTGTATATGGTAGGTTTAAAGAGAACCTGTCAGGTCAATTTGGGACAAGAAACCATCAACATGTCTTATGGACCAGGAGTTTATTGTCCCACATGGCCCTGTTGTAGAGATATCTACACCCACATTGCAAAAAAATCCCTTTATACTTACTCCAGGCACCTGCACAGTTGTTCAGTGAAGCCAGGGAATGAACAACCTGGCTTCACTACACATGTGCTGGACCTTGGGTGAGATGTACAGGTGCATCTCTATAAATTAGAATATCTTTGAAACGTTCATTCATTTCAGTAATTCAGTAATACAATCCATGATCAGCGTCTTCCATGATTGTGTGTCCTACTGAACCAGACTGAGGGACCATTTAAAGGCTTAGGAAACCTTTGCAGGTGACACTGAATTTACAATACTGAACTGAACTTACAATATTCTAATTTTCTTAGATTTGGGTTTTCATTACCTGTAATCCATAATCAACATTTACAGAAATAAAACACTTGAAGTAGAACACTCTGTGTGTAAAGAATCTAGAAAATATAGGAGGTCACTTTTTTAATTTAATTACTGAAAGATATAAACGTTTCAAAGATATTCTAATTCATTGAGATGCACCTGTACTTCCTTGGCTTCAATGAACAACTGTGAAGGCACCAAGAGCATTACAGATGAGTCTGATAAGACTAAAGGCTTTTTTTTTTTTCAATGCAGGCACAGAAAGCTTTACAACAGGGCTATTTGGGACACTAAGCCAATATAAGGACCTATGGGTGGTTTAGTGATCCAAATCAACCTGACAGGTTCTTGGCCGCACACAGCAGATGTTTATTTTATGTGCAAAGAGGTTTAGTCAGTAACAAATGTTTCATTTTAAAGGGTGAGTCTATTTCTGTGTATTTTTTGTTTATTTTTTACATCCTTTTTTACTTCCCTGGAGTCTGTGATTTGTTTTTATATTGCTGTAATGCTTGCTGTGCATTCCTATACAGTTAGCACCCAGTATGGGCTTTTACAAATGTGAAGCTATGACCAATGACCATCCACGTAGTGCAAGGATGGTTCGGGTCCACCTAATGTAAAGTCAGACATACAAAGAAGAGGACCCACCTCTATGATGTCGATTTGTCCACCATATAAATACTAATAATAGGTTAATTGGATTTTTACGAAATCGGCTCTAGAATGGTTGTATGTGTGAGCATGGTGGCCTGGCAATGATGGAATCCTAGGCTCAAATCCACCCAAGAATAACATCTGCGTGGCGTCTGCATGCTCTCCCCATGTTTGCATGGGTTTCCTCTCACACTCCATAGAAAACATACTGATAGGGAATTTAGCTGAGCCCTACAAGTTGACAATGCCTAAGGCACTGTGGAATATGTTGGCGCTATACAAGTAAGAGAAATAAGACTATGTTGACATCTGCGCTAGAGTCTTCATTGGAGACTCCATCGCAGTGTCTGCCTGAAAATCGGTCCTGCAAGAAGAGACACCCAATGGACCCCATTATAGTTAATACGGTCCGCCAGACTCCATATGTTGCCGAAGTTTTAACGGTCCCCCGATCCATTGTTCTGGTCCTCCGACAGATCAGAACAAGAGGCAACGCGAGTATGAACCTAGCGTAAATAAATATATTTGACGGAAATTTCATTGTGGATACAGAGTCTGACGTGAATAATGACAATCTCTGTACAGCGCTGTAGGATATGTTCCTATAAGCAACAGGAAATAAATAAATGGAAAAGCACTGTAAATAGCACACTCAGGCTTCAATGCAGTAATTTTTAAGAAAAATGGAATCCATTGTTCTTGTCAGTAGTCATGCCATTCCAGGAGCAGAGAGACTACAGATCTGACTTGGTACAAGGTGCGGTAATTCACCCAAATGTAACAGCTTTTAATTGGTTATTTGACAGCCTCCAAAAACAGATCTAAACACAATCTTATGAGCGTATTTTTATTAGCACTTTGCGACAAGCATAATTTAACACTGACAGCTGGAAATAATTATGGTTTTTGTATGGTGTTCTGGCCGCGCTTCGCTGGCTGTTATGAATGAATGGTGGAGCGTTTTACAGAATATAAACACTGTGAGCTTCTTTAACAAGAACCTGCTCCATACATTACGGCATACATCACTGTGTGCTTTATAAATGGAACCCTGGAATGTGTACGGTTATTAGCAGTGAAAATACAATAAATATTACTGCAAATGCCATCAGGCTTCCAGAAGGCATGTTCTCTGTCACGGGGCTGGATTTATAGATCATTGAGCAGGGAGGACATGGGGGAAAAAATTACTGAAATGCACCCTAGAAATACTGCCTGTCTGGGCTGCACAAGATACTTTGCATGGTTACATTATCTACATTTTGGGTTTCTTGAGTCCACCAAAAGTTCAGCCTCCAAACCTTCATCTCTACAGAATTTCGGCATGTACACTTTTATTTGCACCATAAACTTTGTTGTTATATCTACACAGTGCATGACACTTATAAAAGCCCTATTACAGGGGTTAATAATTGGGTCAGTTATGGGGAATGAACATTTGTAGGAACGCCTGTTCCAAATAAATAGCTGCCTGCAAGCCCTCATTCCCATGTTCGCGGACAGCGCACGAGCCTAATTATTTTACCTTTTTCCTATACTATTTTCTTGTATTTTCTTGTAGGTCCTGGGCTCCAATGCAAAATGTATAATGGGGCCCCTACCTACCTTGATTCTTTTAGAATAGTAGTATATTTTATGTGGTAGAGGGACCTTTGGGACCCCCTTAGGGTCCAGGGCCTGGCAACAACTGCTACCTTTGTACCCCTTATAGCTACGCCTCTGTATTCTCTGTCTCGAGGTCTGTGACTGGTAGACTTTAATGGAGCTCCATGATGCATAAAATGGATGAAAATAGAGCAAGTCTCTGTTCAAATGGATGTCTACTTGTGCCCATTAAAATCAATGGGTGTGCATGCAGCCCATGATTTACATGGATGTCACACATCTTCAAAATGTGGACATGTGAATAAGCTCTAAGGACGAGGACACACAATGCGACTATGGTAGCCAATGAGCCTATTTACATTTAAAGAGGTTGGATTACCCGAGATACACTACTGTACAATAAAGCTAGGTTCATATCATGTTTTTAATATACAGTTAATGCCTCCATTTTGGAAAAAAAAACATATGTTAAATAAAATGGATGCAAATGGATGTCATAGAAAGGGTATCTGTTTTACATAGACTTCAATAATAAAAACATATACATCTCTAAAAATAATGTATACTTAGACGGCAATGCTTTTCTGTACTGTAGAAAAACAGACAGAGACTTTTTCATTACCATTGAAGTCTATATAAAACAGATGCCCTTTCCATAACATCTATTTACATACATTTTTTGGCATAGTTTTTTTTTTTTTTCAAAATGGAGGCATGAACTGTATACTAAAAACATGATGTGATCCTAACCTAAACTATACTGCTAAGAGCCACAGGTGAAATGTGTCCATCAGGGGCAGAAAGGGGAGGGTGAGCGTTGTGGGAGACGCCGAAACAAGAGACTAGACCTTTGGGAGCTGCATTAGGGGTTGAAACACGTAAAGCGGAGGAGCGGTGAGAGCCCGTTTTATATTGTACTGAGCCTTGTAACTACACGGCACTATATCCCCAATAGGACAGTTAATGAGGATACAAGCTATATGGGACTTTGCCTGTTATACAGACTTGCCTGTTATTGCTGCAAGACTAATGCTGGCCATATACATTATACTTTAGACAGCTGAAGTGGCAGATTTAGGACTGTCTGCTGTTGGTTGGTCGTACATAAACCTGTTGTTCATCCAATACAGCCAACCATTTGGTCAGAATCAAAACATGCTTTGTTGAATTATTTTCTGCTGTGTATGGGCTAGACTGACAGACCTGTGAGTGGTTTTTATATTGAGGCATGTGCTTGTACTACTAACATCAACAAAGTGTCCGTCATTTCCTCTTTTCAGCACTTCATTGGCAATAAGTTTCCAAGTGTTTGGGATAGTTGAACGCTCGTTGGAAGTTTCATGTTTGGGACAGTCAGCCGTACGACCAACCAACCACAGTCCATTTCAGAAGAGTGATGGCAGTCTAAACTCTAATGTGTATGGCCAGCTTAAGTTAATAAAAATGAAGAAATAACTGGATCCTTCCTCATCATTCGAACTACATTGTATACAATTAGCACGTCCTAGGTAATTATTGCATTTTCAAGAAATTCCTGAGTTTTGAATTGCTAGAAATGACACATACGCTACAGTCTGTAATCTACTGCTGGTTCATTCACATGCTTGGTTAGGCAACATAATAAAATATGTTAGTCAGAAGTTATATAGCATCATTTCTTTGCAAAATTCCAGCTCCTATGGCAAACCAATTAATACACCCCTCCTTCCAATGTATCTCTAGGGATAATAACAAAGAGATAAATATGGCACATTAAAATGAAATCTTATCGCTATTGAAGAATTTTATTTTCCTCCATCAACTATAATATATGGCATCTTGTGTAGTTCACCGAGAGGTTAAAGAGACAAAGCGATAGTAACAAGCTAAGTCCACTCTGCTAACATGGCTGTTTTAATAAACCAATGCATTGCCTATAAAATTCTGAAGCATTAGCTTTAAAACTTAAAAAAAAAAAAATAAATAATAATCACATTATTATATGAGTTGACACCATCATGTTGTTTGAAAAGATTAATGCCACCATAACTGATACACAAATACATTTTGATAAGGTGTGGTCCCCCTGGATTAACAGGTCCCACGCTCCTGGTCTGTCATATTCTTTACAATTATAACCCCGACGTGCTATTAACAATAGGCAATGGTAACACCCAGGAATTGAAGAGGATTAGGACCATGCAGAGGTCGAAGGAAATATGATTATCTTATAGGGAATACAAGTATTTACTTTAAGAAGTATCAGAAGAGTTAACAGGTCCTTTATTTAACAGGTTCTTTACTTAAAGGGAGGCTATCATTGGAAAATTGCATTTTTAACTGGTGACCCTGTAATGTAGCCTTTATAAAGGCTATTCCAGCAATACCTTTATTTTTCTGATCAATAGTTTTTGAAGAAATTGCCTTTTTATCCATATGTAAATGAGATCCAGAGAGCACAGGGGGCATTATCCTTGTTCAGGGAGCACAGCCGCATCATCGTGGAATAACGCTTCTTTTTCCTTCTGTGCCATCCTCTTCTAATTTATGTGCCTTCCCCCTCTCCTTGCACCTCTGACATCTGCCATTGTCCAAATCTCACACATATCCAGTACGCTCTTATAGTTCTATGCTGCTCAGTAGCTCATAGAACTACAAAAGTGCACTGGGCATGTGCAGTACGCTCGTTCCTTCCGAAATCCAAGATGGCATACTGAGCATGCACACTAAATTATGCTATTTAGAATAGTTGTATATTTTTTGGGCCACACATCTATCTAGTCTGAAGCAGCTAAGGCATCTATCTGTATGACTTATAAGGAAAACCAATATAAAATCCTGATGCTTTGGTACCATACTCTGGCTATCCTACATAAACTTAACCCTGCACTCTCTCTTACATGCTGGAGATGTCAACAAGATTTAGGTACATTGTCGCATATTTTCTGAACCTGCCCAGTGATACGGCCATTCTGGCTCCAAGTTCAAGACCTGATATCCACACTCCTGTAGCATGATGTCCCCCTTGACCTGCTCCATTACCTACTAAATGTCCACCCTAAGAACATGAGTAAACAAGCTGCTAAAGTATTCCAATATACACTCATCACTGTTAAGACCTTGATTGCAAGACAATGGAAGCAAAATCTGCCCCCTGATGTTCATGACTTACTTAACAGAATGAGAGACATACACACGCAGAACAGCTTATGGCATCTCTCAATGACTCCTTCAAAAAACTCAGATTGGTGTGTGACCCCCAGGATGCATACTGGTAGCTTCTGGCATCATAGTATATGTTACATTAGTAGCTGGTTGGAGAGATATCGCCTTCCCGCTGATCACCTAATCTACCTACATCCTCATCCCCTTCTGTGTTTTTCTTTATGTTACGTCTATGTTCCATTATATAAGTGCATTATCGGCATATCTTTTGCTCTGTTTCGATTATTAGCCATTCAAGCCTTTTAGATCTGGTAAGATCTGATGCCCTTTGGTGGTCAGCATTTCTAGCCTATGTAACTTAAGAGCTTTCTTATGGTGGAAAAGAAAATAAATAAATAAAATATCTAGTGACTATGTTGTTAAGGCCAACAGTTCTCCAATGTATTCACCCTGTCTCAATTTCACATATTTTAGTTTCTTATACCATGGTAAGTCTAACATGATGGGTGGTAGCACATAATAGGGTTGTCCCTAATAATCAGTCAGAACCATGGCAATCACCTGATCGGTGGTGTGGCTTACGTTAGGGTAAAGTTTATCACATCCCATCATTAAGTTTTTGGATAAGGAGGGTGGACACAACTGCAAAGATTTTGCCACGATCAGTCACTCACTGTCAATCTGATCAAATTACTAGTGGGTGTATGTCTTCATTATAAATCTGTACTTTGTGTACATACATATATTCACAATGTGTATAATTGGTGCAGAAGTTAATACTGTAGATGTGTCAAGGTGGAAAAAAAAAGGGTCAATGGACTAAACTACAGAATGAATAGCAGTTTGTAACAAAGCAATTCTGTTCAATGATAGACCACTGAGAAGGTTGTTTAGCTGGCATATGAATAAAGCACGCCTAAATATTTTAGCTGCAGAACACATGAGAAAGAGCAGATCTGTAGAGGCCCCTGTGACAAAGCATTCAGATCACTGCTGTGATTATCAGAATGAATCTATAATGGGATGCCAGCCGCTCACCTGGCTCCTTCAATCCATGCCCCATGTAGCTCACTGCCACCACCGCTGCTGCCCTGTTTCTTTAGCTGTATATGATGTGTTTTATAGGATCAGCACACATAGAGCTGAAGTGATGCTCAGCATCTATGGACAATCACACCTGACTCTGACCTCAGAGCTTTGCCATACAAAGATACTTTTGAGTTGCCATGGTCTATGAAGATGCTCTAGGGTAATGTGTAGTGTCACTTTGTTGTACTTTGTTCTGTCATGGACTGATTCTTGATCACACTATCTGATCATTGCCTTTCTGTCCCATTCACTTGTGCAGATTTTCTACCTTCCCTGACCTTGGCTTCTATAGGATCACACATCTCTCTGTTGTCTCGGTACTGCGCTTCTGCAGCATCCCAGTGCACACTGCTTAAATACACATTGCATATTGTGTTATTTTTTCACATTTGCATTATTGTGTATTGTGCCACATTTACATAGTTCATTCTATTATTATATAATAATGCCATGTATTTGGGATGTTCCACTAAGGTTGGAGGAACACTATCCCCCCCATTGGGAGAGCCATGGTCCAGCCCAACTCTGGTTGGCTGGGTAAAGGGAGGAAACTCAGACAGTCTTCAATTGAGTCTTCACTTAGCAGGCTTTGTGTAGATGTGCTGAGCTATGCTGAGCAAGAGGGTGAGAGACACAGCCTTAGTCCAAGTGTATTGTTACAGCCCTGAGACTTGAAAGATAAATTTGGAGAGAATGAATTGCCATTTTAGAGAGTAAGAGGTTATTCTGAGTCTTACAGAAGTGTCCTTGCTTCCCACAGGATAGACAGGGTCATCTTGTTAATAGATAATTTATATCTATAGGAAGAGAGATAGAAGAAGTGAAGCTGGAGATTATTTGGCACTACTTATATACTTATTCTGGGCATCCCTGGCTGAGAACCATCACCTGGCTCATCCCTATTCTCCAGTAGAACTCCCATTAAGAGCTGTATAGCTATATTGCATTGGATACTGTATGTGGGTTTGCTGTTACATCACCTACAGTAAAGTTCACAATGTTGTTCACTGGCAACCTGTGTCTCCTGAGTCCATTCCTGCACTTACCACCAAGGGACCTTCTAAATACCACCCTGGGGCTCAGCAGACCACTATAGGAACTACTATCGACATCCTTTACTCAGCAGGCCCCCTCAGCACTGTGCCAACTCAGGAGATGGGCTGGTGGAGACAGTGGAGAGTTTTTGCTACTGTGACAAGTGCTACTGCTTTAACTACAGTTCTCATCCTCCAGATTGTCTTCTGTGGGTTTCTACACTTCAGATTTCAAGAATGAATTTGCCAGTTTAGCCCTAAATCAAATCTGTCAGTGGGTAAATGTGGAGACCAAGTCAACACCTTGATCACTCTGCCATGTTTCACAAACTATTCTTGAACATCTGCTATGTAGCAGTGCATATTATACTGCTGAAAAATAGGGAAAACCATTGCCAATGGTCTGGAAAATGTTTAGATAGGTGGTACATGCCAAAGTAACATCGACATGAATACCAGGACGCAAGGTTTCTCTGCAGAACATTACCTCCATAGCTTGCCTTCTACCCATAGTACATTCTAGTGTCTTCTTTTCCCTAGGTAAGCAATGCACACCATTCACATGTAGAAAATCTGTTTAATCAGACCAGCTACTTCCATTGGTCAGTCCCACTGCTCACTTGCTCTAAGCATTTCAGTAGTAGATGTATAAACCTGGGAACTCTAACCAGCCTGCAGCTATGCAGCTCCATAATAAGCAAGGTAAGGTCCAATGTATGTTCAGACACAGGGGCGTAACTACCGGGGTAGCAGTGGTAGCGACTGCCACAGGGCCCGGAAGATTACGGGGCCCGGAGCCCTGTGGCAGTCGCTACCGCGAACCCCACAATCACTGCTATCGTTATACTCCGGGGTCTTTTGAGACCCCGGAGTATAACGATCGGGGGCCCAGGGGAGGTGAGCGAACATAAAAAACACTGTAACTCACCTCTCCGCCGCTCCGCAGGCTTCGGGCCTGTTTGGTGACGTCCCAGACGTCAGCCGACATCATTATGCGTCGCGACGCCGGCCTGGATCGCGCGAGATCCGGTCCGACATTGAAGATGGCCGAAGTAGCGCACGGGAGTGCACCGGAGCGAGGAAGAGGTAAGTTGCAGTGTTTTCTATGTTTCTATCCTCCCCTGGGTCTCCGATCATTATACTCTGGGGTCTGAAAAGACCCCAGAGTATAATAATCGTTCATGGGTGGTCCACAATGGGGCATAATACTGTGTGCAGGGGCCACTATGGGGCAAACTACTGTGTGCAGGGGCCACTATGGGGCAAACTACTGTGTGCAGGGGCCACTATGGGGCAAACTACTGTGTGCAGGGGCCACTATGGGGCAAACTACTGTGTGCAGGGGCCACTATGGGGCAAACTACTGTGTGCAGGGGCCACTATGGGGCAAACTACTGTGTGCAGGGGCCACTATGGGGCAAACTACTGTGTGCTGGGGCCACTATGGGGCAAACTACTGTGTGCAGGGGCCACTATGGGGCATAATATTGTGTGCAGGGGCCACTATGCTGCATAATACCGTGTCCAGGGGCCACTATGGGGCATAATACCGTGTGCAGGGGCCACTATAGGGCATAATACCGTGTGCAGGGGCCACTATGGAGCATAATAGTGTGCGCAGGAATGCGGTTTGTGTGTGGGGGGTTGGGGGCGGCGGTTTGGGGGGGTTGGGGGCGGCGGCTTGGGGGGTTGGGGGCGGCGGCTTTGGGGGGGGCCATGTGAAATGTTCGCCTTGGGGCACAGCCATTCCTAGTTACGCCACTGTTCAGACACATTTCTATCATAACCAGCATTAACTTTTTTTTAGCAGTTTGTGCTACAGTAGCCCTTCTGTGGGACCAGACAGGATAGCCCTTACTCCTCATGTCTATCAGTGAGCTGTGGACCCACTTGACCCTGTCACAAGTTCAAGAGTTGTCTTTTCTGGGACCTCTTTTGTTAAAGAGGATCTGTCATCGAGTACAAAATGCTAAATGACATACACCATTTAAATGCCGTTGTGCCTCTAAACAATTTGGCGTTTTTTTCTTTTAATCCATCCATCCATTGCAAAGATATGGCCCCTGGTAAGTTGTCTATAAATAGCTCTTATTTTACAAATAGGCAGTAACCTTCTGTTTTTCCCCAAGAAAATAACCACCCACATGCAGAATGATTTACATAAAACCTAATTTACAGTCATATGAAAAAGTTGGGGGGCCCCCTTTTTTTTTAATTTTTTTTTTAAAATTTGGGGGGGTGGGCCTTTTCAAAAAAAGAAATAAAAAAAAATTCCTAACAACCCCACAAAAAAAAACCAGGGGGGACCCCCCCCCCCCCACCAAACCACAACAAGTACATATAACTAAGCAAAGATCTTCTGTGGATGTAGGCCTGCTCAATCCTTCTAGTTCTTTATGTATTCCCAGACAGACTGGATGATGTTGATGAGGCCCCCACAGAGCCCTGATCTCATCACTTCCAGGACTCCTCCTCCAAAGGGCGCTCACACCAAATATTGACTTGGCTTAGATTTCTCTTTTGTTCATTCACTTTGCATAAATAATCTATTAACACTTTTTAAATATTAACACTATTTTTAAAAGCATTCTTAACTTGCAGAATTTTTTGCCACACCTGTCTAAAACTTTTGAAAAGTATGATCTATAGCATACCAAGCAAAATACATAAAAAAAAATGTATCTGGTGATTGGGTTCAAACACAAAAAAATACAGGCATGCATTCTCTCAATACAAGTAAATGCTTTCCTACGTGATGATATCCAGCGTTGCGACAGGCCATATAAAATTCTATTACGAGAGATTGTAGCATTTCCTATGAAAAAGAGAAAATAATTTGAAATTGATCCTTCTGTAAACTTTACTTTGGCAAATGCTACTTACCAGCTTCACAAAGCGTCCCGCTGTTCAGTCAGACCTGACCTAGCAGGCATCAAACAATGCTGATCTGAAAACAACAGCAATGTTATTTACATAAGTAATACTGCGGGCCAGAAACATTCATGGGCAGCAATAAGGTCCCAACAATAGTTTACCTCATTGTTTTCCTTACTACACTGTGTCACACATGAGCCTTACTACTTACTCCACGTAAGTAATGTTCAGAAGGTATTTAGTCCCATATTATAAGTGATTCAGACCCTTATTAGTCTTTATACAGGTGTATACTAATAAGTCAAGACGTTATTCTGTATAATAAAGTTAAACAAAGAATAAACTACTAGTGTTAAAGAAGCACTCCAGCTAATACAATTGCCAATACAGTATAGTGCAGTATAGCATATTGCTAAAGAAGGATGTAGAAGGTCCTGTGTTTTATTTGATGTGCCTATATGGCTCCTTCTTCTGCTCTTTGGAATATGGGAGGAAAGCAGAGTACCCAACAGATACCCACAAAAACACACAGAGAACATACAAACTCCTTGTAGATGTTATCCTTGGTCGGATCCGAACCTAGGACTCCAGCACTGCAAGGCTATAGTGTTAACCATGCACCTCAGTCTATTCCTAGCTCATGAATATTCACCCTTTTCTCCCCTGCTGCCTGCTATTGATATATTTTCTCCATCTGCCATTAAAGCAAAGGCCAGTAGTGTAAAGCTGAATCTCATGAAAATACACTGGAGATTCTGCACACAGCACACACAGATAGCAGAGACAGGCAGAGGAGTTTTATATCTCTACAGCTGATCACCATTAAAGCTTATAGCTAATGAAATGATTGCATTTACATAGTATAAGTAACATAATTAGTATTGCTATGTTTGTTTAAGGTTGGTTTCACACGATCAAGTTCAGGCTGGAAAATTCAGTCCATGTATTGGCCATATTTTTTGGCCTAAACACAGCTCACCTGAACTGTATAGTACTTATCATGTCACTTCAGTTCAGGTGAGCTAGGATCTGGCCAGTAAATCCACCCGATAAATGGCCTGAGTTTCCAAGCCCAAGCTCAACCATATGAAACAGCCCTTAGTGCATTCTCTAGGGCAGTGGTTCTCAATTACAGCAGAAATACTAAAGGGCCCAGCACACAAAGTCCTGTAAGTGGTCAGGGAATGGTACACAAGATTGGTGTGGGATCTGTATAAAGCAGGGCCTGACCTGCAGTCTATAGTTTATTTAGGGGGTCTCATGTCTGGTGTATATATTCATTTTGGGGTCTCCTGAAGGGGATGATATGTACAGGTACATCTCAATAAATTAGAATATTTTTGAACCGTTCATTCATTTCAGTAATTCAGTAATACAATCCATAATCTGCGTCTTCCATGATTGTGTGTCCTACTGAACCAGACTGAGGGACCATTTAACGGCTTAGGAAACCTTGGCAGGTGACACTGAATTTTCAATACTGAACTGAACTTACAATATTCTAATTTTCTTAGATTTGGGTTTTCATTACCTGTAATCCATAATCAACATTTACAGAAATAAAACACTTTGAATAGAAGACTTTGTGTGTAAAGAATCTAGAAAATATAGGAGGTCACTTTTTTAATTTCATTACTGAAAGAAATAAACGTTTCAGAGATATTCTAATTTATTGAGATGCACCTGTATTACTTGTTATTTAAATGCTGTAGCTTGGGAACGTGTCCTAAATAAATAGGTAGGATTTGAGGTTTAATACCCCTTTTCAGGAATCTCTTGTATCTCCCCTTTAAGGAAACAATATACAACAGACATGTTTGGCTGTTTCAGCAACTCCCAACCTTGTGTTCAGGAACTGCATATTCCCATCCTATTATAATTTTTGTATCATATTTATTTTTTTATTGTTTACATTGTGCCCCTTCTTCATTACAGGGAATGAGGAAGGACACAGACAGAGGTGGCTACATCTGCATAAATCATTATGTTGCTGTTTAAGTCCCTTGCTCTGTAGTTCTAAGATGGATGAGAGCAATAGACTATTATGACAGTAGTGTGAACCCATCCTAATAGCTAATTTATGCTACGACTTTATTAAAGTGTAACTGTCGGTTGTACCCCCTTTGCCAGAAACATAACAAAACGTTCCCGGGGCCCCAATGAAAAATCTGTACCAGGCCCCCAAAGGCACAAAGAACTGTTTCAGAGAGTTGTGAGGGTCTCAACACACGAATTCCCACTGATCAAAACTTCTTATGTCACTATGATATGTCAAAGGTTTTATAACACAATAACCAACCTTTTAAGTTTTCTTGGTATTCTATATAAAGTATTTATGAGCATTAGGCAGAATTCATAAAAGTTTTCATGCTAGTGTGCTCGTATACCTTGGTAGGCTGCATTCCTCTTGTAACTGGGGCTAAATGTATCAGCACCAGTCACAGGGGAAATCAGCCAAAAAAAAAAAAAAAGGTACTATTAAAATGCTTCCCAAAGGACACAACGTAATAAATAAATAAAAAATAAAATTTTAAAATTTAAAGTAAAAAACCAAAACAAAACACCAATACATCACAGGTTCTAGCCCCATCCCCAGCAATACAACATTATGTATCAGCTACATAAAAATTACCGTAACGGAGAGAGAAAAATATTTTAGTAGCACTCTGTGCTATTAAACAAAAAAAAGTGTCACCAAAAAAAGATGCAAAAATTATTTGAATAATAAGTATGATAAATAAAAAAATCTTATAACCCTCAAAATAGCATTCCCAAAAAGCACGAAAATGTGTCTGGTCCTGAACCAGCAAATTTGGCCAGGTCTCTAAGTTGTTAGAAATGTTACTGTTTTCTGCCTCAAAAAACCTCTCTAAAGTTTCAGCCACTAGTTGTATTCCTTCTAGCTAATTTTCTCCCTGTTACTAGGGAATTTCTGTCCTTAGTTATCACTGTGAATCAAGATGGATTCACAGTAAGTGGAGGGGGAGGGTTTGCTCTCTCTCTACACACTGAATGTAGAGGGGAGGGGCTGGTTTTACTGACAGCCTTCGCATACAGTGCCCTGAGAAAGTATTCGGCCCCCTTGAACTTTTCAACCTTTTGCCACATTTCAGGCTTCAAACATAAGGATATAAAATTTAAATTTTTTTGGTGAAGAATCAACAACAAGTGGGACACAATCGTGAAGTGGAACGAAATTTATTGGTTACTTTAAACTTTTGTAAAAAATAAAAAACTGAAAAGTGGGGTGTGCAATATTATTCGGCCCCTTTACTTTCAGTGCAGAAAACTCACTCCAGAAGTTCAGTGAGGATCTCCGTATAAATGCACCTGCTCTGTGATAGTCTCAGGGTTCTGTTTACTGTAAAGCGCAGAGAGCATCATGAAGACCAAGGAACACACCAGGCAGGTCCGTGATACTGTTGTGGAGAAGTTTAAAGCCGGATTTGGATACAAAAAGATTTCCCAAACTTTAAACATCCCAAGGACCACTGTGCAAGCGATCATATTGAAATGGAAGGAGTATCAGACCACTGCAAATCTACCAAGACCCGGCCGTCCCTCTAAACTTTCATCTCAAACAAGGAGAAGACTGATCAGAGATGCAGCCAAGAGGCCCCTGATCACTCTGGATGAGCTGCAGAGATCTACAGCTGAGGTGGGAGAGTCTGTCCATAGGACAACAATCAGTTGTACACTGCACAAATCTGGCCTTTATGGAAGAGTGGCAAGAAGAAAGCCATTTATCAAAGATATCCATGAAAAGTCTCCTTTAAAGTTTGCCACAAGCCACCTGGGAGACACACCAAACATGTGGAAGAAGGTGCTCTGGTCAGATGAAACCAAAATCAAACTATTTGGCCACAATGCAAAACTATATGTTTGGCGTAAAAGCAACACAGCTCATCACCCTGAACACACCATCCCCACTATCAAACATGGTGGTGGCAGAATCATGGTTTGGGCCTGCTTTTCTTCAGCAGGGACAGGGAAGATGGTTAAAATTGATGGGAAGATGGATGGAGCCAAATACAGAAACATTCTGGAAGAAAACCTGTCTGCAAAAGACCTGAGACTGGGACGGAGATTTATCTTCCAACAAGACAATGATCCCAAACATAAAGCAAAATCTACAATGGAATGGTTCACAAATAAACGTATCCAGGTGTTAGAATGGCCAAGTCAAAGTCCAGACCTGAATCCAATTGAGAATCTGTGGAAAGAGCTGAAAACTGCTGTTCACAAACGCTCTCCATCCAACCTCACTGAGCTCCAGCTGTTTTCCAAGGAAGAATGGGCAAGAATTTCAGTCTCTCGATGTGCAAAACTGATAGAGACATACCCCAAGCGACTTGCAGCTGTAATCGCAGCAAAAGGTGGCGCTACAAAGTATTAACTTAAGGGGGCCGAATAATATTGCACGCCCCACTTTTCAGTTTTTTATTTTTTACAAAAGTTTAAAATAACCAATAAATATCGTTCCACTTCACAATTGTGTCCCACTTGTTGTTGATTCTTCAACAAAAAATTAAAATTTTATATCTTTATGTTTGAAGCCTGAAATGTGGCAAAAGGATGAAAAGTTCCAGGGGGCCGAATACTTTCACAAGGCACTGTATGTCTGCAACAGCTTTTCTATGTGCTTGTATCTACTTCTGCATACTTGTGTTATTACAGATGTAATATTATTCACAGACAGCAAGCAGCTTTCCTGGCTGTGCTCATAGATTTCTCTTTTTGTGTCGTGGTTACAGTTAATCCTGGCAGAAATACATGTAAAACCAGTAGTAGTAGTAGTAATGGATAGGGGAGGGGAGCAGACTGCTGTGAATTGTACATGTCCCCAGCCTGAGAGAGAAATGTAAAATGTGCTACAGCAATAATGGGGCTATTTGAACAAGTCTTATACAGCCAGAGAACAGATGGCTCAGGCTGGTTTCACACTAGCGCATGGACTTTTCTCTCCACATTTATCAGGTGGAAACCTGGCGGACCTTATTATAGTCTATGGTGTCCGCCGGTAACTGCTTTTTAAGCGGATTGGGTTTCTGTTTTTCAGGTTCCCAAACTGACCCGAAGAAAAGAAACCCAAGCACAGGTGTGAACCTAGCATATGATACCCTGCAGATATTTCAACTTTTCATGAAAACTTATGTACCCTTTAACCCCTTTAAAAAGCATAAATTCCACTTATTATGTTAAGTAGATGTTTAGGGCTTAGTAAGTACTGAGTATGGGCTTCTGGATACAATGTAGTTGCTCAGATTTCTGTTCCCTACAGCCATCAGCACTGGTAACTAGACGGCTGGAAATGCAGACAGGTTAAATAGCAAGTAATGCGACACTTCAGCACCAGGAGCAAATGGAAAATTGTTAATAAGTCATGATGTAGCTCGAGATGCAGGGATCAGACATTTCCTCATTTTCACCAAGGCAATGAACACTGCTCAGCATACATGTACGCATATAAGAAATCACAACACATATTTACCCTGTTTGGTGATGGTTACCCCCAGGGCACTTGTTAGGACTGACATTAATGCTAAATATATGTAAATCCTGTAGTTCTTGCAGTGCATGGTCATTCCAGTGTGTGAAGCGGATCTATTCCTTATACTATGCTGCCCTAGTTAAAAGGGTATTCCCTCTTCAGACATCTCTGGCATATACATAGCAAATGTCTGATAAATAGGGATCCCACCTTTTGGAGATCCTTGTATCAGAAGAATAGGAGACCCCTAATCTGGAAGTCAAAGTGGCCATCAGCTGCTGCATGCAGGGCTACATGGTGAGGTATCTACACAAATGGATGGTGCTCTCTATTGACATCTATTGCAGTTGCAGAAACAGGTGAGTTAATGGTAAATATAAGAAAATATGATCTTTAAAAAGGTTTTTGTGCTTTTATGTACATAACACTTATAGGGGTTGTACAGGTTTTTGATTTTGATGACCTGTCTTCTGGATACAACAATATTGTGGGGGTCCAATACCTGGAATCCCCTGATCTGCTGTTCAAAAAAGGAGCTGGTGCTGAAACTACATAGTGAACAGAGCTAGAAGCAGGCAGTGCTATTCATTCACTTGAAAGAGAGCTGATCTGCAATAACCCAGTAAAGCCACTACACGATGAACATAGCTGTCTGTTTCTGGCTCTGTCCACTGTGTACTCCTGACACCAGCTGCTTCTGTGAGCAGTAGGTTGATGGGACCTGAGCTGCAGTATCCAGTCATTGTGGGGGTGCCTGACCCTTACCTTTCACCACCTCCATCAAGTCCAGCTCGTTCCATTTTTCAACAGGTGTTGCTTCACTGACTATAGCGCAGTAGGAATTTTTTCTCTAGTCCCCAACAATCCTGAGCAATCAATGCTGTTAGTTTCAGCATCCTATATGCTAATTATGCTCTTTATTGTCAGGTGGGCAGTCCCTGACTGTCTGCTCTAGCCTGGAACCATCCTCCTGACAGTAGAGATCCTAACTAGTACTGTATATTGGGTGCTGAAATTAACAGCACCCATTGCTCAGGAATGGTGGGAGCTAGAGAAAAAAATTCAATGAACTGGAATCAGTAGATTGGTGCCTGTTGAAAGATGCAAAGAGGTGGTGAAAGGTCCTCTTTAAATGCATAGCCCTGCCCTGGGTAACCTGGGCAACACCTGATGTCAATGGGTCTCACCATGGGAGAGCACAAACAATTTATTCCACGGCACAACCCGCAGGCACAGATTTTGTTCTGCTTCTAACACTTAGTTGACATCTGCACTGGGTGTCTGTTCTTATGGTCTGTTGGATGACCAGAATAATGAACCACAAAAATAGCGGACAGTAATGGAGCATGAGGGACCCCACTGACTATATAGGTCTATTATTACATTGACTATATTTTCGGGTTTTTATCAGATGTTCGGCTTGGGAACAAAAAAAGTCAGGCTGGCAAGACATTTTTGTCCGGCGATTTATGATGGATTTGCGGTCGGATGGACACCCGGCACAGATGTGAACCCAGCCTTGGGAGTCAATGTGTGATATGGCTTTCAGAAAACACTAGAACACTGACCCCATGGTGACATGCAACCATTTAAAGCGAGAGACATATAATACAACACATGACGCAGTCATCTCTAAGGACTGTCCATGGTCTAATATCGCAACCGGTGACTTTGCGTGACTGTGATGCAAAAAATCCAACACTTTTGGAATTTGGTTACAGGTCGTGAAACGTGAAAAACAGACACTTTACCCTCCTTTTCTGTTTACATTTTCCGATATATACACTACCGTTCAAAAGTTTGGGGTCACCCAGACAATTTTGTGTTTTCCATGAAAACTCACACTTTTATTTATCAAATGAGTTGCAAAATGAATAGAAAATATAGTCAAGACATTGACAAGGTTAGAAATAATGATTTTTATTTGAAATAATAATTTTCTCCTTCAAACTTTGCTTTCGTCAAAGAATGCTCTATTTGCAGCAATTCCAGCATTGCAGACCTTTGGCATTCTAGCTGTTAATTTGCTGAGGTAATCTGGAGAAATTTCCCCCCATGCTTCCAGAAGCCCCTCCCACAAGTTGGATTGGCTTGATGGGAACTTTTTGTGTGCCATACGGTCAAGCTGCTCCCACAACAGCTCAATGGGGTTGACATCTGGTGACTGCGCTGGCCACTCCATTACAGATAGAATACCAGCTGCCTGCTTCTTCCCTAAATAGTTCTTTTATAATTTGGAGGTGTGCTTTGGGTCATTGTCCTGTTGTAGGATGAAATTGGCTCCAATCAAGCGCTGTCCACAGGGTATGGCATGGCGTTGCTAAATAGAGTGATAGCCTTCCTTATTCAAAATCCCTTTTACCTTGTACAAATCTCCCACTTTACCAGCACCAAAGCAACCCCAGACCATCACATTCCCTCCACCATGCTTGACAGATGGCGTCAGGCGTCTTCCAGCATCTTTTCAGTTGTTCTGTGTCTCACAAATGTTCTTCTGCGTGATCCAAACACCTCAAACTTCGATTCATCTGTCCATAACACTTTTTTCCAATCTTCCTCTGACCAATGTCTGTGTTCTTTTGCCCACATTAATCTTTTCCTTTTATTAGCCAGTCTCAGATATGGCTTTTTCTTGGCCACTCTGCCCTGAAGGCCGGCATCCCTGAGTCGCCTCTTCACTGTAGACGTTGACACTGGCGTTTTGCGGGTACTATTTAATGAAGCTGCCAGTTGAGGACCTGTGAGGTGTCGATTTCTCAAACTAGAGACTCTAATGTACAGCCTGTTTGTGCTGTCCTCTGAAGGGAGTAGTACACACCGTTGTAGGAAATCTTCAGTTTCTTGGCACTTTCTCGCATGGAATAACTTTCATTTCTAAGAACAAGAATAGACTGTCGAGTTTCACATGAAAGTTCTCTTTTTTCTGGCCATTTTGAGAGTTTAATCGAACCAACAAATGTAATGCTCCAGATTCTCAACTAGCTCAAAGGAAGGTCAGTTTTATAGCTTCTCTAACCAGCAAAACTCTTTTCAGCTGTGCTAACATACTTGCACAAGGGTTTTCTAAACATCCATTAGCCTTCTTACACAGTGAGCAAACACAATGTACCATTATAACACTGGAGTGATGGTTGCTGGAAATGGCCTCTATACACCTATGTAGATATTGCATTAAAAACCAGACGTTTGCAGCTAGAATAGTCATTTACCACATTAACAATGGATAGAGTGTATTTCTGATTCATTTAATGTTATCTTCATTGAAAAAAACTGTGCTTTTCTTTCAAAAATAAGGAAATTTCTAAGTGACCCTAAACTTTTGAACGGTAGTGTATATATATATAGTTATATATAGATATAAAAAACATAAAAATAAAGCCCTAGGTGTCATGAGTTTGAATAACCCAACCAAAAAAATATAACCCTGAAAACCGCATTTACAAAAAAAAAAAAAAAAAAAGATAATGTGTCTGGTCCTGAACTAGGGAAATTGGCCCGGTCATGAAGTGGTTAATTTCCCACTAATATTATAATATTCTTAGCAAAACAGTAACACTAGAATTTCCTGTATTGGTGTAATATGACTACGACCCACATCATTTTGTAGCTCTATCAGAGAGGGGGCGCTACAGGATGTGTCTTTGTCCCTATGTGTGAATTGATAACTTTACACCACAGTACAAGGAGATCTCCTCAGCCCTACAATGAGTCCCTGACTAGCGGCTAAATCTCAGCAAGTCTAAGAGTTTATGACTGACAAGGCAAACAACCAATCAGCACTCTCCATACCATAAACAACCTTCTGTCAATTTTCCCATTCGACCAATAACAGCGCTCCTTGTAGAAGGCGGGCACTTTGCTGCCTGTCGGCTTTTTCTAAGCATAGCCCTTTAAAGCACTGGCAAGCCCCGCCCTTTTACCAGTGAGCGTCTATTGGTTTAGAGTTTGAGTGACAGGCCGGCGCTCCAATCCCTGCTCAGTATCCAGGCTGCCTGGTGCCCAATGTGGGGAGCAGCAGCAGTGGCGGCGGCGGAGCGGGCTCTAGCTTGCAGGGAGGGTTTTCGCACGGAGGCTTGTGTTGGAGTCCAGGGCCGGGTGGAGGGGTTGCACCTTTCTGTCTGCATACCAATTATTCCTGGCCTGAAGGAGAAGGGATCCAGGCTGGGTGCCTGTATTGGAGGGCATATTGGCATGGGTGATCCACACTAACCATCAGGGCTGAGGGATTAAATGCCCCAGTGGGCTGGAGCAGCAGCAGGAGGAGGTAAGCTGGTTGCATGTTTTTATTCTGCTGTGTAGCCCTCTGCTGCATGGCTCTGGGCCCCTTTTATACCCATCTTATACATGGTAGTGTATGCCAGGCAAGGGTTAATGATGAGAGGCAGCAGATGACAGCTTGTAGTGACAGGAGGTGGGGGCTGTGAGTAAGGGGACTCCTCTAGAGCTGCCCATACACATGACACTAAAGTCTGATAAAGTCTGTGGACCACCAGCGGGTGCAACACCCAATATCCCCCCCCCCAACAACATATTGGCGGCCGTGATGTCATAGACGCCCAGTGATCCCTATACTTTTGTGGGTAATGCAACATTCTCCACCCATTTCGTAATTTTAAACAGGGGTGACAGCTCCTAAAATTCGTTGGATCCTTTATTTGGAGATTATCCAATCCTAAATGTATTCAGACCCCCTTTGGTGGCAGTGGGAAGACTCCTATGCAGGCTGCCAGCCCTGACGCTCTTCTTCCCGGCGGGTTTTGTTGCACAATGTAGTAATTATGGATGTCAGGGATGATCATTAATACGGATGATATGTCTGAGGCTTGTGGGTGCAGTAAGGACTGACAATAATAGAGTTGGGGGGTGGATCTCGCCTTTAAGCCGTGCACATGAGCCGTCTATGTTGCAGGAAGGTGTGCTGATTATTCTTGTTGATCTGCAATTGATCCTCCGGATACTATGTGGGAGGGGACGTTACACAGACCGCGCGTCCCTTTGTAGGTGATCACGTTGGACTCGTACGCTGTTTCATAGGGCTATATTGCTGCATGATGTCAAATATTAACTGCTCTGCTTTCCCTTCTTCCTCCTTTGTCTTTACCAGTCTAGCTCTACAGAGTCCACGTCATTTCGCCTGGGAGGAGGGTTGACTTTCCATGCACCGGGGACTTCCTCTCCCTCAGCCATGCAGGAGTCTCCTGAGCTGGCTGTCTGCCTTGTAAAGTGGGATCTGCTGCTGCTGTCTGTGCTGAGCGCTGCTGGACGACAGCCTGTGTTTGGCCGCCTCTGTCTTCCCATGCAGACCACCTTGTAAGGATTAAGAGAGAGATAGAGAGAAGACGTCTTTTTATTCCCTAGCTGTTCCTGGATCATGGCTTCGGTGTGGAAGAGGTTGCAGCGTGTGGGCAAACATGCTTCCAAGTTTCAGTTTGTGGCATCGTATCAGGAGCTGATGGTGGAATGCACTAAGAAATGGTCAGTAGCCCCGTATATGATGCTGTCTATTGAATGGTTGCCGGGAAAGCACACAGTGGCTAACCTCAAACAACAAGTTGGGTACAGAAGTCAAGAAAATTCCCACACTCTGGAAGTCTCGCTTGCTGTTAGGGTTTCTTTCTTGATACATTGCTCCACTTACAGTAATTGCACCACAATTATACCGTCTGAGATATCATTGGCTGCTCAGACTTGCCGGTCTGTAGTCTGTAATAAATTAATTAATCTCAGCTGTTTGTTTCAGGACTAAGGCTAAATGCACTCGGAACGTTTGCAAACAACACGGATGGCACATGGATGATGTCCATGTGCCATCCATGCCCTCCACAGACCCATTCATTCTTTCAGTGTCATGAACCCGCTATGATACATGTTTGTGAGAATGGAGCCATAGAAGATAACGGGTCAATGTACTAGCCATTAAAAATATGACTAGGACACTGACAAAGCACACGTTCATGTGCATAGAGCCTAAAGCTAAGTTCACCCTACCGTCATTACAGTCCATTGCTCTGATCCGTCAGAGGAGTAGACTGAAATGCTGGCATAATGACTGCGCCCATCCCCGTTCGCTATAATGTAGAAAAACAAGGTGGACACTTGGTTGCGTCTTTGTTTACTTTCAGGTGGAAGGAAAAAGTCCTACAGGTACGATTTTATCCTCTGCTGGAAAAGTAAGCAAACAGGATGGAAGGAAGTGTCTGTACTTTTTTTTACATAACTGTAAATGGATTTGGACTCAAATGGAGGTTGATCAGTCTGCAACAGTCATTATGTAGGTGTTTCAGTCCATTGTTCTGGTCCATTGATGGATCAGAGCAACAGACTGCAATGACCATAGAGTGAACATACCGTAAAAGTTTCTAACTTACCTGTTGCAGTTCAGTCCCTTACACTGGGGGCAGCATATGGGCAGTACGTGCTGTGTGTTAGCCACAGCAAGCATGCGCAGGGCTAACCCTTTGCAATATCTTTAAAAAAAAAAAAAAAACTCTGCAAAAAATTTGCGAGATTGCAGCAAAAACACTTGTTTTCACTGCTTTTCTGCTGTGTTTTCGATATTTTTTATTTTTTTTGCATCACCATGTAAGTCTATTGGGAAAATGCAGCGTTTTCGCAGATAATATTAACATGCTGAATTTTTGACACAGTGATTTTTTATTTTATTTTTTTTTCCCTGCAATGTGAGATAAGAAATAAAATAAAATTAAAATCTCATTCACTTTGCTGGGACTGTAAAATGCAGCGTTATTTTCAGCTGCATTTCTACAAAGGCCAAAACACTGCATTCCACAACTTGTAGCTTTAGTGGTGAGTTGGCTGTGCCAAAGGTATTAAACCCGCAGCATGTCAGTTATTGCTGCGAGTCCCACCAACAGCTTTCAACCTTTCCAATAGAAGGTTTAATGCCGGGTCCTCTACGTACAGTCCCTGCATAGTGGATGGGATTCTATCAAATCCCATCTACAAACTGCAGAAATATATGTGCAGCGAACATGCTGCAATTTCCAAAACCATTGCGATTTTGGAAAACAGAGCATGTCCGTTATACTTACGGAAATGCAGACGGTTTCCCTATAGGTATAATAGAACCAGAAAGTCCACAGAGGAAACCTCTGCGGACTTTCTGTGGAAAGCGCTGCAGGAAAAACTGCGATGCGTTGCCGCATCGGTTTTTCCCACAGCACTTTTTTGCTGCGGACCAATACGTGGGCCCTTAACTTTAAAGCTGCAGGGAAACATGCTGCTGAATTTTCCCACTGAAATTCAGCAGCTTGTCCACACAGGACTACAATGATGGAGAATTCCTTAGTGGAATTTCCCTGTTTTTTTTTTTTTTAGTAGTATAGTGAATGAGAGTATAAGAAATCTCATCCGCACCCTGCAGAAAAAAGAAATAGAAATTTATCTGCGGTGAAAATTTTATATCTGCAGCGTGTCTGTGATATGCTGAAGATTTTGCAGTGTAAAGGGTTAAATCTGTAGCAAATCCATATGATGCCATTTTTTTCTGCTGCGGGTTTACATTATATATGCTGCAGAAAATATTCTTCATTTCAGTCCAGTGTGAACATACCCTGAACAGATTTCATGGGCGGCACTGAATAGAGGTATATATTTGTTTACCCATATAACTATAGAACACAGTCTATAAGGCTGCATACCAGTTTATCAAAACATTCAAAAGTATAGGGTTTGCCTTGTTTAGAAAGTCTATGGGGCATATTTATTAAGACTGGCATTTCGTACACCAGTCTTGATAAAGGCCCAGACTGGCGCAGGGAATGTCTGATTTATTAAAAAGCCCCGGCCTCTTCATAAATGGGTGCACTCCCGTGCTCCAGAACAGAGATCTTACTCCAGGCGTCGGTTATAATGAATAGATCTCTATTCCGTCTACATTTGTACAATGAGGCGCAGAACAGGGGTTGTGGTGAGCGTTTGGTGCCAGAAAGGGCCTTGTACCAAATGTGCATCACAGTAACATCCCTCTATGCCAGCTCTGGCATAGAGTGATTGATAAATTTCTCCCAATGTATCACAAGTTAGTTGAGAATTGGGAAGATCTTATTGATCTAATGCTGTGCATACGTCCTGCTGAAGGATATAGCACATGCAATACACTGTTGCACCACTGTGACCGTGCAGCAGAATTAGGCTAGGTCTGCATGGCAACTTTAGCCCCAACTCCAGTTGCATGACTAAAGACTGCCAGATCACACTGTGGCTCCTTCACTAATGTGAGTGAATGGTGTTGTGACATCTAGTCTGGAAGTTGTGGATATGGCACCTTTGGAGTTGCAATGCAATGTCATTCACTAATATTAGCGATTCATGGCGTGGCCAAAGTCGCCGTTTAGCCCTAGCTCTATGTGTCTATGGCCTGTGCTAGTGACCTCAAGGCCTTATCGCAGTAATATATATCATTTTGCACAAATAATTTTTCACATGCTGTAGCATAGTGCCGACTATATCAAAACCATTACAAAAGTAGAGTACTGACCAAAACGCATCAAAGCTGGCTTGTGTGAATTTATGTATTGTTTATATCCACATAATGGATTTGTGCTAGTTCCATGTGGTTCAGATCCATAGTATTGACATGTAAACAAAAGTCTTAGCTTTGTCTATAGGATTCTGTATGAATACCAATTTTACCTAAAGTAAACTGTGGCAATCCAGTCTGGTTACATTGTGTAAGCACTGATATATATATATATATATATATATATATATATATATATATATACACACATACTGTGTATGTGTATATTATACTCTGACATAAGTAGGACTAGAGGTATTCACATTGCAGAGGTTATTCACATGTAATGTAGATGTAGTATACTCATATATGTGACACCACATGTAAGACTATCCATCTTAATGCTGTGAAAGTGGTGTACAGACAAGAGACATGTTCCTGGTATGCGGTAAAGATGATAGCAGGTAGAAGTAGCATGCAATAATATTGCAAATATTGTGGTAACCTTATTCACCTAGAGATGCAATGTTTTAGCCTAAAGGGATATTTTTCTTTGATAACTTGCCCATCTGACCTCTGGGACCCCTACTATTACAGAGAATGAGACGTAGGGCCCTCATACACATCAGAGAAAAGTCCAAACTTGCAGATTTTGGCAGGAATGGACGACCATCTTATCTTTATGTTGATCTCCTAACAGATAATGTTGGGAAAAGTAAGGATCAGGCATGTTGAGCTTTAGTACCAATCCTTTCATTTTCAGTGGAGATAAGGCCTCATTCACATGGTCGCACCCTTTTTCATGAACCGCTCCACCCTGCTCATTTGCAGATGGTTTGCTGTCCATGGGTTGATCCACATTTCTTGTCTGTGAAAAGCAGATCCATATTTTTTTTTGTTTCATTTTCAATATTTTGTATGTCTCTTGAAAAATGGATGATACATGGATTTCACGGACCCATAAATTTAGGGCCGGTTCACATCTGCATAAAAAGCGGTTTACCTGGGAAACCACATGGACTTCATAGACTATAATGGGTCCGTGTGGTTTCTGCTCGGTTTCCGTACGAAACCCTCGGAAACATGTGGAGAGGAAATTGCTGCTTGCAGCACTTTTTCTCTCCGCTTGCTTTGTGCGGAAGCCACATGGACCCCATTATAGTTTATGAAGTCCATGTGGTTCCCCAGGTAAACTGCTTTTTATGCGTATAGGTTTCCGTTCGGGGGGGGGTCCCCAAGCGGACTCCCCGAACGGAAACCCGTACGCAGATGTGAACCGGCCCTAACATTGATGTGAGGCATCCGTGATAAAAAAAAAAAAAAAAAAAAGTGCTTCCATTGTTTTGACAGTTGACAAGTGAATAAATACATTGAAATGAATGGATACGTATGTTGCCCATGAAAAATGCAGACGCCGTACATACATGAAATGCGGACATATGAATAAGGCCTAAGCCACCTCCAGAAGTGTATTAGTAGCTTTCAGCAGAACACTTTCAGTAGACAGCTGCTCCTTCTGTCCTCCTTACACACATGCATGCTCAGCTTTGTTAAAATCCAACTGCCCTGTCTGTCCTTTCCTGACATCTAGTTAGGAGGCACCCATACATGTTAGATGGTCTTTGGGTATGTGTAGTGCCACTCCATAGACTTGTATGGGATTATTAGCTATATAAAAACATGCTGATGCTTTTGACAGGTTGTAAAAAAAAAAAAAATCTCAATAAAAATAATTATATTTTCCTACCTTCAGTGTTCTCTTGGGTAATGTATGCTATATATGAGAAATACAGTGCAGGCCAACTAAGAGTAACTGAGGTTTTTGCAGGCAGATTTTGAGGAAACAAAAGAAGCGTCATGATGCTTATCTCCAGTCAGATTTCGCCTTCGCAATGAATGGGAGGCGGGAAAAGAACGTGATGCGATTTTTGCAAAAATGGCAAATGTTTTTTTTTTTTATAAGTGGATTTTCCAGGCCCATCCCTAAAAGAGTGCTAGAGGGGAAAAATATATATATATATATATATATATATATATATATATATATACAGTCATATGAAAAAGTTTGGGCACCCCTATTAATCTTAATCATTTTTAGTTCTAAATATTTGGGTGTTTGCAACAGCCATTTCAATTTGATATATCTAATAACTGATGGACACAGTAATATTTCAGGATTGAAATGAGGTTTATTGTACTAACAGAAAATGTGCAATATGCATTAAACCAAAATTTGACCGGTGCAAAAATATGGGCACCTCAACAGAAAAGTGACATTAATATTTAGTAGATCCTCCTTTTGCAAAAATAACAGCCTCTAGTCGCTTCCTGTAGCTTTTAATCAGTTCCTGGATCCTGGATGAAGGTATTTTTGACCATTCCTCTTTACAAAACAATTCCAGTTCAGTTAAGTTTGATGGTCGCCGAGCATGGACAGCCCGCTTCAAATTATCCCACAGATGTTCAATGATATTCAGGTCTGGGGACTGGGATGGCCATTCCAGAACATTGTAATTGTTCCTCTGCATGAATGCCTGAGTAGATTTGGAGCTGTGTTTTGGATCATTGTCTTGCTGAAATATCCATCCCCGGCGTAACTTCAAATTCGTCACTGATTCTTGTACATTATTCTCAAGAATCTGCTGATACTGAGTTGAATCCATGCGACCCTCAACTTTAACAAGATTCCTGGTGCCGGCATTGGCCACACAGCCCCAAAGCATGATGGAACCTCCACCAAATTTTACAGTGGGTAGCAAGTGTTTTTCTTGGAATGCTGTGTTTTTTTGACGCCATGCATAACGCCTTTTTGTATGACCAAACAACTCAATCTTTGTTTCATCAGTCCACAGGACCTTCTTCCAAAATGAAGCTGGCTTGTCCAAATGTGCTTTTGCATACCTCAGGCGACTCTGTTTGTGGCGTGCTTTCAGAAACGGCTTCTTTCGCATCACTCTCCCATACAGCTTCTCCTTGTGCAAAGTGTGCTGTATTGTTGACCGATGCACAGTGACACCATCTGCAGCAAGATGATGCTGCAGATCTTTGGAGGTGGTCTGTGGATTGTCCTTGACTGTTCTCACCATTCTTCTTCTCTGCCTTTCTGATATTTTTCTTGGCCTGCCACTTCTGGGCTTAACAAGAACTGTCCCTGTGGTTTTCCATTTCCTTACTATGTTCCTCACAGTGGAAACTGACAGGTTAAATCTCTGAGACAACTTTTTGTATCCTTCCCCTGAACAACTATGTTGAACAATCTTTGTTTTCAGATCATTTGAGAGTTGTTTTGAGGAGCCCATGATGCCACTCTTCAGAGGAGATTCAAATAGGAGAACAACTTGCAATTGGCCACCTTAAATACCTTTTCTCATGATTGGATACACCTGGCTATGAAGTTCAAAGCTCAGTGAGGTTACAAAACCAATTTTGTGCTTCAGTAAGTCAGTAAAAAATAGTTAGGAGTATTCAAATGAATAAAATGATAAGGGTACCCAAATTTTTGCACCGGTCAAATTTTGGTTTAATGCATATTGCACATTTTCTGTTAGTACAATAAACCTCATTTCAATCCTGAAATATTACTGTGTCCATCAGTTATTAGATATATCAAATTGAAATGGCTGTTGCAAACACCCAAATATTTAGAACTAAAAATGATTAAGATTAATAGGGGTGCCCAAACTTTTTCATATGACTGTATATATACAGTACAGACCAAAAGTTTGGACACACCTTCTCATTCCAAGAGTTTTCTGTATTTTCATGACTATAAAAATTGTAGATTCACACTGAAGGCATCAAAACTATGAATTAACACATGTGGAATTATATACTTAACAAAAAAGTGTGAAACAACTTAACAATATGTCTTATATTCTAGGTTCTTCAAAGTAGCTACCTTTTGCTTTGATTACTGCTTTGCACACTCTTGGCATTCTCTTGATGAGCTTCAAGAGGTAGTCACCTGAAATGGTTTTCACTTCACAGGTGTGCCCTGTCAGGTTTAATAAGTGGGATTTCTTGCCTTATAAATGGGCTTGGGACCATCAGTTGTGTTGTTCAGAAGTCAGGTGGGTACACAGCTGATAGTCCTACTGAATGGAGTGTTAGAATTTGTATTATGGCAAGAAAAAAGCAGCTAAGTAAAGATAAACGAGTGGCCAATATTACTTTAAGAAATGAAGGTCAGTCAGTCCGAAAAATTGGGAAAACTTTGAAAGTGTCCCCAAGTGCAGTGGCCAAAACCATCAAGCGCTACAAAGAAACTGGCTTACATGAGGATCGGTCCAGGAAAGGAAGACCAAGAGTCACCTCTGCTGCGGAGGATAAGTTCATCCGAGTCACCAGCCTCAGAAATCGCAGGTTAACAGCAGCTCAGATTAGAGACCAGGTCAATGCCACACAGAGTTCTAGCAGCAGATACATCTCTACAACAACTGTTAAGAGGAGACTGTGTGCAGCAGGCCTTCATGGTAAAATAGCTGCTAGGAAACCACTGCTAAGGACAGGCAACAAGCAGAAGAGACTTGTTTGGGCTAAAGAACACAAGGAATGGACATTAGACCTGTGGAAATCTGTGCTTTGGTCTGATGAGTCCAAATTTGAGATCTTTGGTTCCAACCACCGTGTCTTTGTGCGACGCAGAAAAGGTGAACGAATGGACTCTACATGCCTGGTTCCCACTGTGAAGCATGGAGGAGGAGGTGTGATGGTGTGGGGGTGCTTTGCTGGTGACACTGTTGGGGATTTATTCAAAATTGAAGGAATACTGAACCAGCATGGTTACCACAGCATCTTGCAGCGGCATGCTATTCCATCCGGTTTGCGTTTAGTTGGACCATCATTTATTTTTCAACAGGACAATGACCCCAAACACACCTCCAGACTGTGTAAGGGCTATTTGACCAAGAAGGAGAGTGATGGGGTGCTACGCCAGATGACCTGGCCTCCACAGTCACCAGACCTGAACCCAATCGAGATGGTTTGGGGTGATCTGGACCGCAGAGTGAAGGCAAAAGGGCCAACAAGTGCTAAGCATCTCTGGGAACTCCTTCAAGACTGTTGGAAGACCATTTCAGGTGACTACCTCTTGAAGCTCATCAAGAGAATGCCAAGAGTGTGCAAAGCAGTAGTCAAAGCAAAAGGTGGCTACTTTGAAGAACCTAGAATATAAGACATATTTTCAGTTGTTTCACACTTTTTTGTTAAGTATATAATTCCACATGTGTTAATTCATAGTTTTGATGCCTTCAGTGTGAATCTACAATTTTTATAGTCATGAAAATACAGAAAACTCTTGGAATGAGAAGGTGTGTCCAAACTTTTGGTCTGTACTGTATATATATATATTGTGTGTGTGTTAGTGTATTGGCTTATGTAGGCCTTGGGTTTTGACAGTATGTGTGAGTTGCACTAGTGGTATTTGCGGAGAACTTGGGAAACCTTTGGCAGCCAATGGTTAATTTCAGTGTTACTGACTGTATCAGGTAGCAAAAGGCATGCTGGGAGATCTTGTTCAATAATACATGAGCTGCTACAGGTTTCTTGCCGGTTTTGTCATTTTAACTTCTTCGCTTCTGTTCTGCACGGTTTACTTACATATGTATATATAATGTGTATGTATAATATATCTGCGTGTGCATATACATCAATATATCCACTGGAATGTATTCTAAATATGTATTATTTAAGGGGAAACGCCAGTAAATTTCCCTTGTCTTTGGCAATCTAGGTTATGTATTATTCCCTCCACGCTTAGGCTGTTGCCTAGCAACAGCATCCAGTGATGATGCCAGATCTCCATAGACTTGTACTGTATGGCGCATCCATCACATGGAAATTCATATCACGTTTAGAGCCTACGTTTGGCGTATACACTGGGAGAAGCTTTTGGCATATACGCCAGGCATATCCATGGAGCTCCGTTTACCTAAAGAAGAAAATAAGGCTGGTATATTTCTCTATACTTCTTCTTTTGCTGTATGGGGTAGCTGCGTTATTCTATGCAAAGGCATACATTAGAAAAAAATATACCAGACAGTGGGATATGTCACAGTCAGGGGGACACTTCTGACCTAGGCTCTAAATGTAATGTGAAAAGCCTTTAAGGCACAAGATGGCAGTCATATGTAAGCCATAATATGAATAATAATACGTGCGGGAACAGGAACCCAATTTTTTTCTATAATATGTTCATGGCTATGTATACGCCGGGAGATCAGATTTTAAGTTTTTGTTTTGGACTTGCAGTACAGGACTGGAGACATCATCCCATCATATTCAGATTTATTTTTAGTGCAACGTCTTTGTGCAAACATTTTTGCATTTATTGACCCAGCCGGGTCATCCGAGGGCTGTAAAGTTGCAGGAGAGCAGATCTCTTCCAGCGAATCAATGTCTGTAAGTGTCCAATCTTCAGAGGGTCTTGTTTTACTGCCCAGAGATGCTGACCATTCATTCATAAGGCTCCATTAAGTTTAATGTACATCCGAAATCTGCTCAACTCGATTGACTCAATAATAGCCCTGTAGACAACCTGGCATTTTACATGAAGCCATTATCCTACTGTGGCGCATTGATCGCAAAATTATGCCAGCAAAGTGCGGCGGCGTACATAATGTTGTAGGACGATGGGCGGAATGAGCGGCCGCCGTGTAGTCAGGAGATTGATTAGTTAGGTCTGCAGCTCTGCGAAAGGAAAAAGTTGTGTTCTGTTCTGGGTTTGATATATACGTTGAAATATACTCACAGCAATATACATCCATGGACTCAGATAGCTAATCTGACTCCAGTAGAGTAGTTTTGGCATGAGTTCAGCCGGTATACATCTGTATACCTTTCCTTTTAAATCCCAAACAGTTTTGAACGTCTCCTGCTCGGGGTTTGAGCAAAGTAAATTACAGTAGTTATAGTTTACATTATAGTTTACCCCGAGCAGGCGACGTCCAGGGAGACTCCAGAGCTAGCAGTCACTTAAACAGCTCTCACTCCGGAACTGCGTGGACTAGAGCCATGATCGTGATTGTAAAATCACGCCTGTATCCCCTGTAGATCCAGACATGACATTGGTTTAGGCTCCATGCACATGGCTAAGTGTGCATCCGATGTGGGGCTGAGTTTGCAGTGGAATGCACTCGGATGACACTCGGAGTAACATCTGAGTGCATTCCATTATGCATTCATGTCTATGGTGACTTCCAATCCATTCTGTTCTGCTGACACGGATGGTTATAGAGCAGGTTCTATCCTGCTCCCTTTCATGGAAGCAGAATGGATTGGAAGCCCCAAAGACGTGTATGCATAATGGGATACACTCAGATGTCACTCTGTGTGCATTCCACTGCAAACTCAGCCCCACATCGAATGCACACTCGGTCATTTGCATGGGGCCTTAAGTGGATTTGCATATACTCACAGCTTTGACTTCAACCAGTGTGCAGGGGAACACGTACAGCTATGTCCCTATAACTTCAGATGACCCCAGGGGAGGGGGTACCATGAACTTTTGTTCATGATGTCACCCCCCATTATCAATCAGAAAGCATACTTGCCAATTAACCCCTTAGATGTTGCAGTCAATGCTGTTTTTAGAGTATAAAAGTAACAGCACACAACTGGTATCGCAACATCTGTAACAACTCCTAAAATAAAATTAGTACATTATTTATTCTACATGATAATCGCCATAAAATTCAGAGGCCAGACACTGCTTTTTCTTCCATCTCGCCCCCAAAAAAAAAAAAAAAAGTACTAAAAAAATCACCAAAAATTCTAATGCACCCCCCAAAATAAAAGGTCTTGTAAAGCTATAGCAACATAAAATTTTAAAATTTCTGAAAGCAGGAATGCAGAGAGAAATAAAATGTTACTGGTTTAAGGCTAAAATGTGTTGTATCGATAAAGGTTTAAAATGTACATAAGGCACCGGAGTTATGTGCCAGGAATATTATTTGAGCCATAAATTGTAAATCTGCAATCGAAAAAGTGGCTTTTTTTTTTTTTGTGGGCGGGGGGGAGGGTTGTGCAATTTTAGTTGTGACTGGTAGGAGGTTAAGGCTGAAGCTCCACATTGTGAAAATTCAGTGGTTTGGCTGGGGCAAAATGCTGCGTCAAAAAATGCTGCGTTTTACAGTACCTTCAAAGCGAATAGGATTCTAGCTTATCCCATCCACACATTGCAGAAAAAAATCCTCAGCAGAAAAGCTGACTTTTTCCGTATAGGTATAATAAGGGCAGAAAGTTGGCAGAGGAAAACCTTGTGAGAACGCAAAGAAAAACTCTGTAGGAAAAAACGCAGTACTTTTCCACCAGGTTTTTTTTTTTTTGCTGTGTTTTGCTACATGGGGCTTTAGTCTAAAGAGGTTTTTTTCTTTTATTACAGTAAGTGTTGGACAGGATATCACTGGTAGGGGTCTGCCTGCAGAGAATGTAGGGGTTATAGCATTAGTTAAGCTCAGCCACTCGTGTTCCACGTTTGAGATCAAGTGTTATGGCATATCCTATAATATTCTATGGTTGGAATATACAGAAACAAGTTACGGTACTATGGTAGATAGTCAGTAATATAAATAACATAGTCGCATATGTCTAATGCATGTGTTTGGCGGCACTACAGATATATACACTGAACATATGCTGTGAATGAGACGTGAGCACAGCCCACACATCGTAGTTTGCCTTCGCCTATGAGAAAAATTAGAAGAAATCACCGGTGACTACTGTGTTCCTTAATATCAGCGTTGGGCTATATTCACAACTGTGTTGGAGACTGCCTTCGCAGTGTGAGTCCAAAATCGCCAGACAAAAAAGTCCTACAAGTTCGTCTTTTTTGCCTGGTGGTTTCAGTTTTAAAGAATGGACACCTGACAGATCCCATTATAGTTAATGGGGTCTGTTGGGCTCTGTGTGTGACTGCTGTTGTAGTGGTCCTTCTGTCTGTTGTTCTGGTCCTCCGATGGAACAGGAGTGTGAACCTAGTGCAGCGGAAGGAGATCTACAATATGAGGTTGTCACCAAACAGCTCCTCATATCTCAGCTTCCTGACTCCTTTTACCTTAGAGGAGTGCTGTGGGTTATTGGTCTCTGCCAATCCAGAATTTTCATGTTACCAGTGAAGTTAGGCAATAAAATGGACTTGTCACATGGCTTTGGGGGTCATATTTTCCCACATATGGCCAGATGGTTTTATGGTTTCACATTGTGGGTTTATGATGAAATTGTTGACCGACACACGATGTCTATAAAACATGGTGACATGGTGTGTACGGTTATAGGGAAATTATACAGATCTGATAGTCCTTAGTAATTTGTGGTCTTTGTTTGATATTCTAGTCATTCTTCTGGTTTTCCTTGTAAGCTCGATTCAATATTTCCCTGGATAGTATCTTGTACATCAGTACTCAATATACAGCTCCCTTTATGGTAACAGGGAAAAAGCCAAACAGCGCGCCCCCCCCCCCCCACCGCCATTACTAGTTGAAAAAAAAAATTGCACCCCTTTTTCTCCAGAGCATGCCCCTTCCACTAATGGGGCCACCCATGTTCCCAGTAATCCCAGCCCAGGCTCTTCTTCTCCCTGACGGGAAGCCTGATGCAGGTGGTCCACGCAGTGCCGTCATTTATAAGGGTATGTTCACACAGTGGAATTTGGTGCTGATTTTGAGATGGATTCTGCCTCAAAATTTGCCCCAAATTCCATCCTGAATCAGTATTCAGTAGGAGGCAGAGATAAAAACAGGATGCTGAAAAGTTAAGCATACTGCTCAGTCTTGCTGTGGATTCCGCGACTAATTCAGCCACCAAACCCGTGGCATGAGACACCTCACAGATTGGGTTTATACATCTGGGGTTTATCAGCATATGAAAGCTATTGAGGAAGGTCAAAGGGGTGGAAATGTGGAAATGGAAGAGGAGTTTGAGGCAGAAGTCTATCTCGAATTCCTTTTTCATATCCACTGTGTGAACATACTCTGACTACATTCACATGCAGCCAAATTTTCTGTGTTTTTGTTTTTCAGACATCTAACTGCTTACTACCGAAATAACCCCATTCACAAGAATGGAACTGATGTTGACTCTTTAATTTCAGTAACAAATCTGTCATGTGTGACTGTACCCTAAGAGGGCCCGTGGGCCAGGGGTCCCCAGGGGGGCCCGGGGGCCGGGCCCCTACCCTGAGAGGGCCCTGTGCCACTATACCCTGAGAGGGCCCGTGTGCCACTGTACCCTGAGAGGGCCCGTGTGCCAGTGTACCCTGAGAGGGCCAGTGTACCCTGAGAGGGCCCGTGGGCCAGTGTACCCTGAGAGGGCCCATGTGCCACTATACCCTGAGAGGGCCCGTGTGCCACTGTACCCTGAGAGGGCCCGTGTGCCAGTGTACCCTGAGAGGGCCCGTCGGCCAGTGTACCCTGAGAGGGCCCGTGTGCCAGTGTACCCTGAGAGGGCCAGTGTACCCTGAGAGGGCCCATGTGCCACTGTACCCTGAGAGGGCCCGTGTGCCACTATGCCAGTGTACCCTGAGAGGGCCCATGTGCCACTATACCCTGAGAGGGCCCGTGCTGCCACTGTACCCTGAGAGGGCCCGTGTGCCAGTGTACCCTGAGAGGGCCCGTGCCAGTGTACCCTGAGAGGGCCCGGGTGCCAGTGTACCCTGAGAGGGCCCGTGTGCCAGTGTACCCTGAGAGGGCCCGTGTGCCAGTGTACCCTGAGAGGGCCCATGTGCCACTATACCCTGAGAGGGCCCGTGTGCCAGTGTACCCTGAGAGGGCCCCGTGTGCCAGTGTACCCTGAGAGGGGCCCATGTGCCACTATACCCTGAGAGGGCCCGTGTGCCACTATACCCTGAGAGGGCCCGTGTGCCACTATACCCTGAGAGGGCCCGGTGCCACTGTGCCCTGAGAGGGCCCGTGTGCCAGTGTACCCTGAGAGGGCCCGTGTGCCAGTGTACCCTGAGAGGGCCCGTGTGCCAGTGTACCCTGAGAGGGCCAGTGTACCCTGAGAGGGCCCGTGTACCAGTGTACCCTGAGAGGGCCCGTGTGCCAGTGTACCCTGAGACGGGCCTGTCCCTGGGGGGTGTGTGCCGCCTTTATTCAGCAAGAGTGGTATGCTGAATAAATTGCTGAGAAATTGGCTGAAATTCTGATCACCGGCCATATAGAAATTATTATTTAGAATGATTTCACTGGCCGAGTGTAGATTGTTGCCAAATATTTAATCTGCTAGGTTGGATTTATTTTACCCACCGTCGGCCGAAAATGGTCTGAATGTCATGATGGTCTGAATGCGGGCCTATCATTTGGCACTTGGCACAAGCCCACTATGTTGTATTAGTGTTTTTTATAGTCACTCCCTAGTCTGCCAGCTTAGTGTCCAGCCTTGTTCTCTAAGCCATACAGATACATACATACATACATACGTACATACAGTATATGTATAGGGGCAATTGTAAAATGTTTCATGGACTGCTTTCTGCAATACTTGTACGTATGACGTGCACTTTTGCACTAGTTCTCCAATGCATCTAAAAAGTGTTTTATGAAAAAATTCCTCCATTGTTTGTATTCTGATTCATCCTGTATGGAGGACGGCGGCTGAATGAGAAATTCATTATCTGTAAGTGTCATTCCCAATATTTACTGCCACGCTCACACTTTGCACAGGAGCGGGTTCTGCGCTAATTTACACATTTTAGAGAAAGACAAATGACTTTGCCACGACCATTTCTACCCTAATAAGCAGCGTATCTAATTATATATATATACCCGGCAGTGATATCTTATTGATTTCTGGTGTCCAGAGCCATATCCACAGCATTCATGTCAATGGGGTTTAATAGTATATTTTCAGAACTTGTTTTTTATTATGCTTTATTTTTTTTTTTTCTAATTTTATGCACATAAACAATTCAGATGTGGTTTATACATTTATATTCTGACAGTGAGTGACTTGATCAGTTGGTGATGACTTTTTGGATTGTCGTGTTTTTGTGACATTGATCGTGCTTTTTCCAGCACCAAAAAGCAAATGACGGTACAGTGAGCGAAACATTACAAGGGTGTTCTGGATTATTGCTTATTGTAAAGGTATTCGGCAATCCAAGACTCCACAGCCCTGTATATTAGGACCCTAACCATGACATGTTACAGCATTAGAGCTTGTTTTCCTCTATATATAGCTCCATCTACAGAAGGAAACCATAGTGTAATAAAAAATTTCCTTCAATTATAGGGAAAGACAATTCACTTTAGATATTTGGAGCTGATTTAGACCACTGTAGGACATAGTGTAATTCTTTACCGTGGGACTATAACATAGGACAAGTACTCCATTCATGTTCTTGCCCGGTGCGTGCATTTATACATCCTCTATTGGGGTGTCCTGACGGAGGGGGGAAAATCAAGTAAGAGATGTGAAAAGCAAGAATCTAGAGACTACGGGCATGTGCCTGGCAGATGGATGGGACTACAAAAGGGTTATGACTGAAGTAGTGCCCTTGGCGTCCATCTCTACAGAAATCTGTCTACCTTATCCTTTAAAGGGGTGTTCCTGGTTGAAAATATTGGTGACTTATCCTAAGGATAGGTCATCTATATCAGATTGGTGGGAGCCTGACACGCGGCACTCTTCATTGATCAGCTGTTCTCAGCAGCTGATGCCCAGAGAAGGGAGCAGGAAGCAGATAGCGCTGTTCTCTATGTAGTGGCCAGACCAGGTTACTGAAGATCATCTCTCCAAGCTGCAGTGACTCAGTTCAGCCTCTAAACAGTGAATGGAGCTGTTTGCTTCCTGCTCCATTCTCTGAGTATCAGCTGATGAGAACAGGTAGATAAGATAGATACGTTCCTGTAGATGTGGGCTTCAGAGCAGACTTCAGTCGGACCCCATTTGTAGTTCCATCCATGTATCAGTCGGAGAAGAAACAGATTAGGGTATTCTCTAGATGTCTGGTTGTACCCCCTCCCCTCTATCAGGACACCCCAATAGAGAATGTATAAATGCACCCTCTTTTTAGTCTGGAAAACCCTTTTAATACATTTCCTTTGCTCTGCCCAAACCCTAATGTCCTTCATCTTTATATCTATTAAACATACCTTTGCTCAAGCTTCGACAAGTCCCGTGCTAGACTTTTCCAAGGTCGAGATGTCTGTCCTAATACAGGGTAAACAAATCATGCTTACACTTAGAGTTTACTGTCTCTTTAAGGTTTTCTTTTCAATCTTATGTTTGCAAATCCATAGCATTAGGCTTTGCTGTAATGAGTGGAAGGGCCTAAGCTGATAATTGGATTTATTTTTTTATGTATGGACCTGTTGGAATGAAGGCGTTAAAATCCATAAGTAGCCCCTGTACCCATACGCTGTTAACCCATGACTGGCCTCTCCATATTTGTCTACTTGTGAATGTTGCTTGTGGAGTCCTATAATAAAAAATCTTGCATACTTTTGTACTGTAGGAGCTTAGACCATAGGTGGCCCAAAATAGGTGCTTATATACAGACAACTTGGGTGTAAAAAGTACTTTTTTCTTGGGCGAGTGAACATCTAAGGGTAATCGATTTGCACGAGTCCCTCGTAGACTTGAGACTATTGAGGGATCCGTGAAATTATATTTAAAGGATTAGTCACACGGACCGTTAAAACAGTTGTGTGAATAGTCATTATTATTTTCTATAGGGCCATGTTCTCTCCATTAAAAAAACAAAAAAAAAAAACCCCAGCTAGCACACAGCCATGAATGCCTGCCATGTGAATAAGCTCTGAGATGTGCCATTCCTCAATACATGGCACAAGGATTTGTCAGATGCTGCATCAGATTGGGTTTCCATGGGCCCACCAGAGGAAATTCTCCTAAGGGCCCAACCTCCATCTACACAGATCACACTTTTAATAGCACACACAAAACAAATCCATGAAGTCTAATTGTATTGAATCCATAAGAAATAGACCTAGTGGCAAGTGACTGGCTCCAAATAGGGTTGCCTTCTGCTGTATTTCTGAGACCTTTTTTTTTTTTTTTTTGTCGTCATTACAAGGTCCCAGCGGATGATCCTTTGATACTCTGGTGGACCAGTCCAACCCTGTTTGCGGTGGAGGGCTCTCCGGAGGATCCTTTGATACTCTGGTGGACCAGTCTAACCCTGTTTGCGGTGGAGGGCTCTCCGGAGGATCCTTTGATACTCTGGTGGACCAGTCCAACCCTGTTTGTGGTGGAGGGCTCTCCAGAGGATCCTTTGATACTCTGGTGGACCAGTCCAACCCTGGTTGCGGTGGAGGGCTCTCCGGAGGATCCTTTGATACTCTGGTGGCCGCCAACCCGGCGGGGAGGGTTCTCCGGAGGGCCTTTGATACTCTGGGGGGCCACTCCAACTCTGTAGGAGGCTATTCTTCCCATGAAAATTATGCGAACGGGAACAGAAGCCTTTATAATGGGGTCAGTTGGGTGCTGTCCGTCATATGACAGATCTGGCACTGTTCCCATTATCAACAGAAACTGAGACACAGATGTGTATTGGCCCCACGTTTGTTTTTCTGGTCCTCTTTCTTCTTCCCCAGAAGGTCCTGCTTACTGGACAGATCTGAAACGTCCTCTTCCAGACGTAAGAAGGGTTTTTTTTTTTTCCCCTTGGTCATTTCTTTTCAACGTGTAAACATTTTAATCTGATCAGGCCAAGAAAGAAGTAGTGTGTGCAGATAATGAAATTTGGTTCCAGCACAGTACATACTTTGGGCGAGTCCAGTGAAAGGTTATCGGCCTGTTGCGTCCTGCACTGCAGACATCTGGCCCGTTGTCCGTGACGTTTTATTTTTCTTGATTATCCAAACTATGACCTGAACCTGAGAAAATAGTCACATGAATCATACAGGATTTCTACTGCTTTGTTAAGCGTTATTGAACCACAAGTGCTCGCTTTGAAGCTCATTGAATTACACACTTAACATGGTTACAAGCATATCTGATCTATTCTGTTTACGTGATCAATGCCTGTGGGAGTTCTCCAGATGTAGAGACAACCTTATAAGGAGACGACGAGAAAGTAGGCAAAGGCGGAACGAGTCCTTAAGAGTCTGGGTCCGAGGGTAGAAGGGCGACTGTTGCACGACCACGAAAATGGTTGGAAATACAACAAAAAAAAAAAGACATAGGGGCTGATTTATCAAGCATTTATAGAGGTGCATGCCTCTTCATAAATTAGGTTCATCTTCCTGGGTCCATGCAGCATATGTCAACCCCAGCTCCCTGCTGGCATAGATTTCTGGCATTAACCTAAGCAGAAAACTGGTGTATATGCTAAATCTAATGTGGCTGATGGCCCTGCCACCTCCAGGGCCGCACCTGCCGTGAGGCGAGATGAGTATCTTGTCTCAGGCGGCAGGTGGGTCAGATGAAGACAGCGAGTGCCAAGCTACGCCACTGTCTACAACTGAGCTGTGATCTCCACATCTCTCCCGGTGCTCCCTGCCTTCCCCATAGTGTTCGAAACCCCATCCTTCCCTCTATATCCTATTTGCCATTCACTTATGTGGTGCCCGGGATCTTTTCTGGCACACAGGATGGGTGCATTTTCTATTCTACTCCTGGGTCTCATCGATACCATAGCTGGAGTTTTGTTTTCGGGGAAAAAACTAGAAGATTCACACATCCTGGGGGCGCCATTTAAAATTTTTGCCTAAGGCAGCAGATAACCTAGAATCGGCCCTGGACACCACCATGCCCCTTTTGAGGAAAGTGATGTGTAGGCTGCAAAACTTAGTCACCACTTTTATGCAAAAATTTTGATTTGTAAGAAAAAAAAAAAAAAAAAAAAAGAAAATTGCAGTTTTTCATGCCTTGTCCACCAATTTTCTAGCACACAAGCAATGATAAATCGGGCCCCATAGATTTAAAGGGAGTGTCACCAGACTGGCATAGCAACCCAGTCCTGCAGATGGTTAGGTTAGGGTCACCTACATCAAACAGTATTTTCCCCTTGTGTATCGGTTCGAGAGGTCTCTGTTTTTGTCTATATTCACATTAGCTCTTTGGAGCAGCGAGGACGTTATTATTATTGCTCCTGAGGTAAGTGGTGTCACATTGGTGCCTATCAGGCCGTAGTCTAGTTTAGTTAATATTTTTCTTTATTTTACATTAAAAAAAGAAAATATTAATTTGGCTGATAACGTTTTATACTTTTCTCCAGCTGTCCAATACCATTTTCTCATCTGTCACCTGTCAGGTCCCATTAGTGCTGGGTTACAGAAATTCTACTGTGTAATGAAAAAGTACGTAATGAGCTGCAAAGTCATCAAGCATTACATGCACCCAAGCATCAGCGGCGCTAAATGCTGTCTGTGTCCTCATGATTGATACCTCTCCGAAGCTCCCTGAAGCCTGGTTACTGCTAGAATTTGAGGTTGTCACACATAGCCTTGACATTTCTTGGTACGTATTAACTGAGTAGGATGTAGGGGAAAAAAAAGTGTCAAGTGAATTTTTGTATTTGTGTCATTAAACTACTGCTCTGGAGGAGCCGCCGCCGAATACATGGAATCAATGTGAACAAATGGCCCAAAGTCCCAAATCATTGTAGAGATGGAGGCAGAAGAAAAGAGCGGTATCTGTATTATATCTGGGTTTTGAGAGAGAGAGCAATTTTTTTATTCCTGGCTTAGGACATTAATGTATAATAACAATGGGAGAGATTTCCTCAATCTTAAAGGGAAATGTTTGCCAAGTATAAAATGGTCTATGCCATACATCACATGATTCTTCCTGTGCCCTTGAGCAATTTGGCGTTTATTTTTTTTAAATCTGTCCAACTGTTCCAAAAATATGGCCCCTAGAAGATTATGTGTAAACTAGTTGTGATTCATCAAGTGGGCGGGAACATTTTTATTTTCTCAGAGAAATACAAAAGGTTCCCGCCCACTTAAAGAAGAATCAGAGCTTCTGGGGGTAGTATCTATTGAACCGGTGGACGGATTTTAAAAAAAGAAACACCAAATTGTTCAGGGGCACAGGGAGAATCATATGATTATGGCATTTGGTACTTGGCGACAGGTCCTCTTTAAATGATGTGCTACATGTTCACCTATGGGAGAGCATCAAGGATAGGAGGAATTTGCAACGCACACTGTTTGAATGTAACCTTAGTGGATTCAGTAGGCTATGGCCTAGCAACCACATATTTCTTTGTGTGACTACCTTTTGCTTGATGTGCCTAGATGTTTTCTGTGTTCTATTTTTTTATCGCCGTGTGTTTTTACTATCCCTCATAGTCACGCACTAGAAAACTCAACGTAAAGAACAGGAGGTCTAAACACTGCAAAAAAAAACCAAAAAAAAAAAACCCACAATGTGTGGATGAGCTATGACGGTGTATTTGCACTTAATTTACATATGACATGTCACAACATGTTAAAATAAAGCATACACTAGGTTCACACTAGCGCTGGCTCTCTGTTGTTCAGGTCCATCAGGGGACCCGAACAACGCAGAGGTGGATTGCTAAATTAGTGGTAACACACAGAGCCCATTATATAGTCAATGGGATCCGTTGTTTTAAAACTGAAAGTGGCGGAAATAAAAGTCCTTTGTGCAGGATTTTTTCCTCCGCTGTTTTTCAGTGGACTCTTCGATGGGTTATTGCAGCAGACTGCTATTCCAAATGGATGGAAAAAATGTTTACTGATAGTTACCAGTCTGACGGAGGCCAAAAGAACACTTAGGCTATGTTCACATATGCGCTGGAGTCTCTGTTGGTGGTGGAGGAAAATATCCTGCTAGTCTGACTTTTTCCTTCTCCGGTTTCAGTTTAAAAACTACGGACACCTGACGGACCCCATTAGGGGGCATTCACACTACCATTGTTAGTGTCCGTTACTAGCATCCATTACAAGATGTTGACAACGAACACTAACAGATCCGTCATAAATCCTTTAAAAATCCCATTCATTTCAATGGGATTTATTCTATCATCTGTCCATTTTCACCAAATCAGTCACATGTCCGTTATTTTAGTAGGACTAAAACGGACTAAAATGTGTCCGTAATTTTTTTTTTTTTTTTTAATGTTACTGTTTATAGCTAATGGACAGTCGTCCATTATACTCATTATACTGCCCTGGCAGACCCCAATATAGTCTATTATAGTCCCCGAGCAGACAGGGCTGTGGAGTCGGTACGCCAAAGCCCCGACTCCGACTCCGACTCCTCAATTTCCCCTGACTCCGACTCCAACTCCGACTCCACCAAAATAGGCACCGACTCCGACTCCACAGCCCTGGCACTGCTAAACCTTATAGGTTCACTCAGAACTCAGTCCCATCATTATATGAGGAATAGAACAGACCTTTACAGGACATTTCATCATTTTCAACATTTCATCATTTTCCCAAATTCTTATGAAAATATATTCAGCACATACTGCATTGTACTACTAACTGTACCAATTTATTATATATTTTGGGAGTCGGAGTCGGTCCATTTTATTCCAACTCCGACTCCACCAAAATAGGCACCGACTCCGACTCCACGACTCCGACTTCACAGCCCTGCAAGCAGACCTGAAGAAAGGAAACCCGAACGCTAGTATGAACCTAGCTTAACTGATGTTAATGTGTCCTTTTTTTTTTAACTGATCCTTTAAATGGATACTTTAACATCAATTAGTGTCCGTTATGATAGGCGTCCATTTTTTTTTATTTATTTTTTAACAGACCCTATTAGAAAGGACATCCCACGGTAGTGTGAATGCCCCCTTATAGCCATAGGAGTCTGTCGGCTCCGTGTGTAACCGCTGTTTTAGCGGTCCGCCTCTCCATTGTTTGGATCCCCCATCTGACCTGAACAGTGAAGAGACATTGTTCATATGAACCTAGTGTTATTTTTGCCTCTGTCTCATTAATGGGGTCATGTGGATGCGTTTGACTTTGTATACTAGTAGCATAGTATACTAAAACCTGAATTCAGCCTAAGATTTTCCATAAATGCAGCCTTTTTGTATGAGGAGAGCACAAAATTTCTAAATGGGTAGAGATCTAGTTTTAAGTTTAGGTTGGTAGATCTTTGAGACTTTTTGCATATACCTTGAAATATGGAAAAGTACCTGTGAATTTTAGTACAGATTTGAAACCTTGGTGTGCCAAGGAGAGAAATCCGAGAGGAACGCTAGCCAATGTTCTTGGCATTGTGGACTATGTGGTCCTGTAATGGAGAATGTCCCCTCCAGTGATATGTCACTGCTTCGAAGCTCTAGGATTCAGGTATGTTTCTCTAGTAGTAGTCACCGCGGTGACACTGGTGTGTTGTAGGTATGGATTATGTACACATGTGTAGGGTGTGATGTATAGCTTGTAGATGTTAATGTCTTACAGGTGTCGGAGTCTGTGTCAGCCTTGTAACAATGGAATCTGAGGCCATGTCGCTGCTTCCTCCACAGTCAGGCGCCCTCCAGTCAGCGGAATAATTATTCCCGACACATCTTTCTAGCTCATAAATAATTTAGATCTTGGAGGAAAATGTTCTGTTTTCAGAAGTACAGTTATTGTATCATCAGTGTTAAAGGGAAAGATGCCGGTATATGCAATGTTTAGTATTTTATTATATTGTGTGTGTATTGTGTATGAATGACCACTAGTACAACCACCTATGGCAAGAGCCAAGCAGCTGCTGGTTATCGTCCTTTTTTGGGGGGTGTTTTTGTTCTGGAATTTATTTTTGAAAATTGGAAAGTAACAGGGAGGAGGATGGTATTAAAAAATAAAATAGTGTTGTTAATCCTCTACCAGTCCACTGGTGGTCTCTCTTGACTTTTTCTTCAGTACATGATCGTGACCACTGCAGCCAGTCACTGGCCTCAGTGGTCGTGGGCAATGCATGACAGCAACCCCTCCTCCTGACCTATAGTGATGTCAGAGTGCATTAAAGCCCCATACACACAGCAGAGCCAGGACAGCCGTGCCTGGGGACCATATGAGCTTGGTGTGCTGCCATACTGGCTCCATAGGGAGTTGTGTATATAGAGGTATATTCTGCTAGAAGCAATGGCATAGGGGAGACTAGTGCCATCAGGATGTCTGAAAATTGCACATACCAAAAAAAAGCTCCTTAGGCCTCCATTATCATATGCACAAGGAGGTACCCAGACACTAGAATGGCACATATATTAATACTCTGTTTCAAGGAAACTGGGCACTTATATTCTTAGGTAAGGGCGAAGAAGAAACTGATCACGATCAGGATGGAACGTCTTATGTGATATTATTTATTTATTTTTTTTTAATTTATAATAGGGAGTCTACCACCTTCCCCAAAAATATTCCCTTTGGTAGATTCAGAGAAAAACAACTTTGATGTATTATGATGTATAATGCATATTTGGCAGTTGGTGCACTGGGGGGAGGAAAAACAACTTTGAAGTGATATCCAAATGAGGCAGTTGGTGCACTGTGGGCGGGCCTTCAGCTCCCTGGAGCACTGCTTTTGTTACTCAGACCTCTACCATCTCTTGCCTGTGCCGCCTCGTACAGTCAGAGTTGATCCTCTCACTGCTATGATATAACCAATCCAACTTGAGCCTCGAGAGCAGTGTTCCCAGGGCTGAAGACCCGCCCCCAGTGCACCAATTGTCCTATTTGGATATCACTTCAAAGTTGTTTTTCTCCAAATCTACCAAAGTGACATACATAACCTATGTGCCATGCTCAGTTACCAAGAACAGTCCCTACATATTGTATGGCGGTGGTGTTGGTATTTCGTGAAGAGGCCGCAGCACTCACTCCAAAGCTGGGGTCTCTTTAAGAAGCTCATTGGCAGGGTTCCCAGATGTCTGTCCTGCACCAATATGATATAGATAGGTCATCAATATTACAATACACAAAACCCTATTAAATCCTCTTATAATTGCCTGTGAGATACAGAACAATCCTAAGGGAAAGTTAAAATGAGATGAAAAAGAATCTGCAGAGAGTTTTGCCGCAAATCTGCGGTGAGAATCCATTGATCACCCCATTCACATGTACTGTGCTTTGTTTGGTATCTGCACCATCTGAACATGGTCTAATTCATTCTAATAAAGTGATGTTGAGAGGCAGGGTAATAAATACCGAGCTACAAACAGATTCGATATAATTTTTTTTTTTTTTCTTTTGCTGTCTCGCTCCCTCATTGATTTTTGGATTTAGTGTCGCTTTAAGGAATTGGTGTCACATCCCTGACTACAGTAAGACGAGACCTTGACAGAACGTTGTTGTCTTCATACGCCGACGTCTCTGAGGAGGAATAAACAGTTATATATTATATTGATTATACGTAAATATTATGACGGCGAATGATTTCCGTGCGATATCAGATGTTTAGTTTACGTGTCCCTATGCTATGCCTGGTATCATATGAAGACTTTGATTTTTCCATGCTTGTGATCTGTCATCTGTCTCTCTCTTCCTTTGCACATGCTTTCAGTCAGGAAGGGGTGTGCATCATAAAGATATTTTGGCCCACCGGGTCATACAGAGACTGAGGAAACAGGTGAAGACATTTCAGAGCCGCAGCCAAAAAAAAGGCATTGTCATACTGAAGATCCTGTTGTTGTGCAGCTCGCAGCTATCCAGATGGTTTTCATGGTCTTTGAGAAATGTCCTAACCTTTGGATACATTCATTCTTCTGCAGACTTTTCACCATGGACTCCTTATAGCAGCTGGATCTCTTCAAGGAGCTAGGTGCTACATGGCGGTGGAATTTAGAAAGTCTCTTGCACAATAGTTTTTAGTAGGACTGGGCTATTATGGCCTAAATCAAAATTGCGATTAATCGATTATTTAGGTCATGTCCCTTTTTAAACCTCTCCCCTTTTACAGTATGAGTATGTGTTGGGCAAACCTTGCAAGATTCATCTACCAAGGTTCGCCTTGCGGTTTCATTCGGACCAAACACGGCCGGGCCGAAACTGCTATAAGCGGAGGCCCAGGGGAGATGATGAAACACAAACAGTGTTACTTACCTCTCCTGGGCTCTGGCCATGACTCCTTTCCATGTTTTGGACCATTAAGGCCAAAATCACATAAGCCATGCTGCGTTGTGATGCTGGAGTCTATGCGTAACAACGTCATGTGACCAGCTGAGGCCCAATCACAGGTGTCAGTGGTCCCTGACATCAGAGAGAAGAGCCGAAGACAGCAGGGAGTTGCGCCGGAGCCCAGGAGAAGTGAGTAACACTGTTTGTGTGATCACCTCCCCTGGTCCTCTGATCATTATACTCGGGGGTCTCAAGAGACCCCCGAGTATAATAGCAGGTCTGAACGATACTGCAGGTAGAACCTCGCAAATAATGTAATTCATGAACCGAAATAATCAATGTGGACAAAATCATGTTGGCTATCCTGGTTGATGTTCCATTTTGGTCATTCTTCGATTAATCACCCAGCTTTACTTTTTAGTGTAATTTGCACCCTCTTTCACAGTTTACATCCGTTGGTCACATTTATCTTAAGTTTATGCCCAAAAAAAAAAAATAGGGTTTGTACTCAATGCTTATCATTTTGCGTTTCTGGCAGTGACGGTGCCATTATCTTTCTCAATATATTGAAGTGTCCCATATAGTTCTGTAGGCATATGCCTTCCATGCCCGTATTTAAAAAAAAAAAAAAAAAAAAAAATTCCTTTATACTTAGGATTATAGTAATTTAATGTCCATCACAGGATGAGAGCAATGGACATTAAATGACAGATGCACACAGAGCCCACTCTATCTGGGGTGCCTATCTGCATTCACCCCAATGCAATAATATGAACATATCAGACTCTCCCCTAGGTAAGGCTGAATTGCATTGAACTGCTCTCTGGTGCTATTGGCGCATGCACAGTTTTACAGTGAAGCTGGGGACCTACACCGCTGCTTAACTGTGCATGCGCCCAAGATCCAGCACATGCACAATGAAGCTGACGTATATTCCATACAGATGATAAATTCCCCCCCAGTGACTGTTTGTAAAGCCAGATTCCTTTACTGCATGTGATCCCCTTTGTTTTAGGCTCATTGATAATGTACATAGTGTTATCATATGGAAGAGCAGCATAGTACCTATAGCGGCACCTGGTCGCTCCATGGGTGCAGGATCACTTTAATGTGTTTGTCTCTTACTCTATGCCAATGTTTACCAGCTCACTTTATTTAGTGATAGTACAAGTGATTATTTGGTTAGTACTTTCGACCTTTGTGCTCACCGGCCTTCACTTGAGCTGTGTTTTGGCAGATCTTGTACCTTATCTTGGGGTATGTTTTTTTTATTAGGCTTTATGTGTAAATCCATGTGACTGTAAATCTGCAGTTCCTTTTTTTTGTCATCAATGGTTGTGGAGTTTTTGTGTATTTCATTGCGTGTTTTTATGTAATTTTTCATTGGCTTTCATGGCAGATTGTTTGCTACGCATGTGAACTATATGGGGAAAACCCCCAAAAATATGGAACATACATTCACATGGAAATTACACACGGAGCCTGGCGGGCCCCATTGACTATAACTGGTCTGTTTGTCCGTCGTCGTCAAGCTGAAACTGGCAAAGGAAATGTCCTCCAATTTCAGGTGGATATTGCAACAGAGACTCTGGCGCAGATGTGAACTAAAAGCTTGAGAGTGCAGATGCAAAACATTTGGGCCAACTTTAAATTTACTGTATCACATGGTGGTGTTATGGTCAGTAGCAGTATTTATTAGTATTAAGTCCAATATATGGAGGATGTGCAGATCTTTCCATTATACTTTTTCCATGTATATCTATTCCATAAATATTTGTAAGCCAAAAACAAGAGTTGACACTCCTTTATGGAAGATATATGGACCATTGACCTACCATTATTAAAGGAACACTTCAGGAAAATCTGATACTGTGCCAAGTACATGACCTGAGGGGGTGGATTATGATGCAATGATCGAAACTACCCTTCACTAGGCATATCGCTGTAACTTTTTTCTGCCGTGATCCCGAGGTTCATTGGTCAAAAGGCCTGTTTGCAGCTCAGTCCTATTCAAGTGAATGGACTGAGGTGCCTTACTAAGAACAGCTACAGCCGGTATACCCATGTACAGCGCTGTGCTTGGTAAGTGGTGAAGATGCCATTTAGTTCACCTGAACGGCCGGTCAGGGGTGCTTATTATTAGACCCTCGCTGTTCTCTCTGATTTGTCCGCCTCAAACTCCTCTTTATTTTCTGCTTTGTGGACTTACCCTTACAGAATTCATCTGGTGATGAATATATTTGCTTGATTGAACGTTAATAATATTAAAAATATTTACATTTACAGATACTTAACATAAATCTGTGTTTATAAGCACATGGAGATGTGTGTCTTATATATATATATATATATATATATATATATATATATATATATAGTGTGTAGGTATATATAATCATAGTGTGTGTTGGTTGAGAAGCCGCAGCCTGGTGTTAACAGTGGAAGAAAATGGTAAATTCTTGGGATGTTCGACATTTGGCACGTGCTCAGAATTCATAGCCTGCGGACAAGGTTTTCTTTTCTCACCCTCTTCAGTTATTAGCCCTCAGGACGTGGTTTTGTTCCAACTTCTTACTGCTCATGTGGGGTGAAAATATGATAGCAGGAAGAAAGAAAACTTCACTTTCAGAAGTGATCGTTCAGGTCCTGTTACTATGTAGTGCACATTCCTGTCTGCGTGTCTTATGTATTATGGGCCGCCCTGGTGTTTTACCTTTTCTATGTGTTTTTTTTTTTTCATTCACAAACTATATTTGAGTTTTTAGGTTTGTTTTAAAATGATTTCTACATCTGTTATTGAGCTACTTTATAACTAGTGAGGAATCTACAATCTATTCTGAATGCGGCGGCCAGGCTCATCTATCAGTCTAGACACTATAGCGATGCCTCCGGTCTGTGCCGGTCACTATATTGGCTGCCTATTCAATACAGAGTACAATATAAACTTATCCCCCTCATCCACAAGGCTCTCCATAATGCTGCACCTCCCTACATTTCCTCCCTCATCTCTGTCTATCGCCCAGCCCGTACTCTCCGTTCACTAAATGACTTAAGACTAACATCCTCTATTATCAGAACCTCCCACGCTCGTATACAAGACTTCTCCCGAGTTGCACCACTTCTCTGGAATTCTCTATCCCAGACTATCAGATTAACCCCCAATTACTACAGCTTCAAACGTAAACTAAAGACATATCTTTTCAGACAGGCCTATCACAACTCCTAATGTAAACCCTTCCATAGTTAGAATCCCTAAAACGTACCCTCTGTTTATGCTTCAACATTACCTCACAGGATATGATGCCGTATCAGACTAGCTTTATATGTCCAGGCACCATCTGCATGTTAAAAGACACGACTGGTGACGGCTCATACAGCTTTATATATGTGTAATGACAGTAACCCCTATTACAGAATTGTCTGACCATTGTACAAGCAATGCTACCTCCGATGCCGCCCCTGCTACCTCCTGTGTCACCCCCTCTACCTCATAGATTGTAAGCTCTTGCGAGCAGGGCCCTCAGTCCCAGTGTGTGAATTGACTATTTCTTTGTAATGTATCTTTTTTGTCAGTAATTGAACCCTACAAATTGCACAGTGCTGCGGAATATGTTGGCGCTATATAAATAAAATGTATTATTATTATTATATTGCATTAGGTTAGTTTATTACTATCAGAGTCCCTTTTTTTTTCTAAGCATTGAGATCAATGCTTCAATAATGGGCTTGCATGAACAGAACAAAATAAAATGCCCCTTTCCTTGCCCTGTAGGTAAATTGTGGTGGAATTTGTGTTGTAATGTGGAGTACGTAACCTGTACTATATTTCTGTGTTTAGCTTGGCTACGAGTAAGAAGAGTCTTAAAGAGGACCTTTCACTATCTCTAACATGTCCAGTTATTTACATAATCTAATATGCGCTGCTCCACGGATTCTGGCACAGTTGGAATTTTTTCTCTAGCCCCCACTGATCCTGAGCAATCAATGCTGTAAGTTTTGGTGCCTGTTATGCAATTTAGTCTCTGTACTGTCAGGAGGGCGGTGTCAGGCAGGAGCAGACAAGGGGTGTGATTCTGAGCTCTGACACTGGCTGCCTCACACCCCCCTGCCTGACACTGCCCACCTGACATTAGAGTTTACATAGCACATCAGGCACCAAAACTAACTGTGCTTTTTTTTCTCAGGAATGATGGGAACTAGAGAGAAAATTCCAACTGTGCTGGAATCAGTGGAGAGGAGACTATTAACAAAATGCTAAGAACTTGAAAGGGTGGAGGTGGTGAAAGGTCCTCTTTAAGGCTTAGGCCCCACATTGCCAAAAAGCAGCATTTTTTTGTTGCAGATTTTGCAGTGTTTTTTTTTTGAGCCAAAGCCAAGATTGGCTACAATAGGAATAGGAAATATATAGGAAGTTCTTATACTTCTCCCTTCTGTTCTATCCACTTTGGTTTTGGCTCAAAAAAATGTAGCAAAATCTGCAACAAAAAAAATACTTAGCTTAAAGGGGGTTTTCTGGCCGAAAATGCATTTTCCATACTGATGACCTATCCACAGTATCTGATATGTGGGAGTCCGACATCAGGTTTCAAACCCCCCACAGATAAGATACTGACGACCCTTTTGAGTGTGAAAAATTCATTTGGGACTGGAAAATCCCTTTTAAAATGCACCATTTTATTGTTGCTCAGTATTGTTGTGAAATATGACAGACATGTTGTGCTAAGGTTGTTTTAACACCCTTCCCATCATACCGAGCAGGTAGTTAATTCATGCCGTAATAATATGACCCTGTGATAGCATTGGCTCGAGTGGTGCCCATGACATAATTGTTGGGTGCCATCTGTTTTATATAGCTGGCACTAATCTCTTGCTGCCAGAGTGGAAGATAGTGCAGATTAGCCCCTTAGATACCCCTATTATTAACCTCCTGATGACCAGTATTGATCACAGAATTTAAGAGGGGACTTAAAAGGAGGGCTTTCTCATCCCTTGGGATATGCAGGACATCCGCTCCATTCAAATGGGGGAGGTTGAGGATCTCCGCTCTCATGATTGGTGGAGAGACAGAACCCACACCGATCGGACACAATAAACATAGCCCAAGTCAAGTACTCCAACAACACTAGAAGTGCACTTTTAAAGGTTTTGTCAGAACTCCTAGGGCATCTCTAGTGTTACTAGGGTACTTGCCTCCTACAATAGGTTTATATCTGACACTGCACAAAGCCTGACACCTCTGCTGCAAAGTTCCTAATTTAGGGAGGTTTGTCTGATGAAATCTGTTTCGGAGATGGATTGCTGCCCCTTTTTTTTTTTTTTTTTTTTTTTTTTTTACATTTAGATTTTGGGTTTTGTAGCATATTGTGAAAATTTATAGAGATTTCAGGCTTTATTTTGCTGTCTAGGCAGAGCCGAGACAAAGCACTTCAACACAATTGTCTGGTCCGGATTAAGTTACAAGGTGAAGAAGGGGTTAAGGAGCGGCCTCTCTCCAGCAAGTACCAGCTTGTGTGTGCAGAAGCATTTTCCCCTGCAAATGATTTGTGATCCTCCCTCCGGCCTGACTACGCAAGTGGGAAAGGAGTAGGGTCTGTCTTCCAGACTGAAATTCCTTGGAGATGCTAAAACCCTCTCCTGCTCCACAAAGGATAAGACGGCTTCACATTGCATCATACGTGGCAGGGTCAGGGGCTGGAAGTGGTTAAACCCGTGTACTGTGTGGGGTGCACGTCCACCTGTTCCATATTATGTAATGGGCAGTGTGCTGAAATAAGAAACCAGCTGTACGAGGATTGTGTTGTGTGCCATTTGTAAGTTTGCAATAGTATTGAGCAACCTAAGACGGTGGCAAGTACTATATACTGCCGAGACCCCGCAACGCTGTAAATAAATGCGTGAAGAACTATGTTGGATTTACCAAGCCTTGTGACTGTTTGTTTTAGTTTGGGTTTATGGGTCATTGAAATAACACTAGAAACGAATGATAAAAGTAAGCGAAATCTAGATGCCAGCGCGTTCTTCAGAGCTGTGGAATAGGAAAAAAGTTACCGACATCTTCAACATAAAATGCTAAATTATTTTTAATTATATTATAGAATTATTATTATATAATTACATGTATAGTTTGTTACATATTTCCTCTAATGGGGATTCAATTAGAGGATCTTTACAGCTTCTGTCTGACCGTGGCTGTCAGCCGTTTATGAAGGAGTTTATGAAGGAGGTTTGGCCTCCCGACCATGCATAATCCTGACACACACCGTCTTGTAGTAAACAATCAAAGAACATATGGGGTTAGTAAGCGCCATACAAGGGCTATGTGACACATTGCCTCAGCAACCAGAGCCAGATTGGACATTTGACATTTCTGGCAAATGGCAGATTTCTGCCCACATAATCCAAATTTTTCTCTGTCTCCTCTCTGTGATAGAAGTCCTGTAACGAGAGGGTCTGCTACACCAGTGGTTCTCAACCTTTGCAAGGGAGGTACCCCTTAGGGAGACCACATCCGAGTACCCCCAAAATAACAATCACTTTTTAATAAAATAAAGTTTTGCTTGGAGCCTTCGTTAACAATTATATAATGGACCCCCCAGTGCCCCGCCACATATAATAAAATGGCCACTACAGTGCCCTCACATGTAATGGCTTCCTATCTCATTGATGTTTAAGGAGTGAGTAGTAAGCTGCACTCATTACTTACCACTGGTTGGATTAAGGGTGCCATGGCCCTCAGGCTGTGACGTCACCCCCACTTCTCCATTCATGCAAAAGATCTCTGTGACAGAATAATGTCCCATATCGGCTTTCCACATAGTATAATGTCCAATAGGGGCTCCATGTTAATAAAACTTTAAAAATCCCACATTTTCTAACAGTTTTTTTTGGGTTTGGCCAAGCCCGAAATTTGGGAGGGTTCGTCACCGACGAACTATTACTATACTCTGAGGTCTCTTCAGACCCTCAGATTGTTATTAGCGGAGGCCCAGGGAAGGTGAGCAAACACAACAAAACCTCTTGCTCTCTTCCCCTGGGCTGCGGTGCTTCTCCCCATACTATTTCTCCTTCCAGAGTTAATGTCAGGGACTGCTGTTTGGGCCTCAGCGGTCGGTCGGTCGGTCATATGGCTTAATGACGCTATGTGACTTTGTCATGCAACCCAAGGCCTCAGCGGTTCCTGATGTCAACTCTAAAAGCTGGAAAAGCATGGGGAGCAGCCCAGGGGAGGGTAACACTGTTTGTTTACTCACCTCCAATGGACCTTATCTCTTCAGATCCTCAGCGTATAATAGTAGTTTGTGGGTGCCCACTAACTACCATTATGGGGGTGCTCTCACCGTGGCTTGTTTCCCCAGGGGTACAAGTACCTCCCCTTGAGAACCACTGCCTGACTGACAGCCTCACACTTTCTGTAAGTCTGAACCAATCCGCTTTAGTCTGAGATTCTGAGCTGATTTTTGTGTCAGGCCACACTGCAGACCATCTCGGAGTATCCTCCTGTGTAATAAGCTTGTCACAGAAGGATGAGCGAGTGGGTCGGTGACAGCAGTACTGACTCACAGTCTCACGATGACTGGCTCCGAAGCTCACTGCCAGTAAATCTATATCCATCATCTGCAGACATGAGTCTACAGAAAAGCTTTTTGTTTTTTTTCAGCTGTTAGTAGTTTTTTGGCTTCTGCAGAGGACAGGACATTTTCCATCTTCGTTGGTGTCATAGCTGGTACCCGTAAAGAAAAGATACAAGTCACGTTTTAGAGACTCCATTGTCAAGAAAGAACTGCTCATGTCAATAGTATTAAAGGAATTGTCCAGGGAGTCTTTTTGACTTGCTTCTTTCGGGGGGATTTTAGATGCTGTCTCTAGAGGTTCCCAGCTAGTTCTGATCATGTGACCTGGAGTTGGAACCAGCTGGGATCCCCTAGTTGCAGCAGCTAAAATTCCCCAAGGAAGAAAAGACTCCCTGGACAACCCCGGGTCTCTCTGCCTCCTCCCCTATGGGTGATGGCTGACTATTGTAAAGCCAGCCCCCATAACACAGGTTAACAACCTGTGAAAACAGTAGAAGAGGGAGGAGACAATTCTGAGCTCATGACCCAGGGTCGGAACCTGCCCAGACCCTCGGTTCAGCCTCCGAAAACCTCTGACGGAAGTAGGTCAAAAAAGACTTCTTGGACAACCCCTTATACATTTTATTCTTTATGATCTACTTACTTGGTCCTAGTTCAGGTGGAGGATGTGCTCCAGCTTCCTCTCAACGTGTCTAGCTAATCTCCATGAAAATCTGATGATCCTTAATGTTATTTACAACTACCTGACAACTAAAAGTGTAAAGAAGTCATAAAATGTGGGTGGTCCTGGCAATAAACGTGTTCTTCACAAAGTTTTCAAGGCATTAAAATGCACATCTTTCTCTAGCATTAGCAGTTACTGAGAACAATATGTATTATGCGACCCTCCCGTTGAAGCCCCATGCTTGAGGGTTAAAACTTTCTGGGTAGTCAGAATTATTTTTGATTACTGAGTTCCAGTAAAAAAAAAACCTTTATTCCATTTGTGCACCCCTCACCTGTCACACTTCAGGCTGCTTTCATGTGTCCACCATGACACGTAGTAAACCTATAGATACCTCCACATTTCAGGGGCCATATACCGTATCTAAGAGTCTTGGCATATTCTGGGATCTTCTCCTGAAAATGTTCATCTCAAAGACCAAACTCTTCGATTGAACCAGCCTTGTCCCATAAGATGTTTTTTGTCTTCATGCCGTTTCAGTTCATCCATAATAATACTATCTTTATAATGTTAGCCGGTCTGAGATACCAGTTCTTTACTGGCTTCAGAGAACACAAAGATGCCTGAAGGGTGCAAATACCTTTTATGTTTTGGAACTGCAGCTCTAAGATGATTTCAGCTGTGAAAATGTTTACTAAGGATCAAAAACATCAATGTAAAGAGTAAATAACCTCAATGGACGGTTGTCTTTGTTTGGTAGATTGATGTACGATTTTACCTGATGACTGGAATGGTAAATGGGGCATTTAATCTCATGAGGCCACTTAGGTCTCCTCCACTCAGACACTCGATGACGAAGACGGCATAAACCTATGGTAAAGACCGTATGACCTCAATGTAGATTCCTGGAACTCCAGATCCAGTATACCATAAGTCTTCTGGTTCCAATAATGAACTAATAATGGGGGTTCTAGAAGTACAAAATGTATGAAATTGGCAGGGGCTGGACAAAATAACTTGAACACCTTTATTTTTACATAGCCAAGTTGACGTCTTACTAGTACACTTGCCATCACTGGTAATAACCCCCTTTTTTCCTTGGTCACATCGTTGTCGATAAACTTGTGCTGCTCAAAAAATCTGTTTGTTTTTGGGGCATGATATGTCGGACCTCTGAGTTCCAAAGGGGAATGATTCTTGGTGTGTGCCTGGTAGGGGGCGTCTTTGAGCTGATTTGATGGGTGTTTTGAGGTCTAATGTTTATGATATTGTGTTTTAAACCTCTGCTTTGGAGTCGGGACCAATTATGGGTGCAGTCAGGAATAAAGTTAGATATTTACTGCTCCTGACTGCCTATGGCTGTAGGTAATTTATGAAGGAGTTAGAGCCAGGCTGTGAAAAAATAGACATTAGAGTCGGTGGTCTGGCTTGCCGACTCTACAACCCTGATCTGCAGACAGAAGAAGCTGTGGTCGAAAGTCAGCCCATTCACTTGAATGAGATCAAAGCTGCAATAGAGCCGCACGGCTAGTACACAGTATATATAACTGTCCCCTTCTGGTTCCGATCACTTGTTTGAAAACAGCTGATTGGTGGGATTGCCGAGTGTTGGACCCCTACAGATCCTTTATTGATTACAGTACTTTTCCTAAGGATAGATTATTAATTCAAAGTCTCGGAAAACCCCTGAAATTGTGCGGCTTTATTGGGAATATCTATTGAAGATGTTCCAGATCTCTGCTTACCTAATATCCAATTCATTGTGGCAGTTTTAGGACGTGCTTGGTCAGTGTTCAGCTTTTACCCTCCTCCTCTAGTCTCCATCTTGATGTCTTTTGAAAGCTATTACCAAAAAAAACCATGCAATTTCAGGCGTTTCCGTTTTCTTTCCCTTATTTGTCAGCACATCTTAACATATCTAAAAAAAAAAATAAAAAAAATACCCCAGCACTTCCTCCCTTAATCTCCTCTATATCTCAGAAGATTAGCCATGTCCACCTTTGTCGTCATCCTTGCCCTGTGTCTGGCTGTAAGACAACTGGCTGGAGTAGGAGCCTCCCTGATGTGCTCCTGTGTGCAGTAAGACAAAACATTGCTGCAGTTAGCCACCAGCCAAAGATTAAACTGATGAGCAGCAAGTAACCCCAAGAATCATGCAGAAGAGACACAGCAGGGAGGCTCCTACTCCAGCCAGTTGTCTTACAGCTGGGTACAGGACAAGGAAGAGGAGAAAGGTGGGCATGGCTAACAAACACTGAGGGCAACTAGATTTTATTACTTTGCTTTTATCATTTATTTCTAGGTTTAGTGTTCCTTTCAGGTCCCTGAATGGTCTTCAGCCAGTTATTTTCCAGGCCAGACCGTCTCCGTCTCTCTTTTGTTGATTTATGAAATTTTGCTACTGAGTTAAGGAGTTTACAGAAGTCAAGGCCAGAGATTTTAGGCAACTGCCCCGCTGTTTGCTTCAAATGTGAGCGAAAACATAGCTGCAAGTAAGAGCGGGGAAGTGTGTGTGAGAATCCTTTATCTTTACTGCCTCTGTTGTGTGCCAAGTCCCAGACAGAACTGCGTGTTTTATCTTTTCTTTTAAAAGTTATTATTTTTTTTTCGCTTCAAAGCTGTGTTTTGCAAGGTTCAATTTATAAAATAAAATTTCTGGAAGGTTAAAAGTGATTTCCAGCTCTGTCAATTCTAGTTCGTTTAAAAGGAATGTATCGCCAGTTTTATTTATGAAAACTTATCACTTTTTTTTTCTAATCTGTATTTTTCTGATTGTAGATGCTTATTTCTGTTTTCTGTATGTCATTATGGGGGCGGCCATATTGTATGCGATTCTGGTCTTAACTATTGACAGCATTTACGATATTTATAGCATAGTCATGGCCATAGGTGACAATAGTCTGGAGACAACTCATTGAGATCTATGGGAGAGTTTTCTAAACATGATTTGTGCAGGGTGGGGCGTAGATAAGCTGTGACATCATCTATTGTCAGCCGTGGATGTAATGATGGGTCACTATGGGTGTTATCTTTTATTGTAATCCTGTCTGTGATGATGTGACTGCTGTAAAGAGCAGTAAATCCCTACAAAATTGGAAAGTGTTAGGCTTAGCGTCACATTCATCGATCACATGGCCTGATCGCAATTCAGTCCCATTCTCTTGAATGGGCTGAGCTGCAGTACCAACCACAGCCACTATACAATGTATGACACTGTGCTTGGTATGTAGTGAAGTGGTTGCAGTGCTCACCTGAACACTGCAGTCCCTTCAAACAGCTGATCGGCTGGGGGCTCGATTATGGGACCCCCTGACTATCTTTAGGTGAGGACCTATCCTAAGGAAAGGTCCTCAATAATTAGCCCCTTTAATCAGCTGTGTGCATGAGCTTAATAAGAGCAGTGATCTCATTGGTTGCTATGCATAATATAACATCTCCTTCTGTTGTCATTTCTATGCACAAGGCCCAATGTGACTTGGATTGCATTCTGATCTTCTTGAATTTTTCTAAAGATATTTGGGCTATGTTGACCTTGCAGAACTGTAACTGTTTTTATAATTTTCTCCTTCTCCCAGCAGTATTGAGCTGTCCAAATTCTGCAGCTGTATATCTGGGAGGCTCGTTGAATTCCACCCCTCGATGACACTGCATTCCATCACTTTCTCCCGTAACGCTATCACTTTGTGCGTGTCATAGTATTGGGAGAACTGTGCCTGTTACAATAAAAATATTTCTTTAGCTTAAAAATATCTCCCAATTCTGTAGAGAGTCTTTTTGTATTTTGTAAACTGGCCACCGAGCACAAGGTGGTGATATACCTAACTTTATATTTGGTTGTATTCCTAATTTTAATGTGAAACATCTCAAAAATGAGCCATAAATTAAATAAATCCTTAACAAATTAAAAAGGTCCTTTTCTTCCCGAAACCGCGCCATTCTCTATCTTTCTCATTACATGGCATTTTATTAATATGGGTATTCGGTCAACTTATCTACATTCACATAAACATTACATGGTCTTTGTTATTTAAGATATCTTGTTTCTTCCCATATTCTATTGGGTCATTGTAATAATAATTATATTCGACAAATGGAAATAATTTAGTCAAAACCTACATACGAGGGGTGTTCATTAAAGATTTCCCCTGACCCACTTCCTGTGGACTGAGATCAATGTAACTTGGCACAGTTATTAGTCCTTCTCTACATAGGTGCCACCTAGGGACACACAGTTCTCCCATCTCTTTAAGCAACTGTAAACACCTTGCTTGTAGAAGTCAACAGGATGCACCAAAAGCCACATTGTGACTTTGGAAATCAGAGTCTCATCATCTGGAAAATGCTTGCCCTACACAAGTAACTTGATTATTGGAAAGAGGTGGAAGTCCGATGGTGCGAGGTTGGGTGAATAAGGGGGATGTGGTAGAATTTCAAAGCCATAGGAGCATGCTTCCATTTGGGCAACATGTGAGTTGTGAACTGGTGCATGTCTTGAAGAAGGCGGACACCTTGGGTGAGCATGCCACGTCTCTTGGTTTTGATAGCCTCCCGCAATTTCGCAGCAGTGAAGCATAGTATGCCCCAGTGATCATGGTACCCTTTGCTAGGAAATCCATCAATACTACTCCGTGCTGGTCCCAAAATACTGTGAGCATGACCTTGCCTGTCGAGGGTAGGGCACGTGCCTTCTTTGGAGGCGGTGAGTCATGATGCTTCCATTGCATCGACTGGACTTTAGTCTCAGGATCATAGTGATGGACCCAGCTTTCATCCTGTGTGATCAGTCTGTTGAAAAAGTCCTCCTGGTTTCCATGGCACATCGTCGATAGAGCCTGAGAGCATTCGACTCGATACTGCTTCTAGAAAGGTGTGAGCAGCTGGGGAACCCAGCGAGCGGATACCTTATGCATGTGAAGATGGTCTTGGATGATTTTTTTTTCCACTTGACCCCACACTAATCTTGACATTTTGGGCTACGTGGCTAATGGTTATGCAGTGATTTTCCAAAATGGCGACCTCCACTTGCTGGATGGTGTGTTCATCAATAGCAGAGTAGGGTCACCCTGGAATTGGAGCTGTTTCTACCGAAGTTCCATTCTTGTCCGAATACATAGTTGTTCTGCATATCGGCTGTTGTAGGTGTGCCGGGTTGGGTTACGTAAATTGAAGCCTTTTGGGATGAGTCTCTCCTTTTTGCTTTCTCCCGAAGTTCGACCACATTTGAATTGATGATGCCAGTTCTTGACTACATGATATGATGGGGAATCATCACCATAAACCTCTTTCATCTCATCGAACCTCTCCTTTACTTGAAAGGCCGCACACTAAAGGAACTTGATGACTGCTCTGTATTCCACTGGGTCCATTATCAAACCACACACCACTTCAGCACCTGTAAAATCAAGACCGTTATCAGTTCTGAGTTGCAAATTGGCACGTAACCTATAGAGACTTATATCATTACACATGTGCAGTTTCAGTGTCCTGTGATAAATAGAAGTGGGTCAGGGGAAATCTTTAATGAACGCCCCTCGTAAGTATTTATATTTTTGTGTGTGAAAAGAGCAAGTTGCTTTCTTCCTGCAGTCCATGGTTGTCAGGTGAAGACACAAGACACTACCCTCTAGTGATCTATGGCTGGGAGGAGAAGGTACAAGACCACCTTCTGGTGGATCATGGCTGGCAGGTGACGGCACAAGATGCTAACTTCTCGCAGTCCATGACTGGCAGGTGAAGGAGCAAGACCCTACCTTCTGGCCGGTAGGAGAGGGCACAAGATTCTACCTTCTCTTCTTCTTTGCCTTCATTTTATGTGGAACACCAATCCAAACAGAACTGCGGTAGCAGACCCTTGCTTAGAACTCTACTGGACATCAGTGACTCCTTCAATAAAGTTAGTGAATGGAGTTACATTGTGACCCCTAGTGTGCTGCAGTCACGACTTGCTTGACTTGAAGTTGCGGCACACTGGTTATTTTGCAGTTAAGTGTCCTGCCCTAAATAAAATACGTAGAAAAATCTATATTGAATGTATTTTATATAGGACGGGGCAATTTACCACAAAATAACCAAAACTGAAAGTCAACTCAATGAATTGATGTGAACTTGCTGACATCAATTATTTTGCACCCATGCCATCCTGTCCACACTGCCATTGGCTAAAGAATACGTCACCAACTGTACACTATCCAATCAGGGTTGCTGATGTGTATATAATAGAAATTCAATTCAGTTAGACATGATTCAAGTAGGCCTGATAGTGCAGCATAATTAAAGTAGGGCCGGGCAATTAATTTAATTAAAACCATTAATTCACCAGTTTAGAGAAGCACAATGCTGATTTTCTTCACAATAATGAGATGGATGATACATCCCTGGAGACATTTTTCATGCTCCTCCCAGGAAAAAATAGGGTACAGATGGAATGTAATATGATTGCAGGATCAGACTACATAGGGTTTTTTTTGTAGTCTGTTACCATGGAGACGCAAAGATCTCCATCATATTTGTAAGTACAAAATGATAGGAAACTTTTACTATGGATGACGTTTTATAAAAAGTAGGCAGATTTACCTGCACTTAGTTACAAGATAGTGTGGTGGGGGGATATAAAAAAGATAATGCAGGCAGTCTGGTAGAAACAGACCATTGAGTGGGAAAGTCCCAGAAAACCTGCCAGTGTACTGTAAGCTCAAAGTGCAATATTTTATAACGTGTTCTCTATGACAGAAATTTGTGATCAGAAGTATGTCGTGTAATGCCATTGGCCTGGTATTATCCTGGCACTAACACAATTGTGCATGGTTTTTATAGTTTGCACAATGGGAAAACCTGTAATTTTTGCTGTTTTGGAACCAGTTGAATCAGAAAAGCATGCAACATATGGTTCTTAAGCATATTATTGCCACCATGTGATGTGTCTACCTAAGGTACAATGCAGGAAAACCACTAGTGATGGGAAACCTGCATGGCATGGCTGCCATTTTGTTTTAAGATAACCTATGCTTGTGTAGGAGGAAATTGCATCCATGTTCTTTTAATTCACCTGTTATAATTCCTCACCTTGTGAGTGCTTATTGATGTGACTAGGGAAGAGTTGATTTTAACCCCTTTTAAAGGAATTTTAATAAGGCTAAAAGTAGGCAGTGTGATAAAACAAAAACTAATATTAACAGGTTCAGTCTGCGGCACTCTGGTGGTCTTTGTTGCATCAAGTACATCATTCACAATGGTGATGGTAACACGTACATCACATGACTTCTGAGGGCAGCAATTTGCTGTAGTTGTTGTGTGAATGATGTATGTGACGTCATCGCTGCAGGATTGGTGGGGACCATCGGAGTTGGGTAGTATATACCGTAAATGTTCAATATAGCGGTCCCACCTCTAGGACTTGAGTCTATCTTGAGAAGATGGGTGCCCTGACCCCTGTCTCATGGCTGCTTTGAATGGAGAGAGCCATGCAATGCATGGGCAGGAATCCCGTCGGTCGGACATCTATGGCATATCAGCAGAATCATCCTTTAATAATAAAATATCAATAATATTCTAATTATTTTATCTGTGGCCAGCTTAGTTTCATTTCTACCTATGAATATTATATAAATGTGTTTTTAATTCGGCTTTCCTTTGGTCGTTATCAGTATTATAATTTTATGATCCTCCTTTCTAACATAACACCCAGTGACTTGTGCTCAATGCCCATAAAGTTCTGGTAATCTATGGAGGTTCCACCAGTTAAAGGGTACCTGAGTTTCCATGAAAAGTTGAAATATGTGCAGGGTCTTGCGGGGCAGTCTGTTCTACGACTGTATAAGCCTTTATACATGATGTCCTATCAGTTTTTCTTCTGCTAATAATCACATTATGGCTGAAGCACACTTTACATTTGTCTCTGTTGTGGGCGTGGCCCTCCCTATCCCTTACTGATACTTACCTGCCTTTCTGCTGGGAGTAACTGTACAGTGGCAAACAAATGGCTGAGAAAAGCCCGAATTACCAGAATATAGAAAATCTAGAAACACTGGACTGTAAATACAGGGCAAGCAACTAAAACACAGGAAAAAAAATCTGAGGCAATGGCTTTTTAATTAATCAGAGTTGGAGTGGGTGGTTTGGCCTATCGACACCATAGCCCTGTGTGTAGGGACACACTTATTGAACAGGTTAAATGGTAACAAGTGATTATAGAACTTAATTATGCGCATTTCCAGGAGGAGTAGCAGAGCAATGGCAAAATTCTCCATAATTATTTTACTGGTAATACAAGTTTTTACTAACAGCAGGAGAAGAAAGCAAAAATCTCTGTATCCCATACTGGATCGGTTAGGTAGTGGTAGTTGGAAACTGTTCTAGTTCACAGCCATATCCATGTGTTCAACCAGCACTCGAGACTTCAACTCAACAAGCCTATGAAATGAATATAAGGGGAACATTCATATTATAAAATAACCTGTGTCTAGGAGCTGTATGTTAATTTAATGGGATATTCCTTTTTTTTTTTTGTCTTACCCCACCTGTCCGGCCAGGGATCCATCAGTGACCCTCTGTTCAAGTCCCTGACCATTGGGCAACATAGGAGCGTGTCAGCCAATTAGAAATGCTCTGTACATAAATATATTTTTATGTATGTATTTGTGTGTTCTGTTGCCAGCAGTTACTTAAATTTTTTTTTTTCCGTATGATGTATATATGTAAAAAAAAAAATATATATATCTAATTGAATAACATGTATGTTTTTCTGTGTTCAAATAGGCAGCCAGACAAATTGGTTGTGGTGTGGACCAGAAGGAGTCGAAGGAAATCATCTAAGGTAAGAAGAGATCTAGAAACATTTATTACCCTGTTTATGCCAGAAGTCTTGCCTAGAAGTGGCACGTTTTTGGTACACTGCTCTGATATGTGCCAAAGATGCTCAGCTTTGTCATTTTTCCACCCTACTCGCCACCTTTTAAGATAGTGGTTGAAACAGGTGGTGATAAAGGTGGACTTGGGCAGGGACATCTCAACCTGTCAGATTTATTATAACTTACACCTGAAAACAACTATAAGAGAAATCTGCGCTAGTCCCTGTAAGTCTTAATTCTGGTATGTTGGACCACCTGAAGCTCCAGTCTCTTAATAGTTCTGGCACAACTTGAACTAGCAAGGAAATTAAGACTGCTGTAAGAAATGCCAGTCTTAATAAATTCCCCCCATTGTGCTGATGAAATAAATATATAAGTGATCATTGTCTATCAGCTAGTGTGGAGGGCTGCTACAATGGGCCCGGTGTAATGCTCCGTTCTCCCTGTGGAGGCACTGCAGTAAAACTGAACAATTCCTGACAGGTTCATCCACAGAAAAAAGCTGAATGCAGGATATCTAAGCAGTGATACACCCTTGTATCATCTTATTGTTTATGGATCTTTATAAGTAAAGCAAATTATTGAAAGTAGAGTTCCCCCATCGCATAAGGAATGCTCACACTACCGCTATACCTTTTACATAGAAGAAGAGGGGACGTTTAGGTATCTTCACACAATATACAAAAAATGGAAAGGTTTTATTAAATTTGACCCTCTTGACTGTATACAAATGATGGAATATGGAATAAATCTTCTTTTTCCACACATTGCAGAAATGCTGGGCCATAAGAAGGCAATCATTATGACAATCTCCAGCTTCTTTATAAGGGATTAAAGCGTACCTCCAGTTATAAACAACTTGTCATAAATGAATAGTCCAGAATAAAATATCAAACTTTGTAATATATCTTATTGAAGAAATATGCTGTCTTCTACACTTTTCAAGCAGTTACTTTTTCCATATTAGTCTATGAAGAAGGGAGGGGGTATAGAAGATCCACTCAAATGATTCCTGCTGTTACACTTTGCTGTTCCTTGCTTTTTAACACTGCTAAGTTGCAGATAGGAGGCTGTGAAAGCCCAAAATGAGGCAATAAATCAATTAACCAGCAGGCAGGAGATTCCTGCTCCACGCTCCTTTCTCCATAGAGTTGTATGCGTGATACTGAATATGGAGACGTACATAATGTAAATAGACAGTCAGACTGAAGATAAGGAGAACAGCTTAATAAGTGGCGAAGGAAACAGATCCCACCTGCGCCTGCTCTCTGTTCGGGGATTCCATCCCCGAATCCACTTGAAAAATGCAGAGAGAAAAGTCCTGCAGGACTTTTCTCTCTGTGTTTTTCGAGCGGAAACCTGGCGGACCCCATTAAAGTAACCGCTTTTAAGCAGATTAGGTTTCCGTTTTTCAGGTCCCCAAGCGGACCTGAAGAAAGGAAAGCCAAACACTTGTGTGAACCTAGCGTAAGATATATTACAAAGTTTCTTAGATTAACTTGTACTTTTCATTTATGACAAGTTGTTTATAACTGGAGGTATGCTTTAAGGCTGGTTTTGAGTATAAATTCCTGCTGACAGGTTCCCTTTAGCAATGCAGGAATAGTACAATACGTACGAATAGTACAATAGTACAGTAAGGGCAGTGGGCTGTCCAAGATCTGCAATTGATAAACTATCCTTAGGATAGCTCTTTAATATAAGGTCTTGGATGACCCCCTAAAGTCCTGGCTGGCACCATAGACATGGCCACCTCTGTGCGTATTGTACCATCTCTATCTGTACTAGTACAAATACAACACCATGAGCAGCCGTGTGATAGTAGAGCTGTAGATAGCGGGGTCTTACTGCGTATATACTTGGAGCCTGTCCTATACTACTGAGGGGATTGAAAGACCACGATGACTAGGAGTCTGCCATATACCTTGATGGCTTCCATTAGTCAGATGGTACAATATTTTTGTGTCTTTTGGGCTAACAGGTGCGCGTAGTCTGATGATAAATCTGATTCTTGTGTATCCGACCACCAGTTAGTGTGATCCTCTCCTATCATTCATGGATTTAGTTCCAGTGAATGATTCTCTATTAATACCGCTTGTTCCACCTCTTTGCTTTGCTGATCTTCTCGTGAACAATTATGTACATTAAGTCACTTTAATGTAATTCTTTGCCAGCGGCCATGTACCGTAACCATAAGAGCAGGCAATGAGATATTAAACATCCCACTTCATTGGCCCAGGGTCACATGTGACAGTCGTGTATGACCCTTGTTAAATCTGTCGCTTGAATAAACTGGATTTTTTTTTTTTTTTTGTTCTTTCTGTGATTTCTCCCCTCCCTCCATTATATTCCCGTATGTACAGAACTGCTGCCGCTCCTTGAATTGTACTTCAGCTCTCAGCGGGGGATTCAGGTTAAAAGAGATTCAAGCTGTGCCGCTAGACTTTATTCCACGGAGGTGGCAATTTTATATATAAATGTGGTTATTACCGGGCGATTATGTCTAATGAAAATGACTCATGACTTTTATTTTATATGGAGGACCTAAACCAAAAACAGATTAGCTGTTCTGTAAGGTTTCTGTAGCTAAGAACTATGGCATTAAGGGAGACTTTAGAGATCAGTGGGATGTTTTTTGTTTTTCAGTTTTGACTTTTTTTTTAATTCCCTGTTTCGAGTTTTCTGCAAACTGACCCATTCCCACAATACAACTTACTGATATAGCAAAGTTAACCCAAACGTCTGCCATTGGTTAAACTGCTGCAGCGTGATATCTTGTCACAGAAGACAATGAAAAGTCATTGAAAAATTTTTTCCAATGACTGTATAGATTACAAATGGGAGGTAATTCCAGCCTTATTATGACATACAAGTGATGATGGGAATGACGGGATGTGCCATGGTCCTATATTAGTCAAGGGTCTTACATGCTGCAAGATTGTGTAAAGCCAGCTGGACACTCACTGATCAGCTGATTGGAGTGGCAGTACCCTCTTCTCATCGGAGCCGGGCACAACCTAGTACCCAGTGTGCCAGCCAGAAGCACAGTGCCATGCCCTATGTAGTGGTCATGCTTGGTTACTGCAGCAGTCCCCCAAGCTTTACAAATTAGTTTTCCTAGTTGAAAAGAAGGAAACCCGTGCCTCTAGCACCACCTATTGGAAAGTAGTTCCCTAGAAATCAATACTCAACTTTTAAAATGGTATGTCGCAAAAATGAGTTGTCCTCTATGAATATGATAGAGGATAAATTGCTGGTTGGTGGGGGGGGGGGGATCTCCATCGATCTTGAGAATTGGGGGTGTTTTGTGAATGTAGCAGCAATGGACACAAATTTTAATGCACCTTCACACCATTTTGGCGGGAGAGCTAAAGATAGTCAAAGTACAGTACTCGGCTATCTCTGGTGCGTCCATTAAAATGAATGGTCTCGGTGGTCGCACCCAGGGACCGCTATGGGACATAATACCGTGTGTAGTAGCCACTATGGGACATAATACCGTGTGCAGGGGTCGTCAGACTTACAATTATTGACCGGCACTCTGAGTACCTCAACTTTGATTTTTTTAATTGAAATTGGCACGCTGAACGAAAAAGGTTGCCTACCCTCACCAATCAGCAACGTGATAGAGGATATATCATTTTCATGGCATAACACCTTTTCCTGCCACAGCCATTTTTCATTTTTTGATTTTTGTCTTTCACTCCCCACCTTTCAAATGCCATAACTTTCGTGTTTTTCTGTTCACAGAGATGTGAGGGTTTATTTTTTGTTGGACAAATTGTACTTCATAATCTACCACAGCGGTCAGCAACCCCCGGAGCCACTATGGGACAGAATACTGTGTGCAGGGACCACTATGGGACATAATACTGTGTGCAGGGGCCACTATGGGACATAATACTGTGTGCTAGGGCCACTATGGGACATAATACAGTGTGCAGGGGCTGCTATGGGACATAATACTGTGTGCTGGGGCCACTATGGGATATAATACCGTGTGCAGGGGCCGCTATGAGACATAATACCGTGTGTAGGGGCCACTATGGGACATAATACCGTGTGCAGGGGTCGTCAGACTTAAAATTATTGACCGGTACTCTGAGTTCCTCAACTTGGATTTTTTTTTAATCGAAATTGGCATGCTGAACAAAAAAGGTTGCCTACCCCTGGTCTACCATTTAATATTCCATACAATGTACCGTGAAGCTGTTTCTTATGGATTTCGTTTTACAGTGTTCAATTTTGGGGTAAAAATTACATATACTGTACCTTAAAGAGGACCTTTCACGTCCTCATGTATATGCAGTTTTACATACCGTTATAAAGCTGACACCGCGCTGAATTCAGTACACTGTCTGCTTTCCCGGTATGTGCCCCGGGGCTGGAGATATCGTGGGTCTAAATTTCACCGTTCACTGTCAGAAAGGCGTTCCTGACAGTCTAGCTGGGCTGTGAGGAACGCCCTCCCTGACTGTGCTCGTCCATAGACTTGTACTGGGGGGGCGTTCCTCACAGCTCAGCGTCATCACTGGTCTGAAAGGAACGCCCCCTCTGACAGTACTCGGCTATGGATGAGGACAGAGAAAGGGGGCATTCCTTACCGCCCAGTGATGACGCTGAGCTGTGAGGAACACCGCCCCAGTACAGGGCTATGGACTAGTACAGTCAGGGAGGGCGTTCCTCACAGCGCAGCTAGACTTTTAGGAACGCCCTTCTGACAGTGAACGGTGAAATTTAGACCCCCGATATCTCCAGCCCCGGGGCACATACTGGGAAAGCCGGCAGTACGCTGAATTCAGAGTGCTCTCAGCTTTCTAGCGGTATATAAAACAGAATATACATGAGGACGTGAAAGGTCCTCTTTAAATCCTCTGGGTCGGCAATCCCAAGTTTTATATAGTTTTGTTAGTTTTAATACTTTTACAAATGCAAAATAGAATATGCAGACTAAAATAATTTTTTTGCATTTTTCAGACAGCCATAACTTTTTAATGTGGTGTGTAAAATGCCTCTTTTTTTGGGGCACAAGATATAGATTTTCTGCATTTCATTTTAGGAAATGTCCAATGTTTTGATGACTTTTTTAATTTTTTTTGGTGCAGAGTGTGAAAAAAAAAACTGCAATTCTTTTGAAACTCCCTGCTTTTTTTTTTTTTTTTTAGCACTACAGTGCTGACCAAATGGGATATTTTTAATTTTTATATGCAGAGTTGGCTAAATTGTTTATTTTTATTTGTGATCTAGGGAAAATTTAATTTTTAGAAACTTTATTTTTTTTTTTTTTTTTTTTTTCTTCTTATTTTAAGCCTGCATTTATCAGATCTCTTGTAACATCGACTGCTACAACTGTATTGCAGCCTATTGTAAAATGCCTATGATTATTGGGGCATTACCGTGACAATCCTGGGAGCCTTCACAAGGCTCCTGGCTGTCCTTAAAGGGATTCTATCATTAAAGAATGACCTTTTGAAGTAATGGCATGTTGGAATAGCCTTTAAAAAGTCTAATCTACTCCTACCTTCCATTCTCTTCTGCTCCCCGCCGTTTCTGTAAAAATCCGGTTCTTGTGATATGCAAATTAAGCTCAGGGAGCACAAGGGGCGTTCCCCCTGTGCTCCGAGCACACCCACGTCATCACCTCTTGTCGCCCCTTAGTTCATTCACACCCCCCTGCATCTTCTCCTGATCTTCTGCCTTGCGTAGGCATCCGACGCTACGCTATACGCGGTTGAAATCCTGCGCATGTGCAGTCGGCTTCGGCTGTGCCACATTGGGTTCGGGAAGAGCTGACTGCGTATGCTCCGTCCGCCATTTTGCGGAGGTCTGTTACACGAACGTGTCGGACATTGATTTACAGGTGGCTACTTTCCAGTAGGTGGCGCTAGAGACACAATTTTCCTTTTCCACCTAATTTGCATAGTTTGCCATAATTGCTGGGGGGGCAGTCATTGATTTTAAGCGCCTCTATGCTGATACTGCGGGCTCTTAACATGTATTCCTCCTGCCCTATACACATTAATAGGATGGAGTTGATGTAACCAGACACGGCCACTACTCCATGTACTGTGCTGTGCTGTATACTGGCTCGGGATTGATCAGAGGAGCTGTCTGGAGTCAAAATCTGCTTTTTATGACCTATCCTAAGGACATAGCATTAGTATTTAAATTCTTATAAGTCCCATTTAATCTGTACATAATATGTTCTATTTTCTTTGAATTCCTTGCTCAGTTGTGCTTCAGACATGACTTTTTTTTTTAATTTCACATGAACATTTACAGTTTCACTTGCTCAGTTTTCATAATTTCACCTTTAATGGAATATAAATTGTGCCTAATTCTGAAGAATCTTTTAAGAGATAATAGCTCACACGTAAACCAGTCTCCTTTTTAGGTAAGATAAAGGGCAATGACATAAGTAATCTCTTTCCTTGGTTTCTAGATCTATGCCTTAATAAAACATTCAGTAGAAAGATATAAAATTATGTAATTTGCAGTGAATTATCTCATTGCTGTGATTTTTCTTTTCAGAAGCTAAAATTCTAGAAGCTAAAATGTTTTGTAAATTTAATGAATTAATTTTAAATTCGATATAAATTGTCCCCAATTCTGAAAATATCCTCTCTGTCTCGCTTTTTGGGCTGGTCTCCAGAGTACCAAGGGATCCTTGGGTGACCCCAGGGGTCCAGTAGAAGACAACTGACTACTTGCCGCTTTGGTCGTCTTAAAGGGGTTATCCTGTTTTTAGTATTGATGGCCTATCGTTACCAAGACAGCGCAGCTCCTGGTATGGTTTACATTTTGGGGGCCACGCTGCTCCCTTTCCACACAAACTGTAGTGGCGACTGTAGGTACAGTAGCGCTGCTGCATAGACTTCAATGTAAACAATACTGTGAACTGCGCTGTCTCGGTGCCGGTGACCTGCAAGGGTCCCGGCTGTCGGACCCCTCAGATCTAATATTGATGATCTACCCTAAGGATAGACAATCAATGTTAGAAAACCCCTTTTAAGTTTTTTCATTGTTTATTTTTACTTGTAAAGTGGGGAAAGGAGGTTAGTTTTTATATATTTTTTTTAACTTTTTATAATATATATATTATATTTAGATTTCTTAGGGGTTTTGAACATGCAATAATTGGTTCTCTTATATTACGGAGTGAAATACATATAGTGTACAATATATGGTATAGTATGGTAAATGTTTTAGATAGGAGATTTTGACTCTCTTGCCCACTTAAAAGTAGCAGCAACACCATATATGACAGTATAGAGAAATACCGATCAGTATTGATGTGAAAGCACTTGCAGTAAGATAGAAAACTTACTGTTAACTGCAGCAGCTTCTGTTTGTTTGTCCCTCCCCTCTCCATAGACTTCTATGGGCACATGTAATTTGATAGCTGTATCAGCTGCCATCTTGGAAGACCAGAGATTTCAGAGTCATTGTACATTTAGGAAGGAGGGAGGACAAAAATAGCCAGAAAAGTGGAAATAAAGACATATTTCTCTGATAAGATATATTACAAAATTTCTTACATTTGGTTGTAAGTTTTTTTTTGAAAAGTTATTGACCATTTAAGTCTTTTTGTCGTCCTCTATCTTAATAAAACATGTGCAAGTATAGTTATTTTCTGTATGTCCATTAAATGGTGTGACGTTTCATTGCAGGCACATAGCTGGCAGCCTGGTATAAAGAACCCTTACCGTGGGGTCGTGGTGTGGCCTGTTCCTGAAAATGTTGAAATCACTGTGACTCTCTTTAAGGTAAGTGTTTTGTATTGTGACTGTAAATGTAACCAGCACAGTTATACTAGCCCCAGATGACAATGCAAATGATCTCTACGTAGTAAAATTTAAAGGGAACTTTAAATTTTGTGGTCATTCTGGGCTTGGGAGTCCAGTGGGCGGTCCTAATTCATAGATTGCCCAGCATTTCTCAGGAGACAGGCTCCATTTAAATTTACTAAAGTAATGATGATTGTGACCATGTGGTGTTTATTGGTAGGTTTGTATTTAGATTCTACCAAAAGATTATGTAGTAGTTTATATATGAATTAGCTCTTGTTCGCCAACAGGGCAGGAACCTATATATAGAGAGACCACTATCACATAGTCAGTATTTTGCATCTGTATTTGTTGGATAAAACCAGGAGTGGGTCCAACAGATGGAAGACGTATTAAATGGGTTTTCTGCAGAACATAAACATATTTACATTTGTAGACAATTAGAAGTTAAATTTCTAATTAATTTTTCAAAAATATTTTTCAGTGTTTTACATATTTCCTGTAACCATCTTGCCGGAGACATATTTTTGTCTTCATCAGTAGCCAGTGAATATGACCATGAATGCAGGAACTTTCTATGGTCTGGGACTTGTGAGAATCTCAGCCATGATGTCCTTATTGTGGTCCGGTTATGTTCTCATACATGTAGTGTCCTCCTGATAACCAGCCATGATGTCCTTATTGTGGTCAGGTTATCTCCTTATACATGTAGTGTCCTCCTGATAACCAGCCATGATGTCCTTATTGTGGTCAGGTTATCTTCTCATACATGTAGTGTCCGCCTGATATCCAGCCATGATGTCCTTATTGTGGTCAGGTTATCTTCTCATACATGTAGTGTCCTCCTGATAACCAGCCATGATGTCCTTATTGTGGTCGGGTTATCTTCTCATCCATATAGTGCCCTCCTGATAACCAGCCATGATGTCCTTATGGTGGTCAGGTTATCTTCTCATACATGTAGTGTCCTCCTGATAACCAGCCATGATGTCCTTATTGTGGTCGGGGTTATCTTCTCATACATGTAGTGTCCTCCTGATAACCAGTCATGATGTCCTTATTGTGGTCGGGTTATCTTCTCATACATAGTAGTGTCCTCCTGATAACCAGCCATGATGTCCTTATTGTGGTCGGGTTATCTTCTCATACATGTAGTGTCCTCCTGATAACCAGTCATGATGTCCTTATTGTGGTCGGGTTATCTTCTCATACATGTAGTGTCCTCCTGATAACCAGCCATGATGTCCTTATTGTGGTCGGGTTATCTTCTCATACATGTAGTGTCCTCCTGATAACCAGCTATGATGTCCTTATTGTGGTCGGGTTATCTTCTCATACATGTAGCGTCCCTGCCTGATAACCTGACCACAATAAGGACTTAATGGCTGGGCTTCTGACAAGTCTCAGACCATAGAAAGTTTCCACATACATGGTCGTATCCATTGGCCACTGCTCAGGGCAGCAGGCTGTTACCAATAAGATGGTTGGAGAAAATATATGAAATGTTGCAGAATTTTAATTATTTATATTTGCAAAAATGTTTAACTTTTAATTGTCTACAAATGTAAATATGGTTCTATACATGGGAAAATCCCTTTAAGGGTGTGTTCACATGGCAGAAAATGAAAATCCATTTTCCAGCGCCGGAATTTTCGCCGCGGTCTGCTGCGACGGAATGACGATTCAGTGCATCAGCATTCCGTCGCGGCATCCGGCAACCGATTAGGCCCAGATGTGAGCCTAATCAGGAGGGAGTCTCGAGCCGCAGACACATCGAGTGGAATCCGCGGCAAGATAGAGCAGGACGCTTCTTTTCTTTGCTATCTATTTCATTGTTTTCAATGGGAGGTGGATTCGGGAGGAATCTGCTCCGGATTCGGGGGCGGATTCCGCTCCTAAATCCGCGGCAAATTCTTCTGTGTGAACACACCCTAAACTTTCCATTATACTTTTTCTACAATCCACTACTGTCTTTGGCATACAAATACTGACCAAATCCTGATTGTGTGACAGTGTCCCTTCTCTGTCACACAAGTAGTCTTGGTATTGGAGGAAGTGTGACCGGGCTTCAGTAAGTCATTCTGCGTGAACTCCATTCATTACTGTAAAACTGGCCACATAGTGGGATTATAGAACGTCTATATATACCCCGATGTACTTCGTGGCCTGCAGTCCTCCTTGTATTCCTTGCCTGTCATCCTTTCTCAGTATATTATGCAGTAGACAGGACTTTGCTGATTTTCCACCCGGGTGAGAGATTTTCTGTGCACATCAATCTGTCAGACGCTTCCTCTCAGGACGGATCCCGCGCTGCTGATCTGCTGATGTAGCTGAGCTCGGTGTTTCGAGCCACACGGGCCCCTTGAGAGCTCTTCTACATCTCAGGATTATGTGTTCCCTTCAATAACATCACAATATTAAAACATCGCCGGCTTGTACCTGAAATCTTCAGTTATCGATTTTGAAAGGGTTCTCCAGCACAATATAAACCTGCCTGTGATATAAGGTCTGTTACATATGAGATGTTGCCCTGCGTACGTGGCATCTAATGGAAGCAAATGCGTCATGTTGTGAAAATCGATTGGATGGGTTTTTTTGTACAATCATTGTGTTGTGCAACTTGTAAGGCCGAGTTCACATCTGCATCGGAGTCTCCAGTGCAGTGGCCGCCAAAAATAGCCAGACTTTTTCGTCTGGTGGTTTCAGTTTAAAACAAAGGATACCCGACAGACCCCATTATAGTCAATGGGGTTGCCAGGCACGTTGTTGCATTCTGTTTTAGCAGTCTGCCTGGTCCAGAACAACGGACCACACAATGCTGATGTAAACCTAGCCTAGCACGTAATGCTAACATATTTACTTCCAATAAATATGACACAGGCAGAGTGACTCTGCAATATTTTACTGCACAGATTGACTGTCAGAGCCAGAGCCTTAAAGGGGTTGTTCAGTTTCAACAAATAAATGTTGAAAAGTTCTACAACTTGCCAATATACTCACAGTTTTCTAGATCTCTGCTTGCTGTCATTCATTCCAGTGGATAAAAATCAGTCCATGGTCATGTGATGATACTCAGGTGCATGTTTCCAAGACAGATGTCTGATTACTATGCTGTGACTGTAACGAGCTATGCACCTGTGTGTCCTCACATGACCATGGACCCCACTGATCCTGGGAATTGGGGATGTGTTCACCCCCATGAATGTAGCTGTGGTAAACACATCATTTCAATGGGAGCACTGGAAGTTACAGAAGTCCAGCACTTCTTATTTATTCTGCTTACTTATATAGCGCCAACATACTCCGCAGCGCTTTACAGACATTGTCAGTCACTGTCCCATATAGGGCTCACAATCTACATTCCCTATCAGTATGTCTTTATAATGTGGGAGGAAACCGGAGTACCCGGAGTATTACACATATAAAAGCAAACACATCAGGCATCTCACATCCCAAAATGGCCAAACTATAACAATGCTTATGCCATAGGATTAACACCATAGCAATAAAAAAAAAAAAAAAAAAGCCAAATCTCCATTCTTTTGCCATTTTGCCTCTCAAAAAAAAAAAAAAAAATAATAAAATGATGATCAAAACAACAAGTATTCCCCAAAATGGTATGAATTAAAACTCCATCTTGTGCTGCACAAAAAGACACCTTACACAGCTCCGTACAGTCAGAAACATAAAAAAGTTCTGGGTGTCAGAATTTGGCAACTGAAATAATTCTTTTACATTTTTCAAAAATAAGAAAATCGAAATTCCAATAGAAAATTTTAGCTACATCGCCCAGCCCTAATTGGAGTTAAATCATTTTCATTTTATAATTTTTTTTTTTTTTTTTAACCAGTCATGCCAACAACTAGTCTGTGAGCATAGCGCACCCTGCTGGCCAGCGTGTACCACTTTTCTCTGATGGTTTACTCTTTCTCCGCTGTATACTACTATTTCTGCAGCGCTGTACACATTGGGGCAGACTTACTAACTATGACTGCTGCAAAAACTGTCTTGATTTTGGTCACAAAGGGAAGCTTTTCACTTACATAATTTTCAATGTTGCAGGTCATCATGGCAGTCGTGCGACACATGTTGTGGTCAAAGTCTCTGTGTAGCTGCAGTCTTAAAGGGGTTTTCTGGGATAATTGAGAAACTAACTGGGGGGGAGCACCTACCATCACCAGATTTTTGAGTCATATGCAATGTTGTTCTCTGTTATCAGCCATTATCAGAGGGTGGTACATATACAGCACTCGCTCACTGTTGCTGTCTGTTATCAGAGGATTGTGTGTGTGTGTGTGTGTATGTATGTATATATATATGTATATATATATTTATATATATATATATATATATATATATATATATATATATATATATATATATATATATATATATATATATACATATATATACAGTACAGACCAAAAGTTTGGACACACCTTCTCATTCCAAGAGTTTTCTGTATTTTCATGACTATAAAAATTGTAGATTCACACTGAAGGCATCAAAACTATGAATTAACACATGTGGAATTATATACTTAACAAAAAAGTGTGAAACTACTGAAAATATGTCTTATATTCTAGGTTCTTCAAAGTAGCCACCTTTTGCTTTGATTACTGCTTTGCACACTCTTGGTATTCTCTTGATGAGCTTCAAGAGGTAGTCACCTGAAATGGTTTTCACTTCACAGGTGTGCCCTGTCAGGTTTAATAAGTGGGATTTCAGGTTTAATAAATGGGGTTGGGACCATCAGTTGTGTTGTTCAGAAGTCAGGTGGATACACAGCTGATAGTCCTAGTGAATGGAGTGTTAGAATTTTGTATTATGGCAAGAAAAAAGCAGCTAAGTAAAGAAAAACGAGTGGCCATCATTACTTTAAGAAATGAAGGTCAGTCAGTCCGAAAAATTGGGAAAACTTTGAAAGTGTCCGGAAGTGCAGTGGCCAAAACCATCAAGCGCTACAAAGAAACTGGCTCACATGAGGACCGCCCCAGGAAAGGAAGACCAAGAGTCACCTCTGCTGCGGAGGATAAGTTCATCCGAGTCACCAGCCTCAGAAATGGCAGGTTAACAGCAGCTCAGATTAGAGACCAGGTCAATGCCACACAGAGTTCTAGCAGCAGACACATCTCTACAACAACTGTTAAGAGGAGACTGTGTGCAGCAGGCCTTCATGGTAAAATAGCTGCTAGGAAACCACTGCTAAGGACAGGCAACAAGCAGAAGAGACTTGTTTGGGCTAAAGAACACAAGGAATGGACATTAGACCTGTGGAAATCTGTGCTTTGGTCTGAGGAGTCCAAATTTGAGATCTTTGGTTCCAACCACCGTGTCTTTGTGCGACGCAGAAAAGGTGAACGAATGGACTCTACATGCCTGGTTCCCACCGTGAAGCATGGAGGAGGAGGTGTGATGGTGTGGGGGTGCTTTGCTGGTGACACTGTTGGGGATTTATTCAAAACTGAAGGAATACTGAACCAGCATGGTTACCACAGCATCTTGCAGCGGCATGCTATTCCATCCGGTTTGCGTTTAGTTGGACCATCATTTATTTTTCAACAGGACAATGACCCAAAACACACCTCCAGACTGTGTAAGGGCTATTTGACCAAGAAGGAGAGTGATGGGGTGCTATGCCAGATGACCTGGCCTCTACAGTCACCAGACCTGAACCCAATCGAGATGGTTTGGGGTGAGCTGGACCGCAGAGTGAAGGCAAAAGGGCCAACAAGTGCTAAGCATCTCTGGGAACTCCTTCAAGACTGTCGGAAGACCATTTCAGGTGACTACCTCTTGAAGCTCATCAAGAGAATGCCAAGAGTGTACAAAGCAGTAATCAAAGCAAAAGGTGTGTGTATCCACCTGACTTCTGAACAACACAACTGATGTTCCCAACCCCATTTATAAGGCAAGAAATCCCACTTATTAAACCTGACAGGGCACACCTGTGAAGTGAAAACCATTTCAGGTGACTACCTCTTGAAGCTCATCAAGAGAATGCCAAGAGTGTGCAAAGCAGTAATCAAAGCAAAAGGTGACTACTTTGAAGATCCTACAATATAAGACATATTTTCAGTTGTTTCACACTTTTTTGTTAAGTATATAATTCCACATGTGGTAATTCATAGTTTTGATGCCTTCAGTGTGAATCTACAATTTTTATAGTCAGGAAAATACAGAAAACTCTTGGAATGAGAAGGTGTGTCCAAACTTTTGGTCTGTACTGTATATATATATATATATATATATATATATATATATATATATATAGCACTTTCTCACTGTTGTTCTGTTAGCCGTTAGCAGAGGATTGTGTTTATGTATACATAACCTATGTATCCAGCACTCACTCACTGTTGCTCTCTGTTATCAGAGGATTGTATGTATATAAGATAAGATAATCCTTTAATAGACCCACCATGGGGAAATTCTGTGTGGTGTGTGTGTGTGTGTGTGTGTATATATATATATATATATATATCTATCTCTTTTTCACTGTTGTTCTGTATTAGCCATTATCAGAGGTTTCTGTATGTATACAGCACTTGCTCACTGTTGGACTCTATCAGAATTATCGATGCCAACCAATCAGATTATTGTTTTTATTTTCAAAGGGGTCTTGGTCAGATGG
>CAMRHE010000006.1:14437500-14540000 GCA_947044405.1 Leptodactylus fallax
AGTGGCCATAACTATCAGGTTATGGGCAGGATCCGCTAATTGGGACCGGTACCTGTACTATACACATCATAGTTCTGGAAGTAGTTGTCTCCGGTCCCTGTGTAGCGGTCGGGCTCCAGTTACTGCTGCTCAGCAGGTTACCGGGTGGGGGGTGTCTATTGGGTTTAATTTTTTTTTGTGTTGTCACGCAATCTTGGGAACATGGCAAACGATTTGGACTTTTTTGTGCAGAAATTTTTCTTGGGGAAATGTGTTCTAGCAGAACAGAACTATAGTCTGCTAGCCCTCATAGTACGGGTGACTACTTGTGAAAATGGGAGATGGGGGGGAGGGGGGGAGGAAGAGCAACCTGGGAGTGCTGATTCTAATAACGTGACCCAAGATTGGAACTAGCCCTGAACCCCTAGGTACAACATCTAAAAAAAAAAAAAAAAAAAAAAAAGAAAGTTTCTCTGGAAAATCCCTTTAAAATGTATCTAAACTTTCATGATAAATTTCATAATTCAGTAGTGCAGTAGAAAATAATTTATTTATTATACTTGTATAGCGCCATCATATTCTGCAGCGCTGTACAGACATGGTCAGTCACTCTACCATATAGGGCTCACAATCTACATTTTCCTATCAGTATGTCTGTGGAGGAAACCGGAGTACCCGGAGGAAACCCACGCAAAAACGGGGAGAACATACAAACTCTTTGCAGATGTTGTCTTTTGTCGGATTTGAACCAAGGACTCCAGCGCTGCAAGGGAACTGTGCTAACTACACTTTGTAATATATTTTACACTAGGTTCATTCCAGCGCTAGGCTCTCCATTGTTTGGGTCCACTTCGTGACGCGAACGCCATAGAGCAACACCACTAAAACAGCAGTTACCCATGGACACCACTGGACCTCATTGACTATAATGGGGTCTGCTGTTTTAAAACTCTATGCAGGACTTTTCTCTCTGACAATTTTCAGTCTCCAATGGATGTGAACGCAGCCTAAGTAAAGGAAAATGCTTCTTTCTCTACTTATTTCCCTTCCTTGTACTGATCACCATTTCTGAATTCACTGTTAAAATCCGTTTTCTGCTGTCCATATACAGCCTACAGCTGCCGCCGATTGAAGTTGATGAAGAGAGGAGGAAGACACAGACATAACAGGTTGGGCTGTAGCTTCTAGTAACAGTTTTATTTTGTCACATAGCTGGCTTATCAGGTGATGAGATAAAACAATTACTAGAGGCTACAGCTGTACCTCATTCTCTCCTGCCTTCTGTCAGCTTGTCGTCCTACTCCTCCCTTATCTCCTTTCCATAGACTGCAGTGAGCAGCAGCTGCAAGCTATGTATGGACTCCAGAGTACAGGTTTAGACAGTGGATTCAGAAACAGTGATCAGTGCAGGGGAAGGGGTAGGGAAATAAGAGAAAGAAGCATTGTACTTCAATAAAATATAACAGAGTTTACTGTTCTATTAATTCATGAAATGTATCATAAAATTTTAGGTTTAATACTTTAAAAAAATTAATGAGTTTGCTTCCTAAGCATTCATTGCAGCAGACTAAAAATGACTGCGGTGTCATACTGTTTGGGACCAGCAGATGGCAGCCTTTGATCACCTCTGCAGCAATATCCAGGAACTCTGCACATAGAGGGAGCAGCATGTGCATGGAAATAACAAGGAAATACGGATGGTAAGGTATCTGGAAGAAATGAAATGAATGCAACAGCCAGGCTAAGCTTCCCTGACCCTTCATGAGAAAATAGAGGAAAATGGGAAGAATAAACCTATTGTGCCAGGGGGGTTGATGAAATTCAAGATCCACGCACATAATCTGTGGCTCAGCCTCTGAAATGTTAATCCATGGCTAGAATTATTTGAGCTGTAGGTTGCAATTTATCATCAACATGGCACTGTGTCAAACAATGCTCCGTGAATGCGTAATGTTCAGGAGCCTACAGGAGAAGCGAGCTCCTACGCCTGAACTGCTGAGTAATGGAATCCTTTAGATCCACTTCTTCAAGTGTTTTCCTGTGCCCAAATCATTGTTAGCGCCCCATTCATGTAACACACAATACATCCTGCCTGTATTCATGTACACCAGGCCATATTCTGAGATGTAAAGTGTGAGGCGGATCACAATTCTGTCTTTTAAATGGAAATTGGCTGTAAATAATGTAACTCTCAGAGGAGTCTTACTTGTCATATCGGCCGGAGAAGAAGGGCCTGTTTTGTGAGCGCTCCTACCCTTACTGTGCTGTACATAGAGGAGATTATCGAGCAGTTCTATCCATGAATGAAGCGCACACGTTATGGTCTGGGAAGGGTAACAAGTGGGGGCAAACACTCCGCTCCGTACTGGGGGGTGTCACTAGTAGGCTTGGTGAGCAAACTTTGGGAAACTTCTTTCCAGGGCTGTGAAGTCAGAGTCGAAAAAACTCCAACACCGATTTAAAAAGAAAATGAGTAATTATTTTTAGGCTAAGATCACATCCGCCTCATTGGCAGAGAGAAAAGTCTTGCACGGAGGACATTTCTCTACTTGACGGACCACATTGTAATCTATGGGGTCCGCCGGTGTCCACAGGTCACCCCTGTTTTAGTGGTTTGGCGCAGATGTGAACCTCGCCTTAATTATATTCTGCAGGTATTAATATTGTATAATTAGATTAATAGTTTGATGCATATTCACTTTCATAGCCATTTATGAAGAAGCGGGAGTCAGAGTTGTGTTGTGGAAAAATAGAGGATTCTGAGTTGGTGGTTTGGCCTACCGACTCCACAGCCCTGAGAGTGTCCCTTTAAAGCATAACTAAACTTTCGGACAACTTTTAATTTTCTTGGCAGCTTTTGTGTCATTGATAAATTTTGTCATATACTTAACAAATTTTGTCTCCTTTCTGTGACATCCTGCATATTTTCACTCTTTCCCTTCTATTTTGAGAGCTGTTCCTGCCTCTCACTGAATGTTACTGTGTATGGAGTACGGGCTGTGTAAAGTGAAGAGAAAATGAAGGTGGGGAGGGTCAGTCAAACGGCGATATCTCAAACATAAAACGTAGAAACTTGCTTTTTGCGTCATATGAAATCAGAGATTCTCATCTTTCTACACAGATGTTTTACAGAGATATCACTGGTTGAAAACACAGTTGGGATTGGGTTATTTATATTGTATATACAGCTGCATCTCAATAAATGAGAATATCTGTGAAACGTTCATTAATTTCAGTAATTCAGTAATACAATCCATACTCAGCGTCTTCCATGATTGTGTGTCCTACTGAACCAGACTGAGGGACCATTTAAAGGCTTAGGAAACCTTGGCAGGTGACACTGAATTTACAATACTGAACTGAACTTACAATATTCTAATTTTCTTAGATTTGGGTTTTCATTACCTGTAATCCATCATCAACATTTACAGAAATAAAACACCTGAAATAGAACACTCCGTGTGTAAAGAATCTAGAAAATATAGGAGGTCACTTTTATAATTTAATTACTGAAAGAAATAAACGTTTCAAAGATATTCTAATTTATTGAGATACAACTGCATATAAATATCCTAATCCAGACTATTTTCAATCAGCTATATCTCTGGAAATTATACTGTTAGAGCCATATTAAAGATGAGAATCTCCTCTTTCACAAGACACCAAAAGTAAGTTTCTACGTTTTATAACGTCTGAGATATTGCCATTTTGAAGTGACCCTTGGCCACCCTCATTTTCTCTTCACATTACACAGCCCCTACACCATACACAATGAGAGGCTGGGACAGCTCTCAATAGAGAACGAAGGGAAAGAGTGAAAAAATGCAGGATTTCACAGAAAGGAGACAAAATGTCATTATACTACAAAATTTATTAATGACACACAGGCTGTCAGAAAATCATAAGTTGTCTCAAAGTTTAGTTCTGCTAAAATACTTTCTACCATTGCTGGCAAATTTTAATGTAAACCCATTCTTAAAATCATTGAGGTCACATTGTGGTCACAGTGGTCATAAGACTACACAGACACGGGTAGAAGAAATAGTTTTGAGCATTTTCAGTATACTTGGTAAGGTTACGAAGCTCTGTTTCTGGTAAGAATCTTGACTGTTTGTTTCTTCTACCAAGACTATTGTGCATGCAATTCTTTGCAATATGGGCCATGTACAGATTGACCTTCAAGTTTTTGTTACGTATTTTTTTTTTTTTTTTGTAAAGGTGGGGGGGCATAGTTATGGAGCCCCTTTATTGATAATGCCAAGTGCATTTTTCCGTCACATTTAAACTTTGAGAAGCAAGAAGAGCTTTAAAAGGTTAGGTCTAACATGGCATCATTTTTAGTGGGCACCAGATTTGTAGGGGGGGTGGTGTATTACATGAGGGAAAAAAATAAGAATTTGCCAATGTTAATACATTTTTGGAGCCAGTGGCAGCATGCTTTAGGTGTGGCGCTTTTTTTGCAGGGCTTTTCACCCCTGGAATTCAATTATAACCATAGGTGTTCCAAAAACAGAAGCTAACCCATGTATTCAATGTTGGTTTTGGAATATTTTTGCGTTTTGCCAACCTTTTTTTACATGCTCAAAAATGCAGAAACAAAACTATGGGTCCATAGCAAGTAATCAGGGTAATGGTTACGTTACTTCTTTCCTTACTACGGGAGGAACAAGTGGTTGAATTTGTTCCCAATGAGTTTCGAAGAGAAAAAAAAAAAAACGCATGCTCTTTTGTGTGAGTGATGGGTTTATGATGTGTATGAGGTCTACAGTCAGTGTGCAATGTAGGATCATAATACCTAAGGGGCAGCACGGTGACACGGTGGCTAGCACTGTTGCTTGCCAGCACTTGGGGTTTTAAGGTTACAAAGCGAAACTTCTGCATGGGGTTTTTATGTTCTCCTATTTTTGTGGATTTCTTCAGTTTCCTTCCACTTCAAAAACATACTGGAATATAGATTGGAATTTAGATTGTGAGCCCCAACAGAGAGAGGCAGACATAAAATTAATACCTAGTTGTTCACTTTGGTTTAGCTTTATTGTAATAGCGGTATATTGTTGTTCACTTTGGTTTAGCTTTATTGTAATAGCGATGTATTGTTCACTTTGGTTTAGTTTTATTGTAATAGCGGTATATTGTTGTTGTTCACTTTGGTTTAGTTTTATTGTAATAGCGTTATATTGTTGTTCACTTTGGTCTAGCTTTATTGTAATAGCGGTATATTGTTGTTCACTTTGGTTTAGCTTTATTGTAATAGCAGTATATTGTTCACTTTGGTTTAGCTTTATTGCAATAGCGGTATATTGTTGTTCACTTTGGTTTAGCTTTATTGTAATAGCGGTATATTGTTCACTTTGGTTTAGCTTTATTGCAATAGCGGTATATTGTTGTTCACTTTGGTTTAGTTTTATTGTAATAGCGGTATATTGTTGTTGTTCACATTGGTTTAGTTTTGTTGTAATAGCGGTATATTGTTGTTGTTCACTTTGGTTTAGCTTTATTGTAATAGCGGTATATTGTTGTTCACTTTGGTTTAGTTTTATTGTAATAGCGTTATATTGTTGTTCACTTTGGTCTAGCTTTATTGTAATAGCGGTATATTGTTGTTCACTTTGGTTTAGCTTTATTGTAATAGCGATGTATTGTTCACTTTGGTTTAGCTTTATTGTAATAGCGGTATATTGTTGTTCACTTTAGTCTAGCTTTATTGTAATAGCGGTATATTGTTGTTCACTTTGGTCTAGCTTTATTGTAATAGCGATATATTGTTGTTCACTTTGGTCTAGCTTTATTGTAATAGCGGTATATTTGTTCCTTTGGTCTAGCTTTATTGTAATAGCGGTATATTGTTGTTCACTTTGGTTTAGCTTTACTGTAATAGCGGTATATTGTTCACTTTGGTCTAGCTTTATTGTAATAGCGGTATATTGTTGTTCACTTTGGTTTAGCTTTACTGTAATAGCGTTATATTGTTGTTGTTCACTTTGGTTTTGCTTTATTGTAATAGCAGTATATTGTTGTTCACTTTGGTTTAGCTTTATTGTAATAGCGGTGTATTGTTGTTGTTCACTTTGGTTTAGCTTTATTGTAATAGCGGTATATTTTTGTTGTTCACTTTGGTTTAGCTTTATTGTAATAGCGGTATATTGTTGTTGTTCACTTTGGGTTAGCTTTATTGTAATAGCGGTATATTTGTTCACTTTGGTTTAGCTTTATTGTAATAGCGTTATATTGTTGTTGTTCACTTTGGTTTAGCTTTATTGTAATAGTGGTATATTTGTTCACTTTGGTTTAGCTTTATTGTAATAGCGGTATATTGTTGTTGTTCACTTTGGTTTAGCTTTAGTGTAATAGCGGTATATTGTTGTTGTTCACTTTGGTTTAGCTTTAGTGTAATAGTGGTATATTTGTTCACTTTGGTTTAGCTTTATTGTAATAGCGGTATATTGTTGTTGTTCACTTTGGTTTAGCTTTATTGTAATAGCGGTATATTGTTGTTGTTCACTTTGGGTTAGCTTTATTGTAATAGCGGTATATTTGTTCACTTTGGTTTAGCTTTATTGTAATAGCGTTATATTGTTGTTGTTCACTTTGGTTTAGCTTTATTGTAATAGTGGTATATTTGTTCACTTTGGTTTAGCTTTATTGTAATAGTGGTATATTGTTGTTGTTCACTTTGGTTTAGCTTTATTGTAATAGTGGTATATTTGTTCCTTTGGTTTAGCTTTATTGTAATAGCGTTATATTGTTGTTCACTTTGGTTTAGCGTTACTGTAATAGCGTTATATTGTTGTTGTTCACTTTGGTTTAGCTTTATTGTAATAGCGGTAAATTGTTGTTGTTCACTTTGGTCTAGCTTTATTGTAATAGCGGTATATTGTTGTTGTTCACTTTGGTTTAGCTTTATTGTAATAGCGGTATATTGTTGTTGTTCACTTTGGTTTAGCTTTATTGTAATAGCGGTATATTGTTGTTGTTCACTTTGGTTTAGCTTTATTGTAATAGCGGTATATTGTTGTTGTTGTTGTTGTTGTTCACTTTGGTCTAGCTTTATTGTAATAGCGTTATATTGTTGTTGTTCACTTTGGTTTAGCTTTATTGTAATAGCGGTATATTGTTGTTGCTCACTTTGGTTTAGCTTTATTGTAATAGCAGTGTATTGTTGTTGCTCACTTTGGTTTAGCTTTATTGTAATAGCAGTGTATTGTTGTTCACTTTGGTCTAGCTTTATTGTAATAGCGATGTATTGTTCACTTTGGTTTAGCTTTATTGCAATAGCGGTATATTGTTGTTCACTTTGGTTTAGCTTTATTGCAATAGCGGTATATTGTTGTTCACTTTGGTTTAGTTTTATTGTAATAGCGTTATATTGTTGTTCACTTTGGTCTAGCTTTATTGTAATAGCGGTATATTGTTGTTCACTTTGGTTTAACTTTATTGTAATAGCGGTATATTGTTCACTTTGGTTTAGCTTTATTGCAATAGCGGTATATTGTTGTTCACTTTGGTCTAGCTTTATTGTAATAGCGGTGTATTGTTTGTTGTGGTCACCATGGATTCATTTTACAACAAATTGCTGCAAGATTTCAGAAACTTCTTACAGATAAGATTTCTTCTCATATTTTAGATACATACTGACTGAGGAGTTACCTCATGATAGCGCAAATGTCATCATCCATTAATTTTATGTCCCATTTTTTAGCCATGGGTTAGTAGATTCAACAACAGAGACAGACACAAAGGATATATTGTGACAACCTAGAGATCTTCACTTATTGAGAAGCCATCTGAATAGTCATAGTTGGGGGTCCCTCCTTGAAGACCATAATGTACATTCACAGTGAAGAAGAGAAGCTTGCCCCTGACTGTTCTTGTATCTGGTGTTTACATGGTTGTTGCTCACCGGATACGTTCTTGAGGGTATATACTCGGTGATGAGCCACCACCCTCTTGTAGAACGCCACCACTCAATGTGAATACAAATGAAATGAGTAAATGAACTCACAATATAAACCTCTTCAATGTGAGGATCTTATAGACAACCTGAAGGACCTCCTTACGAAGCTTTTTGTATTAGCTTGAATTGGTTACATGGAAGTAAATGATGGAGTTGTCTGGTGTATTATCCTCTACTATTCACAACCTGGCTCTATTTCATGTTCAGAGGTGGGAGGCCCTTTTGTTTATGATACATCTCTCCAAAAAAAAAAGATAATACATTGTAAAAAAATTCAAAGGCCTTTGAAGACCAGATTCACATATTGGCTATTTCCTAACTTGTGGAATAAAAGTGGTTCCTAATCTTTGTGAAAGATGCTTTGATGGCCGTAGGGTGCCAGATTTAATGCGTTGGTTGCACATAGGGCCTTGAGCTGGATGAGAAGTTTGGAGGGCTACTATGGAGGTCTATGGGTTGCACACGCAGCAGAATATAGACACACAGCTAGCTCATTGTTTTATGGTTACAGTTCTAGTCTGTTTGATTTTATTTTATTTACTTTTTTTAAAGTTTTTCTGCTATTTTTTTTTTTTTTTTGTGACGTTGAATATTCACTTTTGACACTTGCAAATATTTTGTATAAACTTTGCTGTCTGTGCTGTCATTCACACAGATAATTGAGATATTTAATTGAGCTGTAGTTAATGTAAATTATATTGAGTGGTTATTGGAATGGGTAGGCCAAACCACCGATTGGTCTATTTTGCCCAATTCCATCAGTAAATATCCTCTAATTCGTTAAAAAGCCAGTGATTGAATTCCTATAAAGTAAATACATGTAACAAACTATGTATCTAATTAATTATACACTATTAAAGTGTAACATGGAACATTGTTGCAATAAACTAAATTAACTAACTCAGTGGGCGAGTTATAGGATAGGTCATCAATTGAAGATTGGAGTGGGTCCGATACCCAGCTCCCTCACCAACCAGCTGTGACTTGTATCATATAGAGGAGTCTTGTACCCTCTCTTTTTTTATATAGATGTGTCAAAATTTGGTCCTTACTTCATTAACAAAAATATTTGGTTCAACCCAGGGCTGTGGAGTCAGTTGGAAGCATTTTGGGTGGAGTTGAAAGAAAAAAGTTTCTGACTCTGTCTTGAAAATAAATTATTTCTAATCCTATTATAATATAATTAATATTGTATAATTAATGGATACATAGTTTGTAACATATTTAGTTTCATAGGAATTCAGTCACTGGCTTTTTAATGAATTACAGGATTTTTACTGCTTATGACTGACCATGACAGTCAGCCATTTATGAAGGAGTCGGGGTCGGGCTGTGGAAACATAGGTGTTGGTGGTCTTGCCCCCTGAATCCACAGTGTTGGTTCAACCTGGTGGAAATCTCCTCTGTTGTGGTCAGTCATTGGCTGAACCATAGCCGCTATGTGTTTTCCCTTTCTTTTAGGTTTTTTTTAAGAAAAAAAAAAATCCTATATTGTTTTACAAGAAGTTGTTTAAGTGTGACTATCAGGACATGTAAGCCCCAGCATGCTTTGCCAACTGGGGCCTTCATTCCTCATACCCTGACTAATGTGAATGTTTCTTACAAAATATGTGTTGCTCCCAATTAAAAAAAAAAAAAAAGTTTTGTCAGATATGAGGTATTGCGGGTCATGACTTGTCTCCTCTTAAGAGTAATTGAGTTGTCATTTAGGCATGTTGAGTAACACATTTCGCTAGGTTTCCATTGGCAGCCTTGTTTAACCTATTGTTCTAGTTAATTGAGTCCTTCAGATGACTCAATTTATGGTCTGGTGAATACTTTTCCTTAGGCTTAAAGTAAGAGTAAAATTTATCTATTTCATTTGTCGCAGATCATATTAGACTTCTTAACTCTTTCCTTGCGTGCATTTGGAATTTTTGACCACCGAAGATGACCAGATCTGTGAAGCTGTCACTTCATGTGGAGAACCAAGATTATACCAATATTTCCCATGTTGTGTTATATATGGGAGCAGGGCTATTTTAACACATTAGTGGGCCCAGTGCCAAGGTTTCATAAGTGGTCCCTCCCCCCCCATCACCACCCGCTATTATACCCATTTGAAAGCTGCCAAAACATGGACAGAAGTCCCTGCTAACCCGAACACTCTCCCCTCCCGGTCACATACAGGTTATGCACGGACAATGATGATTTATCATAGTCTCTGCAGTCTGCACTCCTTCCCTCTCCCCCTCCTCCTTCACGCAGCTCTAAGATGCTGCAGGAGGGAGGACACTTTAGAGCCCCATATCTCAGGATCCGTTAGGGATATGAAGATGAGAAAACTCATCTTTAAAATGATACCAAGATCATCATGATAGTCCTTACAGAATTGGAGCAATTTGATGTTAAAAACGCTGTCGGGAATTGAGATCTGGATTGGGATCTCAGTGCCAAACATCATTTTCACCAGAAAATCGTTCCGTAACTGTAAGGGCTATCATGATGATCTTGGTATCATTGTAAAGATGAGTTTTATCATCTTTAAAAAGAATCCAAGCTCATTTTCATAGCCTGCAGTTGTCCCCACAGTTTAATGTTCCTCTCCTACCACACAAAAATAACAACCCCCCTCCCCCCACTAATACTTACCTCTCCTCGCTCCCCTGCTATCTCTGATCGGAGTCTTCAGGGAGCTGCAGGTGCAATTTAAGTGACATCATCACATTGTGCCTACAGGTCCCGGGGAAGAGAGGGGATGAATGGTGAAGCAGGGAGCGGAGGCCTCCCTGCTTCATCATTACATGCAACTGGGGCAGCCATTAAGGGCAGTTGGGACGGCCCGGAACGGAGGGACAGCATATGCAGGGCTGTCCCAACCGGGCCCTCGCTACCATAGGGCCCGTTGCAAGTGCACCAATGGCCCTATGGTTAAAGCAGCCCTGTATGGGGGGGGAGTAGTTGATATTATCTGTATGTATGAAGTATGAATTTATATAGCAAAAGTAAAAAATACTTTCAAAAATCATGTTAAAGGGGTTGTCCAGGATAACCATTTCTTTTATTTTAGGCCAGGGAAGGTGGAAAAAAAAAACAACTTACTCGTCTGTCCCTGGGGTTGCAGTGTCTCCCAGCGTGGTCCAGTCCTGCTGCTCCGGTGTTTTCTTCCAGTGGAAGTCCCTGCCACATATGACCACTGAAGCCAAATGGATGCCTAAGGGAAGGGACATGGGATGGTCACAGTGTGTGTGGGGGGGGGACATTGGAGCAGCAGGACAGGCAAGTTAATATTATTATTTTATTTTTTTTTTCTTCCTTCACCACCTTCTATCTAATATTGGAAAAAAAGTGTATCCTGGACAACCCTTTTAATAATTTATTTTTGTCAGTTAACAAAATGAAGTGAATGAAGAAAAGAGAAATGTAAATCCCATCAATATTTAGTGTGACCTTTGCCCTTTGGAGGAGGAGTCCTGGAAGTGATGATCCGGCCCCCACAGATATAGCCCTGATCTCATCATCAGCCAGTCTGTCTGGGATGACATGAAGAGACAGAAGGATTGGAGCAACCCTACATCCACAGAAGGTTGTAAGGGACCTAGTGTCCTGAAATGCTTAAGTTAACAGATGGATTTTTCATGATTGATGGTTGTTTGTACATAATTTCTTTTTGCATGGATTTATTAAAAGTTAAGTTTTAGAAAAAATTTTGGATTCCCTCTTGGATTGCTAGATTCCGCTCCTCCTTGTTTTTCCTGTGGATATTGTCTCCAGCTAAGGAGACTGGGATCCTTGCACGGGAGGAGTGATCCTCTAGGACACTGATCGTTCTATGTGTGAGTTGGGCTGTGTTCACATTCATTTATTGGTTACAGCCACAGAAAATCTGTGCTTAGTTCTCCAAGATGGCGGGAACAACCTCCCTGCCAAGTTCCTTCAAAAACTGTCTGCAAGTACTGAGAAGAACTGATGGAAGGGCAAAGGTCACACCAAATATTGATGGGATTTACATTTCTCTTATATTCATTCGCTTCGTTTTGTTAACTGACAACAATAAACTATTTTTGAAAGCTTTCTGACTTTTCAACGTTTTTTTTTCCTACTTGCCTAAAACTTTTTTTTATAGTACTTATCGGTCTTCTTGTCCTGCTTGAGGACCTGGCACCTGCACATATGACCTATTACTAGTGTGAACCCTACATGTATAGCTGGCGTACCCTTTTCTCGCTGAGCTGTGTCACGCTGTGACTCTTCTCCTTGGCTGCTATGAAGGGCGCGCCTACCCCTCTGTCCTGGCACTGACTTTTTAATCATTAAGGTGTGGTACATACAGTATATATTTCTTCATAACTTGCGTTTGGGGAACTGGAAAATCTAATTTGCCTTGACGCTGTGAAATTATGTCAAATATCGAACAAACATCTTATCGTGATGTGTTTTTGCTTCTTGATACTTTGCAAAGATCTAATTTGACCTGTTGAGCGCACCTCTCCCTGACCTCAGGTGTACCGCTCCCCGACCTTACATAGCTGGAGCATCCCGTAGACTGTCATTCCATGTACTGTAGATCTTCAAAGGCAACCTCTGACAGTAGGGGCAGCCCGGGTGCTCCACAATGGCAGACTGTTCTCATTTCTCTACAAATTGAACTCTTCACCTTGTATTAATATTGGAGCTAATGACAGACTAGTAAAACTGGTTTAAGATCCTATTAAGTGTTTACATTAGAGAACGTCTTCCTTCACTTTCATGTGAGTGGTCACATTACATAACCAGCCCAAACAATGGACAGATTTTATTATGATGTGGGGTTTTTGGTTTCATTTGCATAAAGGTTTAGTAGATTTCCTGGAACATGTCATGTGTTGGTCTCCTGATGTTGTTTTTTCCTAATTTTAAGATCTTCAAGGGACCAGATATTGTTTTACGATGTCGTGATATGTAAAACCATAGAATTCAAAGAGGGTTAGACTTTTTGTTTTTTTTTACGACTGAGTATCCTTTCTGATATTACAACAATTGCACACAAAAAAAAACAAGTTAAAGGTGTTATGCTAACTTTTGAAGTGGGATAACATCATGATCATGGGGTTGTGTCTACTGGGAACTGCACGGATCCCAAGAATGGGGTCTGGTTCCACCATTCTAATGGTGTGGTAGTCCGAGCATGTGCTGTACTGCTCAATTTATTCTCTATGGGAGCGATGGAGATGGCCAAATACAGAGTCCTCATCGATACCTCTATTCCCGACCATCATATTCTTCATACACTTCAGTGAGGAGGTGAATATGTTTATGTGCAGACCTTACTATTGGACTTATGGAAAGTGAAAAGTTGACAGCACTTCATTCTTTCTGAAATTTCCATAGACATCTATAGAGTGGGACGCACAAAAGATATTCACCTCCACATTGAAGTATATGACAAAATGGGTGTTAGTGAAAGAGATGAGGCCCACACCTGTCAGGTATTATATCCTGTGTATATGCCATGGGAATACATCTTTTACATAAAGTAAAAATTAAAGGAGCAATCCAGCTTTAATAAAGGTGTTTTTCCTTAACAAAGTTTTTCAACCTGTACATAGGATAGTGATAAATATACAATTGTTGTAGATATGACTGCTCGGACCCTCAGTGATCATGGTAAGAGGAGTCCCTGAGTCGCCTTTGTGAGTGGAGCAGTAGTGGGTACGTGCGACAGGTGGTCAGTGCTCCATTCACTGCTATGGAACAGAGCGTTGTGCTTGTCTATCTTTCGTGGAAGCTCCATAGAAGACAATTATCACGCATGCGCACTACTGCTCCATTGACCAAGGATGCTCCAGGACCCCCATTTCTATGATCTTAGGGGTCCAAGCAGTGAAACCCCTAGTAATCTTACATTTATTGACACTTCTTATGGGGAAAACCCATTTAATGATTAATTCTGACCTCCCAGAACCTCACTATTTTTACCAGCTATAGAGTGTACTGATATTCTGTTAGGAATAGGAGCCATTTAGGGTTTGTTTGTTTTTTTTAATTATATTTTTTGTGCAAGTTTGAGAATCGTATGTAAGAACTTAGTTGTTGAATACAGTTTTGCAGGGAATTTGTCACCTAAACCCAACATATCAACCCAGCCCCGCGAAGAAGAAAATAGATAGATAGATAGATAGATAGATAGATGTTTTCCTCTTGTGCATCGGTGCCTTCGTTGTCTAGTTATTGTCTTTTTCCTTCAAAATGCAAATGACCTTTTTGGAACACTGAGGGCTCCAAAGAGGTAAGTGGCCGTGCACTCATTGCTCCAAAGATCATCTTTGTACATTGACAAAAAATAAGATATCCGGGCAATTTAGACACGAGGCCAAAACACAGGTGGGGATCACCTGAATCAAACAGTGTTTTTGCCTTGTGAATTGGTGCCTCCATAGCCCAGATATTGCTGTTTAATATGCAAAGATGCTCTTTGGAGCAACAAGGGCATTACCACTTCAGCTCTTTGGACCTCTCTTTGCTCAAATAACTCATTTACATATTGGAAAAAAAAAGTGATAACTGACAATAGATGAACCCATTCACAAGGGGAAAAGACTTAGATTTGATTTAGTTGATCCGAACTTATCTGTGGGGCTGGGTTGATATGCTGGGTTTGGGTGACAGACTCCCTATAAATAAACTATAAATGAAGAGAAATTGTCCAGTTTAGACAATGGGCTGATACTTGTACCTCCAATGATCAACTGGTAAGGATTCCAGCCACTGTGGAATTTACCTGCAGTGCCTCCACAGGTGAAGTGATGCATTACATGTTGACCATTAAAATAAGTGTACATTCATGACTCTTTGTGCTATGAATTATGTTTAAAATGATAAAATAACATGTGGGCTTCATGTGCCTTTTGTAAATTTCAGAAATTGTAAACTTTTTACGATCCTGTAATAATCTATCTATCGTCATTTTTGGGTATAACTTTATTGAATTTCTCAATTACACTTTTGTTTTTAGGAATCTCCTTCCGGTCGTCGGAAAGCTCTTGCAACCAGCAACATCAACATGAAGCAATACGCAAGCCCCATGCCCACCCAAACAGATGTCAAGCTCAAATTCAAGCCCCTATCCAAGAAGGTTGTGTCCGCCACTCTGCAGTTCTCCTTATCGTGCATTTTCCTCCGAGAAGGCAAAGCTACGTAAGTCTTATTCCGATGCTGGATTGGGTTTTCCATTTTATGGTATTGAGTATAAGATGGCGTTTGCCAGGGAAGGAATGACTAGAGAGCTGTGTAATGGCCGGTATTTTGTTGCTGTGCCCTTAGACGTTGTTTGTTAGTACATTTAATAGAATATTAATATAGGGCGATGATATTTTCTAAGCACGAGATGTTTTGGCTTTCGGAAGGGGGGGGGGGCATTCAATTACCATAAGAATAAATTCGTCACTTTCCACTGAACCATTTTCATTTGCAGATTTCTGCTATTTTTTGTAATCTAGTCATTTCGTTTTATCCCCTTTTTTCTCTTTTATCTTTCTTCTTTTTTTTTTACCACATTACCAAAGTTCAGTTTTGTTGCCTGACAACATTTAATTGTATTCTATCCTGCAATCATCTCCACGGGTATTAAAATGTGCAGATTCCTTGGGAGGCAAAGAAAAGTCTATTTCAATGTCCAGTGTTAATCCGCAACACTATAGTACACATTGTGAGTGTGAATTGTGCGGAATGCCAATTACAGAAATATATCATTAAATTGCGAGCAAGCCATCAAAATGCAGATAGGGTATTATTTGTTCCCTTTCTGAAATAGATCATTTCTCTTAATAAAAAAATAAAAAATACAAAAACATTTTTTTCTCTCGGCGTCAGTAACAGATATTTTTACAAATAGCCAATATTGTAACCCTGCTGCGTAATAATAATCTTTCTTGCATATTTCACAATACAAATGTGCCCCTGCTTGTAACCATTTGGTAGAGCGGTGGCTCCTCTGAACGCAGGCGTCTGACTGCTATTAACATATGAAATTGTTCCCTATAATTCCTTTTATGTTTTTGCTTTTTTTTATTTGCAAAAGGTGCTAAAAATTATACAAAATCAAATAATAAAGTTGGTTAATACAATTTGTAAATTTGCTACTTCTACCCACCGGTTATATTTTTAAGCAGGTCACAGGAGGGGGCACATGAGAATATGCTAACTAGTCACCAGCCTGGGTTACTTAAAGGCGTATTCCAGTTTGTGTATTATGAATAAGTTTTAGAAATAAACTGGAAAATTGCAGTCTTTATTCTGCACAGTTTTCAAGATCTCCGCTTGTTGTTGTTTAATAGTAGCCTTCATTGTTTGCCCCCATGGGATAAAATCTGGCTGGGTCATGTGATGAACACACAGGTGGAAGGGACATTACAAAATACTGTAAGTGTAACAAGCCATGCACCTGCGTGGTCAACACATGACAGATTTTTATCTCCTGGAGTTAAACTGGGTTTTCAAGGCTTAAAAACTAATGATCTGTCCTTGGGATAGGTTCTCAATTGAAGATAGTCGGGGGCCCAACACCTGTGACCCCACGCCAATGTTTGAAGTGGCTGCAGCTTTTGGGCGACAACATTCAGAAGGCCAACCACAATGCCGTACATTTGTATAGTGCTGTGCTTGGTATTGCAGCTCAGCCCATTAACTCGAATGGCACTGAGCTGTGAATTGGCCATGAACGTGATGTCACATGGCCTGTGAAGTGGAAGCGGCATTCACGGAGCGCTGCTGCTGCTTTAAACAGCTGATCTGTGAGGGTCCCAGGTATTAGGACCCCACTGATCTTCAATTGATAACCTATCCCTAAAGTTGCCAAGTTTCCATGTATTGGGGGAAAAACAACCCTTTATATTTACCTAGTAATGAGTCTTTTCTGGTGCTCCCATAGCCAAAGCATTTGTTAAGTGAAGCCAGAAAAATACATCACAGCTTCGCTAAACAACTGAGCGAGACCTCAGGCGCACGCGCAGTAAATCTGCACAGGCGCTGCAAAGCACCGGAGATGAGTCCGATAAAACGCCCCTCTATTTAAGTAAAAGGGTTTCTGTTTTTTCCAATATTGGTGCAGACAGTTTTACAACCAGTCCACTAACCCCCAGACCATTAAGGATCTGTGTTTGGTTTAGTGTCCCAAATCACCCTGACAGGTTCCCTTTAAAGTTATCTCAGCATGTTGAACAAGCAGAAAGAGCTAAGCAGATTGATCTATACTTTTTGTGCGTAAAGACTGACTATAACTGAGTGTAATCCATTTATTTACATTCCCGTTCCCTCTGGACTTAGGAGTCCGGTGGGCGTCGGTCATGTAACTAGTCAGAAGTTCTGTAAGGTTGCCCATAATAGTTTATTCACTGCAAAATCTACGTTTCCTCTCATCTCTGAGCAGTTCGTTCATTGATGGAGCGGTCAGTGTTATTTTTGAGAGAGTATCCATGACAAGGATTTGTGGTCACTTCTTTCTTTCAGAGATGAAGACATGCAGAGCCTTGCTAGCCTGATGAGCATGAAGCAAGCGGACATAGGAAACCTGGATGATTTTGAGGAAGACAATGAGGATGATGAGGAGAATAGAGTAAACCAGGAAGAAAAGACTGCTAAAATAACAGGTGTGTATACTGCTAAAGCACTGGAGATGACGTGCACGCAGACGCTTGACATTCCAAAAAGGGTCCAATTGGTGACGTTCTTGGGCTCTATTCAGATCACGTTTTTCTTTTTTTGACATCCGTTTAGTACATCCATTTAACGAATGCAAACAGATGGTCATCTACTTACATAGACATCAATCTTAAAAGATTTTTTTTTTTTTTATATATATATATATATATATATATATATATACAGTATATATGTTGAAGGTCACAAAAACTTTAGTGTACCATAGTTTTGTGTCATCCAAAAAAAAAAGACAGAAACAGATCCGTTTTTTATTTTTATTTTATTTTATTTTAACCTTGATCTCTATATAAATGGATAGCCATCCGTTTGTTTCCGCTTTTTTGCATCTGTTAAACATACCTGATAATTGGATGTAAAAAAAAAACAAAAAACATAATCTGAATGGAGCCTTAGCCAGTTGTGTATTAAAAGTTCAATGTTACATGATAAGAAAAATGTCCTATGATAATGTAATCACCTTTATTTCTTGGTATTTGTATAGCAGCAACATGACTCTGCCTTGTCATATACAGACTGTAGTCACGTACATTGGTTCCTAACCCAAAGGTACAGTCACATTCCTGTATCTCACATTAGGATAGGCCATCAGTGTTAGAAACCGGATAACCCCTTTAATTTGTGGTTGCTAGGCAGCTAAAACTGTTGCCAATGAACCTATACATAGCTTCTTTCCAGGTTTAATAATTGTTGACTTATCCATAGGGCAGGTCATCAATTGACGATCGGTGGGGTCCGACAGCCTCATCCTCTTCACTACTTACTAAGCACATTTCTACAGCAGCTGGTATCACGGGTCTATGCATTCACTTGTATGGGGCTGAGCTGTGGACAGGTCATGTGACCAAGTCAAGTGACGTCACATGGCCAGCCTTGCTGCTGAGTGTCGGGGGTCCTAGGAGTTGCGCTCCTGCTGATCTTCAGTTGATATCCTATTTTCTGGAAAATTAAATACAGAAAATGCACAAAAATAATTTTTTTTCCTTCACCTCCTTATAATGTTCCTTATTACAATTAAAACTGAGAAATATAGAAAGAAGTCTCGGTCACGCAGGAGATCTGCCGCCTCCTCCTCCTCTTCATAGTCCTGTGACAGGCAGTAAGACAACTGTCTGGAGCAGCATCTTCCCCTGTCTGCTCTAGACTGAAGGTTAAGCTAAGGCTGGATTCACATCTGCGGTGGAGTCTCCAGGAGAATCCGCCTAAAATTTGACTTTTCTCCCCACCAGTTTCAGTATAAAACCCGACAGACCCCATGATAATCTATTTTTAAGCAGAAAGGCTCTCCATCTGTCACAGACCTGAACAACGGAGACCTGAACGCTAGTGTGAACCTAGTATAGGCCCACTTCTGCTAAACTCCGCTCGCTCTAATCGCCCCATCCAAAGATACAATAAATCAACAGATTAACCCCATGTTCTCTGCAGGATTTCTCCACTGTTTTCTACATGATCCCGAGGCAAACAGCAAGGACGACTATATTTCTTGTTTACGCTTATCATTCACTCCTAGTTTCAGCGTTCCTTTAAAAGTGAGTGTGTCTGAGTTCTGGTGAGCCTAACCTATCTATCTTCGGGGCTGGGATTGGGTGACAGACTCCGTGTAATGGATTTCAGTAACTTACGGATTTGGCTGCTTCTAGCCCTACATTTACCTATACAGCTGTTGCCGGTAGCTTGCAGGAGTTGCACAGAGGCAGGAGGAGGATGTTGCAGATCAGGTAGACACATACTGTAGGTGTCAGACGGATTATGTAGAACAGACTTGGAAATAAAACTGTCTTGTAAAATGTTTTGGCACTAAAGTGCCATTTACCTGGGTCATGGTAAAATTTAACTACGTCTAGCAATTAGCTACTTGGCTTAGATACTTATTATTATTATTATTATTACATCATTATTATTATTATTATTATTATTATTATTATTATTTTGGACACCTTTAAATTTCCAGCACCTGTTGGCTTTACACAGCTAAGGTGGCCATTTTGTCAGGGTGAAGCTATGATGCATCCATATTACATCATTGATATTACAGAATAATAACACACAATGGTTCTCGTATATGAATAATCTTATGTCAGAAAATCGCAATGACATCAGAGAATACGACATGTTACCCCTCTACGCCATTTTTTATTATGCGTGTAACAGTGTGTCCACCAAACAAATGTGCAATACCCTATAGATTTGACCTACTATACGGTGTCCTGTGAAGATACATGAGGCTGTATATACTTGCTTAAGATGCTGCCATTGTTGGAAGCAGGAAAATCTAATAACTGGCACAAATGACACCGTTATTACTTGTCCCCTATTGTGGATTAAAGGGACCCCTTTAATACTGAATCTTCCGACATGTCTTTTGGTGTAGGTCTGTGTGACGCCTAGTGGCTCACTGTAGCCTTGCAGTCCTGGAGCTCTGGATTTGAATTCAGCCAAGGACAACATCTGCAAGGAGTTTGTATGTTCCTCCATGTTTTCATAGGTTTCCTTTGGTTTTCTCCCACGTGCGCAGTGGGCCCTGCAATCAGCTGATCGTCTTGGGGATTGGCCCCACAAACTCTTTTAAGTTTTATTTACACAACTTTAGCGTGGTTGTCCAGAATTAGAAAAAAGGGTCTGCTTTTCTACCAGAAACCATGCCATGCCTTGACATAGACCATGCCAGGTATTGCGGATCAGTCCAAGTCATTTGAATGAGGATAATCTGCAATACCAAACAAAGCCAATGAGCCAGAGTGGCACTGTTTGTGGGTTACAGCAAAAAAGGAGTGTTAAATCTGCTGTAGCAGTGCAGAGGATGTGAATTCCTGATGAACTGTAATGGTGACTATGTATGTTTGTCACTCAGCTTTACTAGAAGAAAATTTTACGAAGCACCAATACACAACACTGTACCATGTATCTGTATAGACTACTGTGGGTCTATATGGGGTTCTAACTGAGAATAGTTTGAGGAGCTTAGTATAGATATGCCCTTTGAGGACCATAGCATAAATAGCATATGTATTCTCTGTGAGGACCTAAATATACACATGCCCTTGAGGACCTCGGTATACACATGCCCTTTGAGGACCTCGGTATACACATGCCCTTTGAGGACCTCAGTATACACATGCCCTTTGAGGACCATAGTATATGTATGCTTTGTGAGGACTTCAGTATACACATGCCCTATGAGGACCTCGGATACACTTGCCCATGGGACCTCGGTATACAAACTTGCCCGTATGAGGACCTCGGTATACAAATGTCCTTTGAGGACCATAGTATATGTATGCTCTGTGAGGACCTCAGTATACAAATGTTCTTTGAGGACCTCGCTGTGCACGCGCCCTTTGAGGACCTCGCTGTGCACGCGCCCTTTGAGGACCTCGCTGTGCACGCGCCCTTGAGGACCTCGCTGTGCACGCGCCCTTTGAGGACCCGCTGTGCACGCGCCCTGAGGACCTCGCTGTGCACGCGCCCTTTGAGGACCTCAGTATAGCTATACCCTTGAATATGTTTTTCATTGTTTGCTGCCTTTTGCTCCGACCCACCTACTACTAGAAGATAATTGTAGCCGGCAATTTTATCTCAGGGATTTGGGTTGAAAATGCAGTTTTGTCTGTTTGTTTACAGGTGGGACATGAGCAGACAGGATTATTTGACCTGAGCTGGAATTTGGCCAGAGCAGGATTAACATTCCACATGCTGAATGAAATACCATTACCATACTATTAATGTCCACAAAGAAGGCAGTATTGTCATCTCATGGCTTTGAAAAATGTATGAAGTTGAACCGTATATCCATAATACTAAATATGGCAGATGGTTTCCAACAATTGAAGCTAAAAAATATAATTTTACAGTTGTACTATTTTTTTTAATTTTTTTTTATATATCATTTGTTCAGATTTTAGTACATAAAACTATAATTTGCAGTTCTTCGATACAGTTGGATATGGTTATGGGAAACTTGAAGGAACAAAGAGCTCCGGTATCATTGATGGCAGTGATGTGACCATGCAAGATGACTCTACCCAACAATACACATTAAAGTGGTTATCCAAGATGAAAAAAGGTCTAAAAAAAAGGGAATGTAGTAAAATAAAAAAACTTCTGGAAGTCTCTCCTAATTTCGGAAGCCCCTTGGATATTCTGAGCTAGTTGGGAAGTATGGTTTGTTTTCTTGAAGTGTCGGTAGGTCCCTGTAGTCACTACCTGGGCTCAGTGGTCTCATGTCATACAGTTATGTATCACTACTGAAAGCAGGGATTTTCAATGTCTCATATTTCCAAATTTTTTGTAAAATCCTGTTTGACCCCTTTAATCCTCTTTTATACTGTTGAGACCATACAATTTTATACCCTCCTATATGGAAGTGCATGAAACCATAGATATGGAGGAACCGGAAATTATTGACCGTAGACCAAAGCACAGGAAATTTAATAGGAATATGATTCTCCAATGGGAACCGAATGGGATGAAGAGTCAAAATAGAGTGATATGGGTAGGACATGGGTAGGGCTTAGGGCCTAGGTGTACAAGTGTATGACAGACCTGTATTTAAAGCCTAGGATGTGATCGGATCCCTAAACAAGTCTCGTGTAGAACCACAATATGAGCCCTTAAAATGGATGGATTGAAGCTAGCAGGCCTAAAATGGGGGATTTAGGGTGGAGGGCCTAGAAACAGACACATTTTTAAGATGGTGGACTCTATATATGGATGCAGGGAGTGATGGGTTACATGTAATATGTGATTGGCCACATGACTAATAAGTGATGAGAAAACCACAAGTTTGTGTAATCCGCTTGCCCGCGGTGAGGCTGTTTGATACGGTTTCGGAGTGATTATTTAAGCTTGGTAGCAATTGGGGATGGGATAACAAGTCAACACTTGCTGCAACTTCCAAGAAGATTCCCAAGTGTAGCTGGTAATGTTGTGTGCGCGCCGCAGTGTGTCCTTCCCGATTCGCTGTAATATTACAACATAACCTCAGGTGACTCCATTAATGCATTAATGATATTTTTGCACCTTTTGAGATGTCGAGATAATAACACAAGCCTGTTATTAAGGATTTAACCACCAGAATAACAAGGACTGCAGCTGTTAAGAATACCAGAAATTCTCAGGTTTCCCCAGCCGCCGCCATGTAGGATGACCAGCATGACAGTGTTATATCTTACTACTCAAGTAAAGAAGTGGAGAGAGATAAAAGACGCGGGGGGAGATTTATTATTCATGTTACGCCAGTTTCTGGCCTAGAAATTTGTAAAATTTTTTTTTTTTTTACAACTACAAAATGAGCATGGTGGAAAATACCATATGCTCAATAAAAGCTACTTTGCGTGTTTTTCACCATGCTAATTTTTTTTTTTAATTTATGGGTGGGGCTTAGTTCAAGGGACATGGCCTCTCACAGTCTGGTAGATTTATTATCGTTTATGCCAAAAACTGGCATAAATTATAGCACGATTCTACACTGCCCTGTGTTCATAAATGTATAAAAGGAGTCTGTCACCAAAACCCAGTGTATCAAGCAAGATAGATAGGTAAGGGTCACCTGAATCAAGCGGTGGCTTCCCTTGTGAATCGGTGACTCCGTTGCTGAGATTTTGCTGTTTTTATCAACATGCAAATGAGCTCTTTGGCACTTTGAAAGCATTTCTGTTACACCAAAGAGTTAAGCAGGAACGCCCTCATTGCTTCAAAGAACTAATTTGCATATTGGCAAGAATGTTGATATCTCTGCAACAGAGGCACCAATTTACAAGAAGGTGACACAAACCAACCTACATGCTGGCTGGGTTGAGATGTCGGGTTTTGCTGACAGACTCTCTTTAATTAAAGGGGTTGTTCAGCAGGGAACAATTTTTTTTTTTTAAATCAGTTCCCAGTGGATTAAAACATAAAAGAAGCTGTATCTTACCGATATCCTACCTCTCACTGAGTCCCTGCTGGTCTCTACTTCTTGGTTCCTCTTGACACATTGGAAATGCCATTTCAGCCAATCACTAGCCACAACGTTGACCCACCTCAGCCAGTGATTGGCTGACCGTGCATTTCCTGCTAGACCTGGTGAGTCGCCGCGGAATTGGTGAGATACATGTTCAACACTGGGCAAACCCTTTAAAACAAAGAAACAGTTACTTATATGGACAAAATCTGAATTTAGGCCTGTTTAAATTTAAATTTACGGTAAAAATTAGAGCCAAAGATTCTATTGGACTTTGTTTACTGTCCCTATTCTATAGGATCACTAGGCTGTAGTAAGGTGTGATCTGTCTAGTTATGATGAGAAAAAACATTGATCCTTGTTGGACCAAATCTTACAAAAATGACACTGGAAAAATTGCCTTGACACATAAAGGGTAGCAATAATAATTTTAGATCTGAATAAATAGTTGCTTGGTAAGGACTCCTGCACATGTCTGTGTCCCAAGTGTAGACCTTGCACATGAAGTGGGGCATGAAGTGATTTGGGGGTAATACAGCCGAATTGGGCATGAAATGATTAAAAAAAAAACCTGCATGTACAGGTCAGTACCATGCAGATCCATAATACAGTCTTGTGCAGGGACCCCGAGGTGCTGGTGTCCCTTCCGTGAGGTCTTCCGAGCCCACTCCTCATCCACGTAACACTCACATCTCTGCCGCCTAACCTCTGTCTCTTCTCTCTGACCAAGGGTCTTGCTGCTTCTTTTCCTGTAATAATCGGTGTCCTTCCTTATAGCTGTCTTGACTGACTTTTGTTTACAGAAATTGTAAACCAATTGAATGCCTTGAGCAACTTACATGAAGATCAAGACGACTCCATAAAGCGAGCACACATGCCTGCAGCTAAACCCTCCAGTCCTCATGAAGGTCTTTGGTCTTTGCTATTTTTTCATCCTGTCCCTGACTTGTCTGCTTTACTTCTCCCCGTTGGCTGTGTATGCCTCCTTCTTCTGTTATTGTGGCTTTTCTTCATTGCTGTCTGTGATCATTTGTAGTAAAACCAGCAAGGTAAAGGATTCGAGAGTGTGTGCAAAGGGACGGTGGTTTAACTTAATATTTAAAGGAAATGTGTCACAAAATTGACGATGTGCAACACATTTTTGAAGAAAATTTGATGACTTTATTTTTAATTTTCCTTATTGCTAACTATTTTTAAAAAATACAATGTCTTGCAATTTTAACTATGGCCACTAAGCCTAATAATAGACTGACACTTGCCAATTCTGTAGGGTTTTCTTGACAGCAGTCACCTCATTTATATCACAAACAAAGACAATCAGGATTACAATAGAAGATAACACCACTGACCCATCATTGCATCCGCTACTAAAAATAAATAATGTTGCAGCTTATCTGCTCCCCCAACTCCTCCCTGCACAGAGCATGTCAAGAGAACTCTCCCATAGACTTCAATGAGTCTGATTCAGACTATTGCTAGCTATTGCCGTGACTGTGCTGTAAAGTTTATCACTAAATGTTGTTAACAGAGCAGAGAGGTTCAGGCAAGATGGCCGCCCCCATAATAATCTACAGAAAATAGAAAAAAGTGATTAGGAAGGATCAGTCATGGTGAACTTTGACATTTCAATAAACTTGCTTATATATGGGAGATCTCGGAGGAATGGGTGGAAAAGTTGTCCAGGGCCTGCCAGCTATCTAAAGTGTATGGAGGCTTCCTGGCATCGTCTCCCAAGGGACAGAAGGATTGGTTATGTTGAATTTTGACTCCCGATTCTTTTTGTTCTCATGGGTGATAAGCTGCTTCCAAAGGTGTCTGGGAGCGTTTTACTCCCCTCTCCCTATTGAGAGCACATACCCAGTAGGGGGCTGAGAGTTCGGCCATCTGCAATGGACACCTCTGCTCTGTTGAGGGTTAGTATGTTACTTGCTTCATTCATTCAGTCTGTCAGTAGTTATTCACACCTACAGGTTTGTATAAAAGCCTCGCCTAACTCAAAAATGGGCTGAAAGGCCTCACATTTTCTCAAAAGATCCCCTTATAAGTAAACCTCAGCTTTTCCATAGACAAATGTGTAATCTGTGAACGTAGCCCATACCCCTATCTGTATACAGTTGTTCAATTTTGGGATTTTTTTTTTTTTTTTTTTTTGACCGCTTCATTGTTGGGCCTGTTGCCCAACTTTTTCAAATGCTACACTAGTGCCAACCCTGAACAATGTCTAGTGAACCATATATCCACTGAGCTCAGTTAAAGGGGTATTCCAATAATTTCAGGTTGCCGCCTGGACCCGCACTGATCACAAGTACAGGGGTACCTTGTGCCCCCAAATAAATGGAGTGCATGGCATCCACCTTTAATACATTCAGTTATATCTGTCCGATGTGTTAAGTCTTTCATATTGGCTTACAAAATCATATTATATGTGTTAGGTGTGTCTTTCTATCTGATTCCATGTTGTAGAAGTGCAGAGTTTTTGGATAGTAAAGAAACACAGCGGGTGAAAAAAAACCACTACATTTTACTGTGACAGTACAGTGGTGGAGGTCCAACTCTCAGCACCCCTGCTGATCAGTAGCTTCATTGTTTACCTCAGTCTGTGCAACATAACACTTACTAGTGGCTGTTTTCTGTATTGCTGCTTTGTCCCATTATCTTGAAAGGCACAGCACTGCACAGAGGGGTGGCAAAAGTTTTGCCCCCCACCGATCTGGCATCCTAAGGATAGGCCATCAAAATCTCGCCATACGTCTTCTGGAGCTGCTTGTGTGGATGACCGTGTTGTGGTTCCAGTGTGAAAACCACTCTCACACCTTCCAGCCACCCACCACACTTCACATCTTCATGTGAACAGGACAATAGAGCTTGCACTCTGCTTTATTACTTATTTAGAGCTCTTTACACTTTATAGTTTTCACCCTACTATAGAAGTGTTGGGTTTGCTACAAAAACAGACACCCATTTTAAGTATTTGTAGTTGTATCCCGTATGGATGCGCTGTGTGAGCATGGCCCTTTTTTATTTTTTTTTGTATAAATATTCATTTATTATGTCTTTATTTTGCATTGATTTTTGCATGTCTGTATACACATAGTGAGTCCATGTTTGTAGCAGGGATCTTTTTTACTTTTGTGGGCTGAATCTTTTTGTATCTATTGTAGAGCTTATTAACAAGTTAAACTTTCTGGATGAAGAGGAGCAAGACTTGGTGAACACCAGATCAAACCCCTTCGAAAGTTCTGACACAACGGAACTAAATCCATTTGGGGATCCGGACGCTGAAGGTAATATTGCACATAGTAACCCAGTAGATCTTGAGCAATATTGGTCATTTTGCATGCGTTAACTACAATGTTGTCCCAGTAATACACAGGCACTCTCTCTTTTTCTGATTGTTCACACCTTGTACCTTTCATCACTTGTTTATTTGGTACATTGAGATAATGTCAAGATTCGCTCTGTGATGACAGATTCCGCTCCAGCAGACTTTTCCAAGCCTCCAACTATATCATGTGCTGTTTTTACTAAGAATCATTACTTGTGTTATATGCTGGTACAGATCCTTCCAGCCAGAGTTCCTTATCCTGGGGCGCACTTAGAGGAGAGGTTCCAGGTATTAAGAAAACCCCTCCTGAGTCATGAGAAGCATAGATAAATAGTTTAAGGGAGTCTGTCATAAGAACCAACATATCACTCCAGCCCTGAAAATAGATAGGTTAGTGTCACCAGAACCAGCATATCACCCCAGCCCTGCAGATAGATAGGTTAGTGTCACCAGAACCAGCCTATCACCCCAGCACTGCAGATAGATAGGTTATTGTCACCAGACCCAGCATATCATCCCAGCCCTGCAGATAGATAGGTTAGTGTCACCAGAACCAGCCTATCACCCCAGCACTGCAGATAGATAGGTTATTGTCACCAGACCCAGCATATCATCCCAGCCCTGCAGATAGATAGGTTAGTGTCACCAGACCCAGCATATCACCCCAGCCCTGCAGATAGATAGGTTAGTGTCACCAGAACCAGCATATCACCCCAGCCCTGCAGATAGATAGGTTAGTGTCACCAGAACCAGCCTATCACCCCAGCCCTGCAGATAGATAGGTTAGTGTCACCAGAACCAGCATATCACCCAGCCCTGCAGATAGATAGGTTAGTGTCACCAGAACCAGCCTATCACCCCAGCCCTGCAGATAGATAGGTTAGTGTCACCAGACCCAGCATATCACCCCAGCCCTGCAGATAGATAGGTTAGTGTCACCAGAACCAGCATATCACCCCAGCCCTGCAGATAGATAGGTTAGTGTCACCAGAACCAGCATATCACCCCAGCCCTGCAGATAGATAGGTTAGTGTCACCTAAATTAAACAGTGTTGTCCCCTTGTGAATTGCTGTCTCTGTTGCAGAGATATCGCTTTTTATATCGATATACAAATGGGCTATTTTGAGCCATGGCGGTGCCCTTAAGAGCTTATTTTCATATTGACAATAACAGTGATATTGCTGAAACGGAGGCACTGATTTACAAGGGGAAAACACAGGTTAGGGTCACCTGAATCAATCTGCAGGGCTTGGCTGATAGGTTGGATTTTGGAGACAGACTCCCTTTTAAAGGGGAACTTACTGAATATTGATGAATAGTAGCTATACAAGTTCTTATGCAGTGAGCACATCTTAATGGTGGTGTCGGGCAAACCGGATTTTATCTTGTAAGGATAACTTCACACTACCGTTGTTTAATTGCTCTCATTCATCATAGGACACAGGCAAAGCCCCCCCTCTGTTGGGTGTCTGTCTGCATTCACAGACATTCAAAAACATGACTGTAGTTTTTTTCTATAATGTTTTTTACTTTTATGTCAGAAATGCATGCAGGAGTTTTTCTTCCGTTATATAAGTAAATAAACATGATGGAAGACCGTGCCATGTTGTTTACATTGGAGTTGATGGGAATGTACACAGATGCGGGGACTACATCTATGTCCGTTACTCTGCTACATTTAATGTCTATTGCTCTCATCCTATAACGGTAGCGTGAACATGGTCTAGGCTCCTTGCATTTGATGATACTCTGAGGGGATGTCCGCTGGTCCGTTCCAATGAAAATGGACCAGGCCATATCCTGCTCTGTGTCATTGGAACAGAATGCATCGGACACCCCGTAGAGGTTAGCATCACAGAGGGTCACTCCCAAGTGTCATCTCACTGCATTCCACTGCAAATTCGGCCCCACATCGGTTGCACACTCTGTCATGTGCATAGCCATGCCAAGGTAAGGTACAGTAGGTATCGTTCATTTTGAATCTGTTACTTTAAGGAGAAATTATATTAAGTCATTTTCGGTCGTCAAGGGGATTGTACCGTTGGTTGTGGTTTTTGATTGCCCATTTTTTATGATTTTTTTTTTTTTTTTTGTGTTAGACACTACTATTGAGAAATCCCCTTTAAAAGTGGAGGAACCATTTGATGATTATAACCCATTTAAAGAACCTGAGCTCACAACATACCGAAACCCATTCGATGAGCCAGATCCGGGGCCTGACCTGGCTATTGAACTTCATAAAGAATCCCCTCCACAGCCAGCAAAGAGGAAGAATGCCAGACCCGTGGATATGACCAAATACCTCTACGCTAACAAAGGCCGCCAGGAAGAGGATGAGCTTGATGAGTGAGTGGAATCTATACACCCTTTATACACCCTTTATATGAACTGATGAATTTAGGCTTTTACTATATAAGCAGAAGTTTTTCTTAAAACAACATGGCAAGTCCAGAAACTGTGTTTGACAAAGGAACATTTGATAGCACGGGGTGAAATGGAGACGTTAAGCCACCTGACACACACGATTCTTCTGAAAAAATTTGTTGTACACCTTGGAAAGCTGCCCGACTATTCAAAGAACCAACAAGAGACACTTCACAAATACTGAGTGCTTTTACACCCCCCATATTAATATGACACCTACACATACACATAGGCAATAGTGTTTAGCCCTAGTCAACCGTATAAAATTAATAGACGCTGCATGCTATCACACGTAACAGATTTTATAGATTTCCCTTTGGGAATCCAAATTTATCCTTAGGCTTTATTCAGACAACCGGAATGCAAATCGGACTTGAAAACCTGTTGTTTTGTATGGCCGATTTGCATCAGTGTGGGACCTGTTTCCGCAGATCTTTCATAGACTTGAGTCTATTGAGTGATCCCTAAAAGCAGAAAAAAATAGGAAAGGTTCTGTTTTTGACGGATTGTTCAAAAAATGCAAATAAAAAAAAACAAAACAAACAACAGACATAAAAAGGCTTTGATTATAATGCGGCTGTCACATGTACAAGGCTTTGGTCGCAGGGTTGATTTTTGGCATGTTGTCAGAGGTGAAGTTGCAGTTCAAGTGAAGGTCTGGGGTGATGAAGTTCTTTTTATACACACCCACTAATTAACCGATCAATTAGTGAGCACAGGTGAGGCTTTAAACTAGGATTGGGTGCATTATATGACAAGGCGACAAAACTTTTGTCTTGCCAAAATCTGACCTTTCTGTGTTCATTAAATGATGAATATTTCAGCAGTGAAGCCAAAAAATCATTTGGGAGGGTTTCAGCTTTCATATGAGTCATTTCTAAAACCAATGGATGAATTTAAAGTCAGGTTATAAGCTTTTGATTCCACAACATGGATAAGCGACAGAACTTCTGTCAGGGACTGTATCATTGGACATGTTTATATATCATTTCAAAGCTGTCAGTGCACTGACGCCTTTGTAATGGTATATGACATGCCCTGTGATAACGCACATGAAATGTCCTCTTTAAAAATTAAAAAATTATTTTTGTATAATGAAAAGTATTACAATTTCCCAATACAATTTCTATTTCAATTCCTCATGAGTTTCTAGATTTCTGCTTGCTGCCATAAAATGGAGACTTTCATGCTTACTCCCAGGGTATAATGGACACACAGGGTTTAATGGACACACAGGTGAAGGGTTCGTTTTTGTAATACACATACCCCTTTAACTATGTAGACCATGTTTAGACTGCAGGTAATCTTCTGCTGTCTTCCCCTTTTTGTAATTTATATGATAGAAATTCTGGATATGGAGCCTGTAACCACACACAGTCCTTTTTTATTTGCTACTGTAAGAGTGTAGTGGTTAATGACAGTGGCAGGTTAACCCTTCATTAACCAGAATATTACCGCGCTAACAGTTACTCTTATAATTAATATAAAGTACAGGGTGTGTGAATGTTATGTAACAGGCTTTACTTTAGATATATAATCCTTCTGTATAATTGCCGGTGAATTTTTGGATCTGTCAGCTTAGGTGTGGACATATTTTGCAGTAATTATAATGTAAAAAAACATTAAACGTCCATTATTTTTCATATAATTTTCTGATCACGGACTCCTTGTTCCTATATATCACGGACTCCTTGTTCCTATATATCACGGACTCCTTGTTCCTATATATCACGGACTCCTTGTTCCTATATATCACGGACTCCTTGTTCTGATATATCACGGACTCCTTGTTCCGATATATCACGGACTCCTTGTTCCTATATATCACGGACTCCTTGTTCCTATATATCACGGACTCCTTGTTCCTATATATCACGGGCTCCTTGTTCTGATATATCACGGACTCCTTGTTCTGATATATCATGGACTCCTTGTTCCTATATATCACGGACTGATCACGGACTCCTTGTTCCTATATATCACGGACTGATCACGGACTCCTTGTTCCTATATATCACGGACTGATCACGGACTCCTTGTTCATATATATATACCTATATATCTATATATAGATATATCTATATCAGAGAGAGATAGATATAGAGGTTAGGTTCCAGAACCAGTCGTGGATTGCAAATATTTGGTACGCACACTTAAAATGCTAATTGATGCTTATTTCTAGAGTTTAACCCTAAATATTATTAATGTTACTCCTACAGTACTGTATACTAATTCACTTCCTCAGTTTTCCACTCACAGTAAGATGAAACCAAGTGCAGGGTACTGTACTGTACGTAACGAATGGGACACTACTACCCAATAGTAAAGGTTTTTTTTCCCCGCAGATCTGTGGAAAAATCGTAAATGCATATTGCTAGGTCTCATCGGTAGACCTGACCGTTAAGAGTATGTTCACACTGAGTTTTTTTGCAAGCTAAATCTGCCTCAAAAATCACCTCACAGCTCTCTCCTTAGTCATTACCAAATTTTTTTTGGGACTGAAAATACATGGTCATGTGTACAGAGCTATAGAAATGATTGGGTCAGTGTGCTAGCTGTGAAAAACACAAGAGGCCTTATACTAATGGGACTTTATACTGTGTATGGGCACTAAGGTGTCATTATATTGTATGGGGGGAATAAGAGGGCATTATACTGTGTGGGTGACAATGAAGGGGTCGTGGGAACAGTTTCACCAAAATACCTTATCCTGGGCCTGTATGTCAGTAGTAGGATGACCTATTCCCCTTAGTAATCTTTCGATATTTTTTATCTTCTGGATTTTTATAGACAGCCATTTTTTGTATAGTTTTTGTCCGTTACGGGTGCATTGTCCATGTGATAGTCTTAACAATAATATATTGTAGTCTGTGGGATATTGTGATCTGGTTATGTAAAACTGAAGTGGTCTCATTCCCTTTGTGCAAGTCCTTACGTCTGAGTAAGATGTTCATCGCTGGTTTGACTCTTGGGCTAACTTGATTTGTGACACCTCAGAAGTGGCTGCGGCCCTTCTGAAATCTAATACTCTCCACATACTCGTGATTGCATTAAGGGTTTAGTGGGAAGGGACGGGTTGTGTAGGGGTGAAAAAAGTAATACATTTGATGGATTACAACCTCTCAGTCAGGAAAATTTCTATTCCCCATTTCCAAATTGCTCCATATGTTTTTTGTCCAGTGATTTTTTTTTTTTTTCCCATTAGCCATATTAGCCTCTGTGCACTCTGGTTTTCAATGTGATGCAAATAGGCTTTTTAATTTACTGACTGGAAAGCAGGTCGCAGCCTTAATGTCTCACAATTAGATTTGCTGCAGCCTTAGTAATAAGATGCCCGATCCTGTATATTGTGGAAAGCCTTTCGAGAAGTGCGACGCACATTTGTGTTCATTTACAAGTGGTTATGTCATATATCGGTTTCTATTTTTAAAATTATTACTTATGTATATTGTATATTTAATTTTATTGTATATTTTTGGGGATAATAGGGGATTTGAGTTATATTATAGACAGACCTTTAGGTGTACTTTACAAATAGAAAACCTCAACTACACTACCAAACTCATAAAGTGCACACAATGCCATATTTCTAAATACGGCCTAATAATTTGCACTTGGGGTATGTTCACAACTGGAAAATTATTCACTGGCCAGGAGATATTTTTCTGCCTCCCATTCATTTCAATGAAATTCGATTGTAGATCCAGTGGGACGCTTATATTTTTTTCCCTCTAGCTGCGTCTGCCTTCCATAGAAATTAATCCACAGAATCCGCCTCAGATTCAACCATATGAACCTACCCTTTGGAGGTGTATGAATTTGACGCAGAACTTGTCAAGTAGAAAATTTCTGCTTGACAAAAACCGACACCGATTTTGTCACTGAATTTTAAGTGGAATTTGGAGAAGAGTTCCACTGCATTTTCCCTTGCTATTGAGCAAGGCCGAATTGCATGAGTGGATTTTTACCAATTACTTGCCAAATTCCGCGCACACGCAAAAGGTGTATTTTCTGCCTCCCATTCATTTCAATGGGAGTTCTCAAGCGGAATCTGCCTGAAGAACGAGCAGGATGCTTATTTTCTCCTGCTGAATGGGAGGCAGATTTCAGACAGAATTTGAGGAGGATTTAGTGTCAAATTTCTTTGTGTGAACACCCCCTTACAGCAACATTTTCAGGTAAAAGCGTATGAAGATGACTGTAATTCAGAAGATTTTTTGACCTATCATAGGCACTGTTCAGAAATGTCATCAGTCTTGGTACTCATGGCCCTCAACTGAGCCTTCTGCCGCTTCATCTTTGAGCCGAAGGGGCAGGATTAGCGATGTACAAATCACTGATCACAGCACTTGGACCCCACCAATGAAAGTTTTTGACATTTCACTCTGAAATGCCAAAAGTTTTTGTAACAGATTTAAAAAATAAAGTGCATGTAAATTAATTTTTATGTCAATGTGTAGTCTGGTGCTACTGTTTCATACCTTAGACAGTCATACTTCAGACTAGACGGATTGAAAAACTGGTTCTTCTTTGCACTATCTAGTTTTACTGCTAAGACCACTTAGAGTGGGGAAAAAAGTATTTAGTCAGCCACCAATTGTGCAAGTTCTCCCACTTAAAAAGATGAGGCCGGCCTGTAATTTCCATCATAGGTAGACCTCAACTATGAGAGACAAAATGAGAAAACAAATCCAGAAAATCACATTGTCTGATTTTTTTAAGAATGTATTTGCAAATTATGATGGAAAATAAGTATTTGGTCACCTACAAACAAGCAAGATTTCTGGCTCTCACAGACCTGTAACTTCTTCTTTAAGAGGCTCCTCTGTCTTCCACTCATTACCTGTAGTAATGGCTCCTGTTTGACATTGTTATCAGTATAAAAGACACCTGTCCACAACCTCAAACAGTCACACTCCAAACTCCACTATGGTGAAGACCAAAGAGCTATGGAAGGACACCAGAAACAAAATTGTAGACCTGCACCAGGCTGGGAAGACTGAATCTGCAATAGGCAAGCAGCTTGGTGTGAAGAAATCAACTGTGGGAGCAATAATTAGAAAATGGAAGACATACAAGACCACTGATAATCTCCCTCGATCAGGGGCTCCACGCAAGATCTCACCTCGTGGGGTCAAAATGATGACAAGAATGGTGAGCAAAAATCCCAGAATCACACGGGGGGACCTAGTGATTGACCTGCAGAGAGCTGGGACTAACGTAACAAAGGCTACCGTCAGTAACACACTACGCTGCCAGGGGCTCAGATCCTGCAGTGCCAGACGTGTCCCCCTGCTTAAGCCAGTACATATCCGGGCCCGTCTGAAGTTTACTAGAGAGCATTTGGATGTTCCAGAAGAGTATTGGGAGAATGTCATATGGTCAGATGAAACCAAAGTAGAACTGTTTGGTAGAAACACAACTTGTCGTGTTTGGAGGAGAGTGAATGCTGAGTTGCATCCAAAGAACACCATACCTACTGTGAAGCATGGGGGGGCAACATCATGCTTTGGGGCTGTTTCTCTGCAAAGGGACCAGGACGACTGATCCGTGTACATGAAAGAATGAATGGGGCCATGTATCGTGAGATTTTGAGTGCAAACCTCCTTCCATCAGCAAGGGCATTGAAGATGAAACGTGGCTGGGTCTTTCAGCATGACAATGATCCCGAGCACACGGCCAGGGCAACGAAGGAGAGGCTTCGTAAGAAGCATTTCAAGGTCCTGGAGTGGCCTAGCCAGTCTCCAGATCTCAACCCCATAGAAAACCTTTGGAGGGAGTTGAAAGTCTGTGTTGCCCAGCGACAGCCCCAAAACATCCCTGCTCTAGAGGAGATCTGCATGGAGGAATGGGCCAACATACCAGCAACAGTGTGTGCCAACCTTGTGAAGACTTACAGAAAACGTTTCACCTCTGTCATTGCCAACAAAGGATATAGAACAAAGTATTGAGATGAACTTTTGTTATTGACCAAATACTTATTTTCCACCATAATTTGCAAATAAATTCTTTAAAAATCAGACAATGTGATTTTCTGGATTTGTTTTCTCATTTTGTCTCTCATAGTTGAGGTCTACCTATGATGACAATTACAGGCCGGCCTCATCTTTTTAAGTGGGAGAACTTGCACAATTGGTGGCTGACTAAATACTTTTTTTCCCCACTGTATGGTCCATTCACAGAGTAGCAGATAAGTGTCTTATCAATGATGAATCATCCATTGGGACCCTCAGAAGTCACAGGAATGGGGGGCTCTGTGTGAATGGAGCTGTAGTGCTCATACAGCCGCTCCTCAGTTTGACAGGTACAGCACTTTGTCCGTCCCATAGAAGTGATTGGAGTGTTGGTCAGACATGCACACCACTGCTCCATTCACACAGGGGCTCTAAGAACAACCCCCCCCCCAACTTTCGTGATAGCTAGGGAACACCTAGCAATGAGACACTTGCTGTTCTGTGGATTGGGAATAAGGCCTCATGTACATGGCAAGTATGGACCCATAAATTACTATGGCCCCATACACACACATCCATAAAAACTATAGCTGTGTCCGGGCCGTAGAAAAGAGCCACAAAATATGGAGCTGCTTTGTATTTACAGTTCGGTCCATTCATTTCTATGTATGGGTCAGTGAAAACCACGGATACTAATCCGTGCGTCATCCGTGCTGTTTTTACTGACCTGTACACTGCACACAGGCATGTACATGTAGCCTTAGTCTTATTACTGTGAAAATCCCTTTAAATGTTCCTTATGTGGCAGTCCAGTGTCTGTTGCAAATATTCAGCAGCTGACCATTTCACCCGCATTGTTTGTTTGTTTTTTTTATAGTTTTTCCAGAAATTAAAAAAAAAAAAAAAAAACTCCCTCACAATGGATGATGTTGTCCTGTTTGTCACTAGCATCCTGGGGCGTGCCTGTGCCCTTCTGTGTCTCCTTCAGCTTATATTGTTGATCTACAGGTACACAGAACACTTAGTCCTGATTGTCAGCCAAATTTTATTTTAGCGGATAAGTAGGCGTTGTGGCTGCCTGAGCCCAGACTACCAGATTTTCACTAGCCTTTCTTGCTCCTCTTAAATTGTAAAATTTAAAGGGAACCTGTCAAGATAAAATTGTGGTCCAGTCTATGCTCCTAGATTAGGAGTAGCAGACAAGATTGATATATACAGTAGTAGGAAAAGATTTAGTGGAACTTGTATCGTATTAATTTACAACTGTGCTTGTTCTACACTTAGGAGTCCAGTGGGTGGTCCCACTCAACTGACAGCCTCACTTGTGTGAGTGCACCTATCATAGAGAGCTGTCAGTCACTGATAGAACCGCCCACTGGACTACTAAGCAGGGCTCTGAAGTTGGAGTCAGGCTAGTTTTGGATGGAGTTAGAATCAGAAATAAGTTTTCGACTCCCAAATAAAATGATTATTTTTAATTATATTATAGTTATCAATATTTATAATTAGGAATTTTACAGTATTTCATAGGAATTCAATCATTGGCTTTTCTCGTGAATTAAAGGAACTTTACTGCATCTGTCGGCCATGGCTGTCAGTCATATAGAAAGGAGTCAGAGTCGGTGGTTTGGCCTGCTGACGCCACAGGGTGAGCTTAGATAAGTTTTTCTTAACCCTTTCCCAGAAAACTATATGGCGCTCAGCTCATCTCCTCCTGCTCTATAACATTCTGCACATCAGCCACATTGAGGCTTCATTCACACTACATTTTTCATCAGCTGTTTTTATTTAAAAATAAAATGCTATTTAAAAAAACAGTATTATTTAGTTTTTTGGGAGGTTCTTTTTGGTGTTTTGCTTGAGCAGTTTTTAAGCATTTTTCCTTTTGACATTTTTTAGTTCACAGAGCGTTTCCATTTTTTTAAAATTTTTTTTTCAATAATGAGATGAACAGGAAAATGCCTGAAAAAAAGTGCCAGATCCAGAGTGTGCATTGTCATGACAAATATCATAATAATGAAAAGCACAAAGGAAAAAAAAATGCACAAACAAAAATATCCTGCTAAAAATGATGAAAAAAACAATTGTGTGAAAGCAGCCTAAGGCTAAATTAATACAACCAAGTTTCATTTGTGAAACTGTCTGTGTACAGTATGCTTGGACACGGACTCCCAGCAGTCTAGTTATCTATGATACCGGGACACGGACTCCTAGCCGTCTAGTTATCTATGATGCCGGGACACAGACTCCTAGCAGTCTAGTTATCTACCTACCTGCGGTAACCCCTCTTATCTTCTACTCACAACCCGTGAGTGCCTGGGTTCGTAGGATAATATGAAACAAGCTTTATAAATTTTATATATTTATTCACCCGAGTGGGGTCAGTACTAGCCACTAACATATACAGAATACACATCAGAGGATGGTCAAGCAAATACAGGTAAAAACAAGGTATACAGTACAGAGAAATTAAAATGGGATTAAAAGAGAAGAAAAATACCAAGACGAGTTTATAGTCTGATGTGCTGGGGCTTTAGTTGGTTAGGCCCCAGGGCACTTCCTTAAGTCAGCAACAGAGCATGTGTCCTCACATCTCTCCCAGGATCAGAGCCAACCCCTCTCCCTGGTCTGAGACCATATAACTATCCTTGTCTCCTCCCTGTGTTATGTCATCAGGAGAAGAGGCCGCACCCTACATCCTGGAACCAGATAAATATATACAACCATAACTCCTCGCTGGATGACTGTAGTATCAGGCGAGGGGTATGACTGGGTTCCTGGCGTTGTTCCCATCGCATAGACACCAGGAATGACCCCCCCCAGATCCCCTTGGGTAGGGAGCCTGAATCATCTGCAATATACATGGACAAACATCCCCCAAAGAGAGGTATAGATCAAAGGGCCATCACAGTGATGCCTGGACACCTAGCCGTCTAGTTATCTATGTTGCTGGGACATGGATACTATATGGTAATATGACTGACTCTCTTTTAATAAAATATTAAGAGCAGCAGCTGAGCATTGCCCCCTAGTGGCCATATTATGGTGAGTGCACGGTTTACATCAAATACATATTAAAAGGGGGTTTCCAGAACCTTAATATTAATGGCCTTTAGTATAGGTCATCGGTGTCAGATCTTGAGAGGTCCAAGTCCCCACGACCACCTGTTCAAAGTGGTGCTCCGGTGAGCTCATGTGGACTTCCTGTTCATCAGTATTATGGCTTATTTGCTGCTCAGTCCCATTCAAATAATAGGGCTGATCTGCAATACCTAGAACGGCCACTATACAATGTACAGTGCTGTTTGTCCAGCTGATAAATGGGGTGACTGATCTCATAATGATCTTAAGTATAGGACATCATTATCATAAACCTGGGGAATACCTTTGATCTGTCATGTTCCCAAAACCCCCTTTTTTATTATTTAAAGGGGTAGTCCATGAATTGCAGGAGGGCAGGTGTAACATAAAAAAAAAAAAAATATTACTCACCTGTCCCTGGCGCTCCATTGTCTGCCGCTACAGTCCATTTATCAGTGTGCAGTGCCTCAGTCCCCAGAAGCCCTGCGCCCTATGTGATTCTTGAGACTAATTTGTGGGTTCAGCGGTCGCTGGAGAAGAAATGGTGACATCACGCACATACGCTGATGTCCGCTCTCCAATGGCCACTGTATGAGTTTCAAGATCTCTGCTTGCTGTCTGTTTATAGGGACTGTCCTGTGTGGCTGGTGCTCTGCTCCTACTGTTTAGTTATGTCTTAGTGAAATCATCTTCCTGTTTTTTATTCTTATTTTATCTTCCTTTATAGATCCAATCCCTTCTATGAACCAAAAGAGGATCCAGTCCGGAGCTGGCCTATTAAAGAGTCTGAACAGGAGAAGAAGATGAAGAGGAAGGCTCCAGCTCCTCCAGCACCCACACCAAAGAAAGAGGAAACTCCACGCACCCCGCTTTCTGTCCCTTCAGGCAAGGAGCTCTCCTCCTCCCCTAAGGTACAGTTATGCTATATTTGTTATGATCCAGTTCCTTCTGGTAAATACTTGGTGAATTAAAGGGCAATTCCATAAAATACCAAAAGTGAAATCAACTTGTCTTATTAGTTCTATGTTTCTAGGAATACTGGTTGACAACTTGTATGGTCACCATTATAGCTTTCACAGGGGTTGATGTGCAACTTGCAGCAAATCTGCCTGTTGTGCGGCAATATGACAGTGTGAAATCCATCACTGGGTAACTAGGCAGATTTGTGAGTTCGTCTTTGTACATGTCCAAAGCTCCACTCAATATCTAATGTAATGGATTGGTAGGAGAATCTCCCAAAAAATGAGGTGTGGGGACCGCGCTTCACCAAAGATGCTTTATTATACTCAAATAACACAATGCGTTTTGGGGAAATCAGATCCCCTTTATCAAGTGTACAAGAGACAGCCTGAGGAGGTAGGCTGTGAGATCTGAAGTGAATGAGAAGTAAATCTAATGTATAATGGATACTTATGACCTATCCACAGGATCGGTTATCAGTATCAGATCGGTGGCGGTCTGACACCTGGACCCTTCACCAATCAGCTGATTCGGCTCCCAGAAACCGTGTACAACGTATATGGCTGGAAGCAGTGAATGGGAGCAGAACTTCAGATCCCCGGCACCACCACTACAGTGTACAGAGCCAGAAGCTGTATACAGTGTGAGGAGCCGTACACTGTAGCAGTGGCGTCAGTGAACTAAAGCTCTGCTCCTATTCACTTTAATAACAGCAGAGCGGCTTCCCGCTATATACCTTACATGATCTGGCTGCCAGAAGATCAGTACTGGGTGTCGGACCCCCACTGATCTGATACTGTTGACCTATCCTGTGGATAGGTCATTGGTGACCATTATGCCTAAGTCTCAGCCATTTTTTAAAGGTGGTTGTGTAGGTTTAACTAAGGTGGTTATAAAGTTATAGCATATCACTAGGAGACTTCAGGGGCCCTCTGCCTATCTGGAGAAGGAAGTGAACAGGTGTGTTATAGCTTGTAGACCCTCGCTGTGCAGAAGTCAGTGAAGGAGTCACTGGCATCAGAGAAGGGACACAGCTACTACTGAAAAGGTTTCCCAGCTAAGGCTTTGTTCACATTCGCATCGGAGACTCCATTAAGAGTCTCTGGCACAGATACGTCTAAGTTTGGCAAACAAAAGTCCTACAAGCCCCACTTTTTGTCTGCCGATTTCATTTTAAAAGGACGGACACCCGATGGACCCAATTATAGTCAGTGGGGACCCTCTTGCTCCTTTTGTGTCCATCATAGAGCATATCCTTTTTTTCACTTTTTCTGGTCCACCTCCTTCCTGCTAAATATTTAGGTGTGAAACTAACGTAATTAATATTTAGCAGGAATCTTAAAATGTTGTAATGTAACAAACTCCCTTCACTGGTCCCCCATTACTCCTGTTCTGCCGCTTGCCAGGTCCCTGCTGGTCTCTACTTCCTGGTCCCATCTCCACACGCAGATCACTATTGTGGCCAGTGAATGACTGAGCCGGCATTTCCTAGGACCAGAAATTAAAGACCAGTGGGGACCATCCAAGCAGCAGATGAGTAGGTACTGCTTTTTATAGTTTTTTGTTTCTTTTTTTAACCCTTTCTTTTCTCTCCCTCCTCTGAAAACCCCTTTAATCCGCCATGTAGAGCACAGTACTCCTATAAAACTGCCTTCCAACAGAAGATGTCTTGGCACTGCTTGCCACATTTTTATGTAACTAAATATTTCAAGGATCCTCGTCCAGGTTAAGAGACGTCCTTGCCAGAAGATTTACATAGGCTTTACATGTGCAAACAATCCTCAAGTCATTCATTTCTGCTTGTGTAAAGTCTCCATACGTGTTTGTGAGCCCTGTAATGCCGGTGGTAGATTCCTGTTTTATATTACACCAGTAGGTGGCTCCTTAGGGCTGGGATATAAGACATAAAAGGAACTATAAGCAGGTTGTGTAAATATATTACCGAATGGCGAGAGGCGGAGAAGGTCCGTTTATTCTTATTTTCCTGCGGTCTACAGAAAAGTCTAGAATACTTTCCTTGTATACTTTATGTAGTGCCAGCTTGTTCCGCAGCACCTTACATTACATAGGGCTTATGTACAAGAAAAATTGGGTATTACAGAATAAGAATGTAATGGATAGTTGAGACGGTAGTTGTGAGGGCCCCGGGTGCACTGAACGGCTCATACAGATTGCTCAGCAGCTTTATTGTACTCTTCTGGTCCTACACATGGGATAAAAATAGGTCATGATGTGGCCGAGCGATCATTGGAAGAGGGGGGATTATGTCAACATTACTAAACTGACTGATCAGGGGGGCAGTTTAGTAAAAAAAAAAAACATTGTCTCAAAGTTTCTCAAAATTTGGCTGATCATTTGCCCAATCATGCTTAAACACTTTTATTTTTTGGGTGACCGAGCAGGCCAGCGCAGCAGATATTTTTTAGGAGACAAAAGTTGTCCATTGCAGACGGTTGTTTGCAGGTTTTTTTTTTTCGGCCATTTCAGCTAACTAATGTTTTATGGCCTCCTTCAGTCACAGCAAAGGTATATTCACTATGTCAGAAACTGCATAGTAAGTGGTTTGGAAGAGATTTTGTTGGTGGTGGTAGACTCCCATTCTTTCACTGAGAGGAACTGGAAAAAATTAAAATATAACTTTTAATAATCCCATAAAAAGGCCAAAAAACCTTAAACCCAAAATGTCATAGTAACACAGATCATTGTGATGGAACAAACAAAAATGTGAAACCTAATAAGGTAAATATTTTTACCTATAGATATTAGAAATATCAGTGCAGACAGTATGGTATCAATACTGGCCGCCCAACCTCTAGGTTAATATTAAAACCAGTGCAAAAGGATCACAACACGTTTACCCAAAGATCATTGGTTCATCAGGGGACTATAGGTCAAAATTATATACAAGTTAGATATATATCTAGTCTACTGAATGCCCTGGGGCTTTAGTTTACACCTCTACATTACTGTATATCTATATATTAACAATAAAAAAATAAATATATATATATATATATATATATATATATATATATATATGTGTGAGTGTATGTGCATGTGTACTACCAAAACTTATGATGATTTATGTATAACATATATTTGATAACCCTTTGTATAAAGTAGTGCGTTGTCCAGCCAAGGACAGAAACTTACAAACTGCTTATAAATACAGTATATGATAGAGAAAAAAAAAAAAAATATATATATATATATATATATATATATATATATATATATATATATATATATATATATATTTATATACACATTAAAAAAGTCACATGCTCCGATCCTGTACTACTTCGATCCTGTACTGCTCCCATTCCTACTCCTTCCAGTCCCCTGCCAGTCTCTGCACTTCCTGCTTTAGTGTTGACTTTCCAACTTAGATGTGTCTGCTGTAATGAGTGACATGTAGTAGTCACATGTCGGGACATCATCACTATTACAGAAAGTACAGATACTGGAATCAGAATGGGAGCAGTTGGGGTATTGGTAAGGTGAGTATATACACCAGAATCTACATATCATATTAAAGAGATGCCATTGATGGATGTTGTAGAGTGTAGATCCGTAACCTCACACACACACACACACAAAGCATATCTCTTAAGAGAAAAGAGTTGGACAACACCTTTATTTTATGCTTAATAGGGTGCCTGAAGGGGCCATAAACATAAAAAAAAATATTTACTCACCTCTCCCTGGGCCTCCTTTTTCAGTGGTTGCAGGTCTAGTCTTCAGTTTACAGGTCCCAGTGCAGTTTGTGCCAGGGGATCAAGGCAGCCAATCATAGGCCTCATCAGAGACATCTTCACAAACAGCAGGTCACAGCAGTTAGGTGCTGTTTGTGAAGAGGTCACTGTGCGAAGTTTGTGATTGGATGCAGCGGTCCCCTCACATAACTGAGACGTCACTGGTGACATCATCTGTGGGATGAGCTGCCCCACTGGAAACGAAGACCAGGAGAGAGGTGAGTAAAGTTTTTTGTTTTTTTTTTGTTTTTTTTTTTATGTCCCCTTCAGGTGCCCTATTAAGCATTAAAAAAAAAAACAATCGCACAACCCTTTTATCAGTACTACCATAGCTAACGTATAGAATAATGTGGTTTATACTATACAATACTTTTTTGGGGCAATAATAATCTTGTCATCCATCTGGCTAATGTAACCCTATGGGCAGTAGCAAGTATAGCAAAATGTCTTTTATAAACTTAATACAGCCATTTCATGCGTCTACAGCTTTCCTACCCGGATGGGCAGCTAGACTGTGCCAGGATCTTGTGTACAGCGTGTATTGTATGCTGGGGAATAACAACTTTGGAGGTTTTCTTCTTCCTGCCTCTTGCCTGAAGGTTGGGTTTAACCAGTGTTGGCAAATAGCTTTTGATTTGAGTGCACTGTATGTGCAATAGTTCAGCACATGTGTCTTATATACAAGCACAGGGCATGTTCACATCGTACCATCTCCACCTTGAAAATCTTTTTTTTTTTTTTTTTTTTTATGTTTTCATCAAATGATTTTAATCCCTTTAATTTTACCTTTTAAGTTTAGCATTTTAGTGCGGTAATTATATGTGGCACGGAATAATCGTAAAGTCGTAACAAAAGATTAAAAATAAGGAGCGGGGACTTAGCACTCCTACTCAGACAATTACAATAAGTAGAACAGCTGAGCGTGGTTGTGAAACCTTAGCCCATCAAGTGCCATGCTTCGGCTTGTTTGTAAACACTGCCAAATGTTTCGGGTAATTAGCAATCGGCAATCTGTCCTCAGCCCCGGTGCGAAGATTTATTACCGCCATAGAGAGTTGTACGCCGGAGTCATCTGAATTGTCTTACACGGGTATAACATACTGGATTATTACAGTACAGCACTAAAAATATGTGAAATCAGAGAAGCAGAGGAATGCCTGCAGGGGGGATCCGTCTGTGAGTCAAGTAAAAAGTAAATATAAGTCTATCAGGTATGCATGTGTTTGCAGCACTTAAGGTTCTATGTATATTCATGCCTGTCATGTCGTAACATAAGTTATAGCTTTATAAGTGCACCTTACAATCCCATGTCTCGGGCTGTTTACATAGCCGTTTGTCCCGATTCCAGTAATGATCGCAGAATTATGACTTCTCTCCTCCTAAGAACACTCTGCAATTATAGGGAAAAATCACCACGAAAGACTAGAAATATTTCATTTTCTGTCGCGCCGGATGCGCCGTTCAGAAGATCAATAATACAGTTCACTCATCATCCACAACTGTCTGAGCCCGACACTCGCTTCCTGTCGCCTCGTCCGAGCAGCTGTTTCCATGAATCCATGGAGTGATGATACATTAAAACTCAGTATGACTTTTTATAAAACTTGATCAATTTATAATTTTAAAATAATTTAAATGTATTTATTTATTTAGCTCAAACATATTCTGCAACAAATGGGTTCATGTACAAACAAAATGAGAGAGTAATAAATCAATTCACACAATAGGAGTGGGGGCCCTGCTCACAAAACCTAAATAAACTTAACTAACCTCTTACTTCATCTAGGAGGTTTGGATTATATATGGAATTGAGGTTTATATAACATTTCAGAACACCCAAGCAGATTTCCCCAATCCCAGAGGTTCACTTTGATACACGGGTTGCCCAGGTCTTATGTAAGGAGGTGGTCTTTGGTAGGACAATGCTTCACAAACTAAAAGGACAGCCTCATTGGACTTATACCCCCCAATTGTTGGAGAGGTACATTTGACATAAGTGATCATATGCTCCTACTATAGAGGTATCCAGCTAGTAGACTGAAAAAAAAACTCCTAGGATCCATTGGCTCATAAGCCGAAAACTTTAGGAATGAAAAAAATAAACAAATTATATAATACTCTCCAATGGCTCACGCACAGTATTATCTTCCCTATTAATTCCCCACACAGTATAATGCTCCTTAGTGCTCCACACACAGTATTATGCTCCATATTAGCTCTCCACAGAGTATAATGCTCCCCAATGGCCACCCTGCACTGTATTCTGCTTTCCAGTGCCCCTCTCACACGGTATACTGCTCTTCAGTGGTACCCCACACAGTATGATATCCAGTGCTCTCCACAGTATATTGCTCCCCAGTGGCCCCCCACGCTATACAATGGTCCCCAGTGACTACTCCATACAGTATAATGCCGCCCAGTGGCCCTACACAGTATAAGGGCCTCAGTGGCTCCCACACACAGCATAATACATCTCAGTGATCCCCACACACACGCACACACACAATATAATGCTCCTCACTCGGTTTTCCACCTACAAATAAAAAAAAATAAAATATGAATGCTTACCTAGCCCTGTACCCATGGAGCTCCCTGTGGAAAGCAGATCTTCATCAAGTCACAGACGATACTAGTGGCCGCCTGAATGGTGTAGCAAGGAGCTGAAGCCTATTCTCCTTATCCCTTAGAGTTGACATTGACACATGTGGCCTTGTTATGTGGCTGTGTGCGCCAAGTTTGTCTTTTTCTTAAAGAATCAGTGAGAAGATGTGGCTGGTTGCAGATGGAGCCAAGTCTGATTCTTTTTTGCACTGGGGACCATTTTGATCGTCATCTGGAGCCCTGAACAATAATCTGTTTTGTAATGTAATTGACTTCTTTTACGTTTATTCTGATATTTTTATTTTTTTTTTATATTGGTATTAAGAGAAAAAAAATATTTTTTTTTGGTTTGGACTTCCATCTCAATGAGGAATGATCCTGTTCTGGTGGTTGAGGCGGAGATAGGGTAGTTGTTTATAGTTAAGAAGTTGTCTCACAAGATATGACACCTTTCAGGATGCAGCCACTAGCCAGACAAATGTACTATTACTGTACAGAACCGTAACACAAAACGACGCGAGTCCACCAGATCAAGAGCAGCTCTCTATTTGGGCTCGTAAAGGCGGTCCTGAGTGGGGAACTTCTGTCTGTGGCAACCATTTACCTTAATAGGGCAAGTGGACACGTTTTGTCTCCATGAGAAAGCCTTTTTATTAATAAATAAAATAACACGTTGACAGAAATCTCTGATTTAAAGGGGTTGTCCAAAATAATTTTTATATATATATATAAATTAGGCCGGGGGGAGGTGAAAAAATATAAAAAAAATATACTCGCCTGTCCCAGTGCTCTGGTGCCTCCTAGCGCAGTCCAGTCCTGATGTGCTGATGTCTTCTTGCGGCTGTGACATCCTGGGTCTTTTTCCTTAGGCCACTAATCATGTGACTACTGAGGCCAATCAGCAGCCTAAGGAAAGGACCTGGGGAATAGACAGATAGTGACGTCCCGTGTCCTTAACTGAGGCCGCTGATTGGGGACATCGGCCAGAAGAAAACATTGCAACAGCGGGACTGGATCGTGCTGGGAGACACCGCAGCAATGTGAGGGACGGGGACAAGTGAGAGTGATTTTTTTTTTTTTTTTTCCACCTTCCCAGGCCTAATTTTAAAATCAAATTTTATCCTGGACAACCCTTTTAAGATTAAAAATAACGCTAGGTTCACACTTGCGTTCGGGTTTCCATTTGGGGGGTCCGCTTGGGGACCCCCCAAACCGAAATCTAAGCCGCTTAAAAAAGCGGTCACCCGCAGAAACCCGTGGACCCCATAGACTATAATGGGGTCTGCCCGGTTTCCGCCTGAAAAGGGTGAAAAATTCTCATTTTTTAAACCGGTTCGGGGACGGAATCCCCAAACGTGTACCAGTCGCAGGTGTGAACCTACCCTAAATCAGTTACACTATGTTCACATTGACTATAATGGGGTCCATCAGGTGTCTGTTGTTTTTAAACTAAAATCCAGAGAGGAAAAAGTTGTACATGCTGGACCTTTTCGTGTGCTGAATTCAGGCGGGCGCTGCGACAGAGATTTCAATTAAGACTCAAATTATCAAATAAAAATTTACAAACCGAAAAGCCGAATAAACACAACTGAAAACTCTTCATCAAGCAAACATGGCAGAACATGTTCGATATCACAATAACTGTAACAATCCATAAGTAATATTACTTGGCCCTGTGCGGAGGAGGTTTCCAGCATACTATGGTTTCCTAGGAAGGCCGCCCACTGTGACAAAGAAAATATATAAAAAAAACCCCTCCCTTCTTTATTATGACTGATTTAGTGTTGAGCATTTACATTTTGCAAAGAAATTCTTTGACATAGAAAACTCCTCTTCAAGGAATCCCTTTAAGCACAACACGGGAACTAAATGTAGAAATTCATCAATCTGTGTCCCCGGGGGTCTGATGGTTACCGTCATTGACTTCAGCTTCATTGGCTGTTGAGATAACACTTTGATAGTGTAAAGTGAAGTATCTTTACATTGATCCTCTAAGTGAATTTCTTCATAATTAAACCGGCTCGGCAAAGCTCCACATAGGCTTCATTTTTCATCAAGTATGCAGATCATCATACGCTGGCTCAGAGCGTACACCCACCTTATGGTGTTCAATTTTATTTCCGCCACTGGCTTTATCTAGGGACATGTTGCATACGGCCGGAATCCTGCACAGTAAACAAAGTACTTGTGAGATAGTCCCGGCACACTAGCTGCATGCTCTACAGGAACAGTTGTCATTTTTAGTTCAGCAGAGCTCCTACTATCACTTCTCCATTTGTGGAATTCACAATGACCTTTGCATACATAAAGTCAAATAGGATTAAGTCTGGAATTTCCAACAATAGGGAAAAAGCGACAGATGTAGCCGACATTGAACGTGGAAGGATTGTTGATTTGGAAAGGAGGTTATTATGTCTTAGTGGTAAGTCTTCCAAACTTAGGTCAAAATTTCATATAATATATGAGAAATAGGAAACGTTCCTTTAAAGAAATTTTTCGAAGAGGAGATTTAACTCCATAAAAAATGCAGGTAGAGTAGAAGGAGATGAGCAGATTGATGTATAGTTTGTGTCTTGAGGAATTTGGTTGCCAACACCTTGAAGACACTGTCATGTTCCTCAAACCATTCCTGAATGTTTTTTGTATTGTGGCATAGTGCTGGTAGAGGCTAGTGCCATTACAGTGTATTGCTGAAGTGAAGGGGTGCACCTGCTCTGTGCCATGTTTAGGTAGTTGTCAGTTTAACATTACATGAATGCAAGGACCCAAGGTTTCAGGTTTTCTTTTTATAATGCATTCTGGTACAAGCTCTTCTCCAGGTAGCACATGTACCTGGCTGTCCTCACAATGTAAGAGAAAACATCCATCAGACCAGGCCAACTTCTTCCATTGCTCCTTGGGCCTGTTCTCATGTTCACACTTGAGATGAAGACTCTTTTTGGAGTGGACATGGGACAACATGGGTGCTCTGCCCCATACACAGGAAGCTTGGATGCTCTGTCTATTCTGATGCTTTTTTGTCAAGGGCCAGCATTAACTTTAAGCAATTTTTGCTATAGCAGCTCTTCTATGGGATCAAGACCAAATGATCTAGCTTTCCGTTCCCCATGGCCCTGTTTCTAGCAAGGCTGTGGAGTCGATAGGTCAAAACACTGACTCCTCTATTTTTCCACAGCCTGATTCCGACTCCTGCTCTTACTGCTTCATATATGACTGACAGCCATAGTCAGACGTATCCAGTAAGTCTCCAAAATCACAAAAAAAAATCATGTGAAAGTAAATATGCAATAGACTATGTATCTAATGAATTCTACAATATCAATAATTGTAGAATATAATTTAAAATGATCATTTTATTTTGAAGTTTTAGGCGATAACTTTTTTCTAACTTCACCCTGAATGGTCTTCGACTCCACAGCCGTGCTTTCCAGTTCACTGGTTGTTCTTCTGTGAAACATTTATAATAAATATATATATAAATATATATATATATATATATATATATATATATATATATATATAACTAATATATGTTGGGAAGACTCTAAGAAAGCTGAAGTTTTGGAGATACTCTAATCCATTCACCTAGACATCATAATTTGGCCTTTGTCAGAATTGTTCGGATCTTGACACTTGTTCGTTTTTCCTGCTCACGACACTTCAAATTCTGGACTTCACTTGATGTTTCGCACCCCTTGACATTTTCTGCTGAGACCCCAAATAATTAGCTGTAATATATAGGGACCCTGTGCAGTTCAATTTCCATGGGCACCATCACTTTAGTTTTGCTGGCCATGTAATGCACAGATTTACAGAGTTCTCCACTGAGATTGAGACACTCTTTGTAGCCGCTCTCCATAATTGATAAATCCCAATTTTTGGCCCTACTCTAGCTTTCTAAACCAGACAGTCCTTTGCATGACTGTCCATGAGATAGATGGATGAGCTCGTTCATGACTGCCTGAACTTGGCCTACATATATTTATAATAGAAGTGTCGCTCTCTTCGTGGAAATATTTGGACAGTACATACTTAAAGACATCTAATAAATCTTGAGCTATTTTGTGATGTAATATTTTAATATGTGTTAATTTATATTCTGCTAAACCTCACCTATTAGGTGCTGACACCCTTTAGGACCTGTTTAGTATCAATTCTTATCAGATAAAAAGGTTTACTTGAAGCCACTTATGTCTTCATTCTGACACCTCTTGGAATAGCACCAAGGAGCTACTACTGCTTCTTATAACTTAATGTGCCACTCCTAATATTGTTACACCTTTCTGTGCTCATGAAATCTCAGCTATGGCTGTTATCATCCTGGTGTTAAAAGGTGAAAGATACAAGATAAGAGCATTTTATAGGCGATGGTAATCCGCACATGTATTTTATGTAAATGAATGATCATATGAGTCACAGCAGAAGGTGTTTGTTTTTCTCAAAGGGTTAATTGCCGTGAAAGAAAGTATACATAGAGAAGCTCATAATGAGGTATAGAGTTGGGATGTATTCACATGTCTGTTTTTGTCATTATGTCAAACACTGCAGTTTTGCTGCAATTGCAGAAAATTTACCAAAGCTCCTGTAAAAATACAGTCTATACATTTCCGGTGGTCATACAGTTGATGATCCCGCATATCTTCCAATATTCTCCATATATCATAGAAATTATTTATATCTAAGACTGATCCATTTTTTCTTGGGATGTCAGAAATTGGGCACCAATAGAATGGGCACAATCTGACAACAAAAAAAAGCCAAAAAAGAAATGCAGGTATACAGTAGATGTTTCCTAAGTATGATATATGTTCACTTTTGAGCATCATTTTAGGGGTTAAATATTAGTATATTCAGTGTCAAAAGCTGAAAATACTTTGCCTGACTTATCTTAGCGTAATAATAAATGACAGCCCAGAGCTACATTCAGAAGCTGCTAGGTGTAACTGGAATCAATCCACAGTGTATCCTACAGACATGAGCTCTCATAATACAGAGCTCTGGGCCACATGCTCTTCAATAAGTTTTTTTTTTTTGTTTGTTTTTTTTGTTTTTTTTACACCCTACATTAAAGGGGTTATCCAGGATATAGAGCAACTTGTGGGGTGACCAATTTAAATTAAATAAATAAACAAACAAAAAAAAACATACTCACCTGTCCCTGGCACTTCATTGTCTGCCGTTGGTGCCCTTTCCGTCTTGTTGCCGACCATGTTGCCAGAAGCCCTGAGGTTCATGTGACTGCTAAGATGAATCAGCGGCCTCAGCAGCAGCTGGAGAGGGACTGGTGACATCTCTCACATAATTAGTGTAAATAATGTTTTGTTTATTTTTTTCTTAAATCCATAGTGCAGGTGATAAGAACAAACTTTGCAATATATCACTAAAGAAAGTGCCTGTGTCTCTACACATTACCCTGTCTTTAATTATTATCTGGTCCATTGATTCTGGTCTATACTCACACAAACAGATGCACTTACAAAAAAAGTCTATGGCACGGGAGGGACACAGATATATGTAGCTGTCATTTCTGTCAGGAGAAGGCCGTAATTCCGAATAACCCAGCTGTGTTGTGGAAGAAAACTGTCTCTCTACAGTGCCGATGTCTCTCTGCTTTGAGCACTACACTAATTTAAGCTTTACACTTCTTCCCCACCCCTCTCTATAGACTTCTATTGTACAGATTTGATTAGTGGCAGAAGTTAAAGTATATTATAGAGTTTATCTTCTCCTGCACTATGGATTTATAAAAAGAAAATTTTAGTTATGCTAAAAGTTACTGGAAGAAAATTCCAGTTTCTAGAATAATCTTTATTTTGATAGCATTTGCTCTTAATCTCGTGTATTTCTATCACTAATAACAGTTTTTTTTTTTTTTGTATCTGCACCTGCCAATGGTTTCCTGATAAATATGTCTAGGGTTAGCCTTATTTTACTGTATATTACTGTACAGTCCCGGCATAAGGAGGAATCACTGTCTAGACATTGAGCCATCAAGGAATACAGTAAGATTTCAGCTCTGAAGCCTGCAAAATGGTGAACGCAGCTAGAAGTGTATTGAAAACCTGCAGATTTTGAGTTTGGAGAATGCCTTGGATTTCGCATTGAACCTATAATTTAGTTGTTTTTCTTCTGCTCATCTGCATTTCACACTTTCAGGTTCATAAATTCACATGCTTGAAGCTGACACCGCCTCGGCAACAAGTTCTAACCTGGATAGCAATTATAACTGATACAGGAGAGCCTTGGCAGATTGCAGGAAATTCACTGAGAAATAAAGTGCTGTCTGGGTCCTGGATCATTTTTGTTTTCTTAGTCAGTAAATGCCCGTTTCCCCAGCTTTCTCCTTATACCCAGATGTGTCCCAGCTAGTAACATGGACTTCTATTTTGCTTTCTTTTTATATTGTGTGTAGTAATATTAGTAGGAATACTTAACCTAGGGTGATGTTTCCATTGTAGGAGTTCTGATTTCTCCAAATCCAAACGGTGAACAAGACTAAAGTCGAAAACGTAATTTTTTATTATATTCCATATAAAATAACATTGACAATTTAATACAACCCCTTGGCGAATGTCACCAGTGAGTAACAAATACCAGTAGGACCAGTACACGGCACACATGACAAAATATCACAAAAAGGATAACCGTCAAGAATAAAGCATGGTAAACCATTCTTAGAAGTGCTGTCGTTCCCATATGTGCATGGGGATAATTCCATACAGACGGTATGCCATAGGGAATGTCCTTGTAGACAACGTTCCCTACAAGCCACGTCCTAATAATCATGAAATAGAATAAGCGAATGGTAGAGACGGGAAAAAGTGAGTGGCAAAAAAGTAATGACGAACTGGCAGAAACTAGGAGAAGAAAAAGATGTGCCTTGATGGGGGGACTATTACTCCCTAAGGCTAGGTTCATACATGCGTTGGGGTCTCTGTAGGAAATTTCGCTTAAAATCAGCAGAGAGTAAAGTCCTGCAAGGAGGACTTTTCTCTCGGCCGTTTCTATACTGAAACCTGGCGGACCCTATTATAGTCTATGCAGTCCGCGGGTTTCCACAGGTAACTGCTTTTTAAGCGGACAGGGTCTCCATCTTTCGGATCCCCATTCGGACCCGAATGCTAATGTGAACCTAGTGTAAGTTGCCTAACCTTGGAGCCACATCTCTAACCAGAGGCGGTCCTGACTAGAAGACCCTATCAGGTCCCGCCAATAGACGTATAAAAGCGGATTCCACCTCAAAATTGCCCATTCCATTTGGAAACTGCCCTCCATGGAAAAAAAAAAAGCATCCTGCACATTCTTCCTGCAGATTCCACAGCTGACTAAGCCGCAGTACTGGCGGCATAACATCACTGCTGCGTAGCCCCATTGTGTCTGAGGCTAATCGGTGACTAATCCTGCTGCTGAAGCAGAGAGGAGTAAAAGACTGCTTCAAATTCCTCTCCAAATTCAGTCATGTGATGTCCACGTGAAACAGATGTGGTGTAGAATTCATAGTGGCAATTGATATTTTCCATATTGCATCCAATTTGCTCAAGTTGTAGAATGCTGCAGATTTCTCACCCACAATTCCACAGCAGAAAATCTGAAGCATATGAGTCCGATGTAGAGATACTCGAGATTGTTAGAATAGAATGGGCAGCACAGTGGCTCAGCGGTTAGCACTGCAGCCTTGCAGCGCTGGAGTCCTGGGTTCAAATCCGACCAAAGACAACATCTGCAAGGAGTTTGTACACACGTGGACAAAATTGTTGGTACCCCTCGTTTAATGAAAGAAAAACCCCCAATGGTCACAGAAATAACTTGAATCTGACAAAAGTAATAATATATAAAAATTCTATGAAAATGAACAAATGAAAGTCAGACATTGCTTTTCAACCAGGCTTCAACAGAATTTTTAAAAAAAGAAAACTCATGAAACAGGCCTGGACAGAAATGATGGTTCCCTTAACTTAATATTTTGTTGCACAACCTTTTGAGGCAATCCCTGCAATCAAACGATTCCTCTAACTGTCAATGAGACTTCTGCACCCCTCAGCAGGTATTTTGGCCACTCCTCATGAGCAAACTGCTCCAGTTGTCTCGGGTTTGAAGGGTGCCTTTTCCAGACGGCATGTTTCAGCTCCTTCCAAAGATGCTCAATAGGATTTAGGTCAGGGCTCATAGAAGGCCACTTCAGAATAGTCCAATGTTTCCCTCTTAGCCATTCTTGGGTGTTTTTAGCTGTGTGTTTGGGTCACTATCCTGTTGCAAGACCCATGACCTACGACTGAGACCAAGCTTTCTGACACTGGGCAGCACATTTCTCTCTAGAATCCCTTGATAATCTTGAGATTTCATTGTACCCTGCACAGATTCAAGACACCCTGTGCCAGATGCAGCAAAGCAGCCCCAGAACATAACAGAGCCTCCTCCATGTTTCACAGTAGGGACAGTGTTCTTTTCAAGACATGTTTCATTTTTCCGTCTGTAAACACAGAGCTGATTCGATTCGATTTTTGTCTCATCTGTCCATAGGACATTCTCCCAGAAGCTTTGTGGCTTGTCAACATGTAGTTTGCCAAATTACACTTTTGTCAGATTCAAGTTATTTCTGTGACCATTGTAGGTTTTTCTTTCATTAAACGAGGGATACCAACAATTTTGTCCACGTGTGTATGTTCTCCCCGTGTTTGCGTGGGTTTCCTCCGGGTACTCTGGTTTCCTCCTGCACTCCAAAGACATACTGATAGGAAAATGTAGATTGTGAGCCCTATATGGGACAAAGTCTGTAAAGCGCTGTGGAATATGTTGGTGCTATACAAGTAAGCAAAATAATAAATAAAAAGAAATTCCTCAATTTGGTAGAAAGAGTCAGGTGTTGAGCAGCTGAGAAATTCTGGTTGTCTGCAACTTGTTTAAAGCACTGAACTATAACATATCAAGCTTGGCAGAGGTAGACCGCTAATATGGGCAAATCTTTGCATCCAATATTTTGACCTCAACTCAAAAAGGTCTCAAGAAGAAAAGTGATAGAAGTATTATTACCAGTTTTAACGGTGGGCCATTGAACGTGGGTCCTGCCACTCCAGCAAGTCAACATGCATGACTTTTTTTCGTCAGGGCCATAGACTTTGTTCTCCGTTCCGTCCAGACTTCTCCTAGACTCAGTCTTATGACTGGAGAAATCAGTGGACTGAGGCTTTCTTTTCCCAAGTGGTTGGATCTCCAGTGATCTGGTATTTATCCCTTAATATCTAATAAACAGGTGATAAACGCTTCAGGCAATAATACCAGCTTAATGTCGATGGATGAAAAGCATAAGTATAATAATATTTAGCCTAAGAAGCTGATCTGTAATACCCTCTAGAGCAGGGATCAGCAACCTTCGGCACTCCAGCTGCTGTGAAACTACAACTCCCAACATACTCCATTCACTTCCATAGGAGTTCCAAGAACAGCAGAGCAAATATGCATGCTGGGAGTTGTAGTTTTGCAACAGCTGGAGTGCCGAAGGATGCCTACCCCTGCTCTAGGGTTTGGGGGAATTTGGCATCCGTCAACACACAACAAGATGATGTCTGCAATTCATGTGGCACTCACTCCATGAAATCTCCCTGTCTAGTATATGTCTGTTTATTGTACTGTCTATTGGTATTTGTTATACTGTTCTTAGGTGTGAGTCAGTGCTATTCCTTGTCTACGTAGGTGGCAGGAAAGCTATATCGGACCACCCAAGTGAGGGTGCAAAAATATCTAACTGCAATATTTTTGCAAAACCTAAATGGTTAATAGTTCTCCTTATTCTCCTAATATTTGTGTACAACCTATATACGGTGCATTTCTCACAGCCTTACATTGTAGTATGGCGGTTTTACAAGCTTTTTCTCCACAGCCGTTTAAAACGATTTTCAGCCCTTTGACAGAGTAAAGATTATAAGTGAAATGCCTTGTGAGAATGGCATAATTGACACTTAAAGAGTAAGGCTGTAAGGATCTTATTAGGTATTCATGTTCTCTTCCATGCTAATCTCTTAACAGACGTGTCCATGCCAGGAGGTGGGTGCTGCCAGCGCTCCCCCTCCCCTCCGTAACGTTACTTCATTCAGATAGGAAATGCTGCTGGTGCTTAACCGTAGTATTGCGTGACCAGGTGTGATTATATCTGCAAGCAGCTTGTGGTGCCGCCATATTGAAGACGTGTTATAACCGTGAAGTCTTGGTCATTCAAGACAGCTATATTATGGATGTATAACTGCTCCTCATTGAATAGAGGGCCTATCCCTCCAACTTTACACACAGATGCATACATAGAGGAAGATTTCTTGTAAAGTCAGTTTTATATTGGTGTAATTTCCACCAAATTTATTAAGTGTTGCACAATAAATTTTTGGTAGGTCCAATATTTTATTTATTTTTTTTATTTTTTTTGTGGAATTCACTCTGATGATATCCGAGTGACATCCCTAATGCCTTACGTCTGCCTTTGTGCTGTCCGAGCATCAGAAGTCCCCCTCGGATAGCACATTCAGTCGTGTTCATGGGGCCTCACACTTCCGTCTTTAGATGTTACTCTACTTTTTACACCACTCACTCAATGCACCAATTTTGTGACAAATTTGCTGATGATAAATCTGGTGCACAGTCCACTAGACAGATATACACACCTGCGTTCTCACCCATTTTCAAAAATGGAGTGAGTGGTGCAAGATTTTGGCACCGATAAGCTAAAAATAAAGTTGCTCTACTTTACGACTTTTTACATCATAATTCTGTAGTGCATGGTGTGATAAATTGCCCCCAAAGTTTAGGATTCCATATGACGACAACAGAAAAAATTGTGGCATGTGCTATTGCATGGTTTATTGTAGAAGCATTAGAATGTCTCTCGTATGACACCATAGTCCAGGGTTCAGCAACCTTTTTAGTCTGGGGTGCTGATCTGGAAAAAAAAAATTAATAGATGAAGTATCAGTGTTGCCATGTAATAATTGTAAGGGTGTCACCCTCCTACATCAGTGATTACCAACAGGGGGCCTCAACACCCTAGAAGTATTTAGAAGGATGATCCCGTGCCTTTCTGCAATATGATCTGTGTCCTTAGGATGTTTTTTGACTTTTGGTAAAAATTATTTGGAAGGGGTGCTCCAAGGAATTTTTTTTTTCCAGGGGTATCTTGAGTTTGAAAAGGTTGGGAAACCCTGTCCTACATGAAAGTCATATAACGCAAACCATAACTGCAACCAGTTAGTTAGTCAATTGAGCTTACATTTCAATGTGATCCTTTAGCAAAATGATTCACATTTGGACTGGACATGGGGCTAAGTCTAAGACCAAATTGGTGTACAATTCAATTCTCAACCGTCTACCCCTAAGAGAAAGCTAAAACTGTATCAAATGGTTAATTAAAATAACCTAGTTGGATTAAAGTATTACCGTAAGCTGTTGTAATATTATAAGCTTTGTGTCATAATAAGTGTTTAATATGTTGGTGCTTGTTAGTACATTGGAATATGGTTGGAAGAATAATCAGGAAAAAATGTGGAATATTTTTGTTTTAACATTTCCATCATTTTTCGGGAACTTTGGTCATTGCTTCAACACTTTTTTTTTTTTTTTTTTTAACCAGTTAGTTTTGCAAATGCCAAAACCAGTTTTTCATGAATAAGACACATAGTTGACACCTTAATCCCTTTGCTCCCTTGAGGATCTCTGTCTTTTCACAGACAGGATATGCCTTTAAATTAAATGTATTCTTAATGTGGAGGGTTAAATTCTAAACTGCTGAAAGCTTCTTGCGAGTCGGCCAATGTTTTACCTACCAGAGCTTTCAAAACGGTAAAATGTGGAAGATCCTGCTGTCAGAACCTGAATTTCACACATATCAGGACTTGTTTATTCACTGATATATTTTTTTAATGTTGAGTTTAAAAAAATCACAGAAGCAGAAGAATGGACTAAACAGTAGAAATTCATCCGTGTAATGACCGACATTAATGTCAGTATATCCCAATGACTTTAATGGGGTCTGTGGGTCCCATTGACTATAATGGGCTCCATTGGACATCCACTATTGTCTCTGTATGCAGGACTTTTTGACTGCAATGTTAGATGGACTAAGCCTAAACATGTGAATATAGGCTATAATGTAATAATAGCAATACAAAAATTTTGCATTAAAAATAAATAATTAAAATCCTGCAGTTTTCACTTCAGCCACTAAGCCAAATAATTGTTTGACACTTCCTTTTCTGTGGATTTAGATTAAAAAAAAAAAAAAAAAGCAACATGTTTCACAGTGCGGTTTTAATTTTGCTTAAAAAAAAAAAAAAAGAAAAGAAAAAACAATCTTTCTGTTAAGCATCCACGACGGGTGTACCTTGCATTCCCAGTGGACTGCCTAGATTTTTGGTGACCCTTGGGCCACATTTCACCCAGTTTCCCTTCCTAATTTATTATATACTTCAGTATTATGGTGTGCATTATACATAGAATTCTGTGTTATGATGTAATTTTCAAATTTTTTGCTGCAATTATTCTTCTGGACTGCAGCTGATTCCTGACTATTAAATTGGACATGTTTATCCTTCTGATTTGTATATTTTGCACTTCCTTGGTGTGACATTGCTTGTGTTCTTTTGCTGTAGTTTCCTAGTATGATTTTAGTTTGTAGTTGTTCCTATTTTTTAAACTAGGTCCTGGTGTGATAACCTGAGCCCTGATCCTGCCAAGTCCATCCGGCCTTGCGGCAGGGTCTGGCAAAGTCATCAGGGTAGTCTTAGACTCGATCAGTGTGAGTTTTAGCTAGCTTGTTCTACTGCTCTCTGTTTTGGGAATTGTTTTAATGGCACTTCCATTCCATCTGCTAAATGTTTTGCACGTGTATTATCAGAGCGCTCCCACTCCCTGACAGATTATCAGCACACTGCACTATCTGTTCGTTCTGTGATTTACATGAGAATTGTAAATAAACTATTTGCCAGGTTGGTGGTTTCCTTCAGAGAACTCATTAGCCTGCGTGTAATTTCAGTGAATTATTGCCTTCCTGCTAGGCCTCTTGTTGTCTTCCCACAAGCAATGGATACATAAATCACACAGCGGTGTAGAATCTGACAGGTTGTGTCTGTGCGGCAGTCACTTCACTCTGCCAAGTGGGGGCGTTCTTTACCTTTACAAGACTATATCTTTTTTTTTTTTTTTTCTTCTTGTATGTTAATTGTGTCTGACCTCATCTGATTTTTAACCTCAGAGATAGGTATGTGTATGTGTATGTGAATGTGTCTGTAATAATATGGAAAAATGTTAAGACTTCACTGCGTTATTTCTCTTAGGTGCGTCTGATAGATGGAAATGGCATATGAAGAGTATTTCTACCTGAGCGGTGGGCACATTTATCAAAGAGGTTTTCTGAATATACTTATAGATACTGAGTATACCAAATGTCTAACCTCATAGTTTTTTTTAGACCACCAAGAGACACCTTTATCAAAGCGTTAAAGGAGTTGTCTGATGTTTTTTTTCATGTTTAAAGGGGTTTCCAACCCCCAAATTTGATTTTTTTTTTTGATGAACTATCTATTTACGTGGTATGAAGGGGGTCCCTGACCGCCAAGCCACTTGTTGAGGCCTCCACATCCAGGCAGAGCATGAATGCAGAGGTGGCCTTACATGTCTGAAGCTCTCCATCAGGTGTGGACAGACACAGCTGAGGGCCCCCGTGCAAGAAAATTTAAAGGGTTCTGCTGTTATGGACACTTATTTCCTATCCACAGGATAGAGGAAAAGTGTCCATTGGCTGTGGGGCTCTAAAGCCTCCTTGTGAATGGATTGCCAATGCACTTACGTGACCAGCGCTCTATTCACTTCTATAGGACTGTAGGCACTGCCAAAGATTACAGTCCCAGCAGCCCCCAAGCAGTGAATGGAGCACCGGTCACGCAAGTGCACTGGCACTCCATTCACAAGGAGGCTTTAGGGGGACTTTGGGTCCTCCAGATCACTAGGGAACCCGAGATAGGACACTTATTGTCTGTGCTGTGGATGGGGGAGAAGTGTCCATAATGGGACAACCCCTTTAAGGGTCCGTGTTTTGCCATATCTCAGCATATAACTCTGCCCTCATGATTCTCTAACAATCCACCAGTATTCATTAGCTTAGATACCTTCCTGCAGTCTGATAGACATTACAAAGCTCCTGTTAAGTTGACAAGGCCCACCTGACCTACTTTCCCTTGGGCAACTGAACCAATGGTATGGCTTCCTCTGCTGACCACTTACTTCAGTGGTAGTCACAGACACAGCTGAGAGGTGGGACCCACATCTGTCATACACTTATACATATGCCATAAATGCCTAAGGTGGAAATACCCCTTTAAAACAATGTGGCTGTGGGTGATATGTGTTAGGAAGCTTAGCGCACCTCTGGACCAAATATGTGGTGCTGACATGTAACTCGGTTGCTTTAGACAAAATGTCATCCACAACCATATTTTTCAGAGGCACACGTGTATTTGGAAGTGGGATCAGAAGCCGTATTTCTGATAATACGCTGTTGGTAAGATGTTTTTGTTACGCTACGCTATAACTATGATGTAGGACTGCTTAAAAAATGTAAAAAACTTGTTGCCAATCAGAATTGTTAGGGCTTTGTTTTTGATAGTCTCAAGCAGGTGATCTTCTTCAGGATAAACTTGATGAAAGTTTTAATTAAATTAAAAAAAAAAAATAATAACAATAATAATTTTCTTATTACCTGTCGTGCTAACCAATTTGTAAAAATTGGGCTTGGCTGTTGAAAACCAAAGTGATGTTCAAAGGCACTCACTTGTGAACATCACTTGGCCTAATTACTATGCAAGAAACCTTGTGCTGTGGTATCAAAAAAAAAAAAAAGTTTGACTTATGTATATGTGTGTGTTCTTGTTATACCATCACTTGTAAGGGTGTGTTCACACAGAGTGTATTTGCAGACAAGTGGGAATCAGTGGCAGAATTTTTCCTCTAGAGGAAAACAAAAACAGCATGTCCTGTCTTCAGGCGGATTATGCCTGAAACTCCCATAGAAGAAAAAAAAAAACTCTAAGGCTGAGGCTCCACGTTGTGGAAACGCAGCTTTTTTTGTTGCAGATTTTGCTGCGTTTTTTGAGCCAAAGCTAAGAATGGCTACAAAAGGAATGGGAAATATATAGGAAGCTCTTATACTTCTCCCTTCTGCTCAATCCACTCTCCTGGCTTTGGCTCAAAACACCGCAGCAAAATCTGCAACAAAAACAGCTGCGTTAACGCCAGGTGGAGCCTTTAGCCTTAATAGGTTTTTGAGGCGTATTTTTGCAAAAAATGCTTTAAAAATGCTAGACGTTTTAGGAAACAGAAAAAAAAAAGCTTCCAAATGCTGCTTCAAAAACCTTTTAAAAAACTGCTTCAAAATCTGCTTCAAAAAGCTGTGTGAATTTGCCCTAAGATTGGGCAAATTTTGTCTGACTACTCCTTTTTATAGTGGTTGTCTTACAATTCAGTTGGGTCGTGTAATATGATACCTGTTGTATTGTGGTGCTCATCTGCACTGCAGTCTCTGCCGAAAATCTATGGAAGTAAAGGTATTGAGTACAGCGAAGAGTACTTTTTTCCGCCAGTTTCAGTACTTTAGCGGTCCACCACTCCATTGTCCTGGTCCTCGAATGGACCAGAACAATGGGGAGGCAGCGCTAGTGTGAACCTATTGTTATATATTCTATATCCTTAGTAAACTTCTTTATTTTGATCCTTGAACTATTGCTTTTTTTTTCTTAAAGGGATAGGTCATTAGATCAGTCAGCTGATCGGTTCAGGTGTCGGATCACTATGAAAAATCTTTAGATTCTGGACAAACCCTTTAAGCATGGGGATGCTGTCACTAGGCTGAAGCAGCCCCCGCCCACTGTGACTATTTAGGTTAATTTGCATATGACTTTTTGCTGCAAGATTACAGAGGACACCAATGGAAAGGTCATTGCTTGATCCTACACATGATGGGGCCCGTTTACAGAAAAAAAAACACTTGACAATTGGTGAAATTGCCACCAATCCCCCCAGTACTACCAGGGGCCTTTTCTTTCCAGCATTCTCTGGGTGATCTCCTGACCCCCCACTGGTTGCTGAAATGAAGAGGGAGCGTCCTGACCCTTCAGATACTTCTCTATGACATGACATATTTTTGTCCATATTAAGGGGGTTGTCCAGGATGTACAGTATTCCGCAAGGAGGCCGGGGAAGCTGAAAAATAAAATAAACTAAAAAAATTTAAAAAAAAAAATCCATATTCCCAGTCCTCGTGCGCCAGTGTCTCCCACCGCAGTCCGGTCCTGCTGATCCCTCGTCTTGTTCGGACAGAAATCTTCACCACATGTGACCACTGAGGCCAATCAGCGGCCTCACTCAGGAAAGGGCAGGAGACATAACAGGTGACGTATGTGAGTGACATCATTGCTCTGCTCCTTAAGCCCCTGATTGGCCGCGGTCACGTGCACTGAGGGCAGAACACTGGACAGGTGAGTGTGTTTTTTGGGTATTTTTATTTTTTTCACCTTCCCCAGCCTCCTTGCGGAAAAATGCTTATCCTGGGCTACCTCTTTAACTTGAAAATAAAAGTCTGATCAAATTTTTCTACTGTTAAAATTGAAAGATTTAGAGTTAGAAAATAAATAAAAAAAAAAAAAGTCCAATATTGATGTTGTTGTGTAAACTGTGCCGAATTTTTGTACTTTTTATACAAAAAACTTTTTAAAAAATCTTCCATATCTGATGATGAAGTAATATATTGTTACTTTTCCCATTCACATGTTAATGTCCGTACTGACACAGAGCACCAAAGGGTTAAAATCCTCGACTGAGAGACTGTCAGTGACAATACATGCGTATTAGCCTACAGACGCCATTTGTGAAATGTCATATCCACCTTCAGTGTTGCCATCAAAGAGACAGCAAAATGTTGAAGTTTCTCTTTTATTTTTGACTGTCATTTTTTCCATTGTAACTGAAAAGATAATTTTACATGACTTCACTTTGGGAAGGGTGTGTTTCACTTACATGATGCGTATAGCGCCTGAAGTGTCGGAATCACAATCACACCATTTCACTCTGCACCATTTGTGTCCAGACAGAAGTCTAGAGCCGGCGCTCCGCGCTGGATACGTCGGCGGGGGCACGCCAAGGGCTATGGCTCAATATAGACTGCTCACTATGTCTCTGCGAGCTGTCAGCTATTACTGACATCAAAGGATTACAACTGGGGTGGAGAACATACGGTATTTTTTACTTCAAGACAAGACTTCACTACCTGGTCATAAATATTGTCATATTAAAATCCAATTTTTCACATCTTGTCTACATTTATAATTTGTCATTGGAGAAATTGCATTTTTACTGTGGATGTTTATTTGCTGTATATCTTTTAGATATATTTTATAGCCTTAAATGGCAAAAGATAAAAAAAAAAAAATTAAAAAAAAAAATTCTGACAACTCTTACATCTCACCTCGCCATATTTTGAAAGTTTATTTTTGACTTATGAACCGATTTTCCAATTGTAAAAAGATACAGGAAATAACATGGGGAGATGGAGAAAAATCAGATGGGTTAAAAGTAGAAAAATAATTTTTATGACATATACAAATTTTTTAGAGGAGTTTCTATGACTTTTAGACTTTGTTTTAGCTCACAAGTGCTGGCCAAAATGCTGCTGCGTGAAAGTGGCCTTAGGCGAAAGTTTGGGAGTCAAAAAGAGCAGCTACATGAAGTCTCCTGTAAGGTAGGAATACCATTACCTCATGGTTACCTCAGGCTGTTATTAGCAGTGAGCGCTCCCATGACAACACTGTTTGTCCACAGTTGTCAGGGACAAAACTACTGTACACATCAATGTCAATGTACTGAGGTGCTTGAATAGCGAGAGATCTGCAAAAGCTCCTTAAAGGGGCTGTTATTTGATGACCATGTTGATCGATTGAAGACCATGAAGATCCGACATTCGCTTCTGCTTCACAGACTAGATGACATTACGTTCATCAGTCACATGGCCTGTTTGCAGTTCAGTCCCATTCAACTGAATGGGCTGAGCTGCGATACCAAGCACAGCTGCTATACAGTGTAAATCATCGGGCTTGGTTTTCTGTGAAGAGGCCGCAGCATTTGGCATCTCTTCACACCGCTGATCGGCAGGGTTCCTGGGTGTCAGATTCCCACTGATCTTTAATTGATGGATCATCAATTATTAAGTCTGGAAAACCTATTTAATGCTAAGGCCCCAGATAGCGAGCCACAGCCAAAAAACACTGCGGAAAAGACCACGGCGGAAACGCATCACAGTTTTTTTCAACAGTGTTTTTCACAGAAAGTCCGCAGAGTTTTGCTCTGTGGACTTTCTGCCCCTGTTATTCCTGTATGGAAAACACCAGCATTTCCATAGGTATAAACGACATGCTGCGATTATTAAAAACATAGGGTGTTTTTGAAAATGCAGTTTTTCCGCTGCAGATTTTTTTTCTGCATTGTGTGAATGGGATTAGCCAGAATTCCATCCACTTTGCAAGTAATGTAAAATGCTGTGTCTTCGCAATGTGGGGCCCGGGCCTAAAGGGGTTTTCTGTTTTAGACAATTACGGCATATCTACGTGATAAAATGTCTGATAGGTGAGGGCCTGGGTAATCCAAATTTAGTGGAATTAAGATAATCTGAGGTCTGTGTACTCTGAACTGAAGAGGTATGTGTATAAAGAGTTTTCACTTTTCACGGATAAATGTGGCTATGCCCTTGTGTCAACTGAATTTGCTGGTTTTAGCAGGACAGGTAGGCCATCTAATGTGTATGAAGTGCTTGGCATGTACCGAGGGGTAAAAAAAAAACCAAAAACATGGGACATGTTGAAATTCTACATGCTCCATCCAGTGCCGTATTCTGCTGGCCCAGCAAAAGGGTCTTGTTTATGTGGAGTTTGTTGGAAATACTTGTCGGCCCATCGAGTTTTCACTATCGACCATGAGCGAATAAAAAAGCCTTACAGTGAAACTGATCTTTTATAAAACACCAGAATGGAAATGAAAAATGCCCACTGTGATATTATAGAATGTGATTCTCATTATTTTCATCATATACTTTTATTCAATGTTGTAATAATACACGTCCTTACCTGCAAAACTGGATAAGGCCCCAATGGAGATCTGTAGAATGTACATAGGATTTATGGATAGAAGAACACACTATTCTATACATATAAGAACTCATTCAATAAATGTATCTCTTAGTCTACGCTCTCATATGTGCCCGTTGTCCATCCTGGACACATCCGTCAGAGCTCGCCAGACAAAAAAAAAAATGCTGCACGCCCAACCTTTTCGGCCTGCAAGTTCAGTAAAAAAAACAAAAGAACAGACCCAATTATAGTCACTGGGGTCCCTTGGGCTCTTTTCACGTTCATCATTTTCGGGGTCCATTGTTGTCAGTGCTCTTCTGGTCCTCCTGATAGACCAGGAGAATGGAAATAAAAGTGCATATGTGAAGGTGGCATAACCAATAAAGTTTTGAGCGCAATGTTTTTGTTCCCATATCCCAGAAATAATGTTTGATATTACATGCCTTGTAACTGCAGTTTTCTGCTTTTTCTGTTCCACTTTCCCCATAACAATACAATGGGGGACTTTATTAAAGTGTAACTCTGTGCTTTTGTGTCGGGCGTATGCAGTTAACATTTTTGTGATATACTTTTATTAACCTATCTGACTTCTTTTTAATAGAAAACCGGCTGTAAACTAAGCATTGCCATGGAGGCTCTATCTCTACAGTCAGGCCAAAAGTTTTGAGAATGACACAAATATTATATTTCACAGACTGCTGCCCCTGGTTTTAGTGTGTTGCAGATGTTTTTATCACAACAGAAAATAATGCATTCATATTATGAGTAACAGAAGCTATATTGACAGTAGAATGAGTAAGCAGCAAGTCAATATTGCAGGGACCCTCTTCTCAGGACCCGCAATTCTCCCGGCATGCCTCAATCAACCTGGACCAAATCCGACTGATAGCAGTCCATTCTGCAGAATCAAGCTTTAATTTGTCTGAATTGTGGTTTTGTTTGTCCACCCGCCGATGATTGACCACAAGTCTCAATGGGATTAAGATCTGGGGAGTTTCCAGGCCAGGACCCAAAATCTCATGTTTGTTCCCTGAGCCATTAGTTATCACCTGCTTATGGCAAGGGCCCACAGCTGGAAAAGGCAGTTGAGCGCCAAACGCTCTTGGACGGGGGAGAAGTTGCTCTGGAGGACATCTGGTACCACATCATGGCTGTGTTTAGGCAAGACGGAGAGAGCCGATTCCCGGCGAGAAGCAACCCCACACAGAATGGTTCAGGAGCTACAGGGCAGAGACAAGACGGGGAGGCCACCCCTCCCGAATAAGCGTCCAGATGTTCCAAACAACGAAAAGGGGATTCATCAGAGAAAAGACTTACCCCAGTCCTCAGCAGTCCACTCCCTGTACCTTTGCAGAATATCAGTCTGTCCCTGATGTTTTTTCTGAAAGAAGTGGCCTTTGCCCCTCCTTGAGACCAGCCTGCTCCAAGAGTCTCCCCCACAGTGCGTGCAGATGCACTCACACCTGCCGCTGCCATCCTCAGCAAGCTCTGCACTGCTGGTAGCCCAATCCCGCAGCTGAAACACTTTTAAGAGACGGTCCTCCGCCTCCTGCGCCCTGAGCCTCACCAATGGAACCTCTCTCCTAAGTTCATGATGCGATAATTGTACTGAGGTGCAATCTTCTAGCTCAATACTCTTCCCAGTTAGGCCATTTGTGCAGTGCAAGATGACTGCACGGTCTAGAGATAACCATGGTTAACAGAAGAGAAACAAGAGGCAACACCACCTCCTTTAAGTGTCCAGTGGTGTCATTCTTACCAATCATGACAGATTGATCTCCAGCCCTGTCCTCATCAACACCCACACCTTGTTAATGGAGCAATCACTAAACCATGTTAGGTGGTCCTTAAGGCAGGGCGCAATGATGTTGAAATGTGTTTTGGGGGATAAAGTTCATTTCTAGGCAAATATGACTTTGCAAGTAATTGCTGTTAAGCTGATCACTCTTATAACATTCTGGAGTATATGCAAATTGCCATTAGAAAAACTGACGCAGTAGACTTTGTAAAAATTAATATTTGTATCATTCTCAAAACTTTTCCATGACTGTACATTACTTAATGCAGTATATGTAGAGCATTTGCCAAAGGGGATGGTGACTTCAAATGGCTCTATCTCTGGTTTTATACCAACTAGAAGCTGAGATTCTCAGCTTTAATATGCTGCCAAGATTGGCAGCATGTAGAAAATTGCTGCCATGCTGAAAATTCTGGGACCCATTCTAGATCAGTTTCTTCTATACCACTCTGGAGGAAACTATAGCAGAGTTAGTGTATATGAATGGTGTGTGGGGCTATTAGTAAGAAAAACAGATCTGGTTTCTTCAAGAAACGGCACCGCAACCTTCCATGAGTGATGTTATATATTATTTTATTATTATTATTTATATATTATATTTTGGCTCAGCTTTAAAATGAATGGGACTGCAATACCACACACAACCTGTAGACAGACGTGGCACTGTTAGGGAAAAAAAAATCACAATGTTTTGAACAACCAAAGTCTTGGTAATGATGCATATTGTTGTACTATGTATTTTCATCAGCACTAACTGATATTTAATCTTTTTTTATGTCTTTCAGCCAAGTCCATTACCGAGTCCAACTCTAGGTAGACAACCCAATGCCAGCCAGTCATTGCTCGCTTGGTGCAAAGAAGTAACAAAATCCTATAGGGGAGTAAAAATAACGAACTTCACCACCTCATGGAGGAATGGCTTGGCGTTTTGTGCAATATTAAACTACTTTAGACCAGACCTGATGTAAGTATGGGGACCTAAAAAGATCACCCTTGACAGGAAATGCCAACATATTTTATACCGTGTTCTCCTGGGGGGTTGTGGAATGCTGATTTGCAAGGGGTTAATATCATGTACCTTTTTGACTATCAATGTTCCCCTTTCATTTTAAGCTGCCATCTCATTTATGATTTTTTTTTTGCCCTTAATCCTATAGAAACTACTGACCTCAAGATGCTATTAAAAATTTTGTTCGTGTTGAAATGAGATGAGAGAAATAAGCCTGTAGGTCTTTGAACATTGACGACAAGGGATTACCACATGGCAAATTTGGCTGTCAAAGCTTGTCCCTGGTCCTTGCCTCCTATTTTAGACAAAAAGCTGTAGGCGCTGAAACCCGCCATATTCATATTATTTATTAATATATTTTTGTCCGTTTTAATTTTCCACACTATTAGTTTTGTTGATTGAATTGCTGAAAAATTTCTCCTTGCCATATGATTTTATTCTAAGACTTTTTTATTTTTAGATGGAACTTGTTTAAAAAAAAATACAGTTTTTTTTATATAAAATTTTGTTTGTACCTACTTTGCCATTTTCTCCTTCAGTGACTACAAGTCCCTCAATCCCCAAGATATTAAAGAAAACAACAAAAAGGTAAGAGCTGCAAGATGAAAACTTTGCTCAAATTCTGCTGGTTTTCATTAAAAACACAGAATTAATTAAAATGGTTTACAAATAATGAAATAGTGTCCAAACCCCTTCAGTAAGACAACCAGGGCAAGGCAAAGAGTTCATAATAAGCTCAAAATGTTCACTACGTCCATATTGCCATTATCTCAGATTAGAGAAATTTATTATGGTCAGTTTGAAATTGTTTAAAAAAAATCAAAAATTTTCATAATTCAGAGGTTTCTGAAAATATTTTTTTCCATCCAATGGATAAAATTGCCCATATATTGGTAATTCAAAAGTTAAAGCTCTAGCTAAAATTTTGGCGCCACGAGGGCTGCAATATCGTCACCCTTATATAAACTTCTCAGTATTTTGTCACTAAATGTTGACAAAATTAGCCTCTGTTTCAGTTGATAACTGAAATAGTAAAAAAAATACTTTACTCTAACGCTTCCTAATAGAAACAACTGCTCCAACTGATGATCCTCGGTAGACTCTACAGTGATTTGTTGATCTTTGGTAGACTTTGCTATACTTTTTTGATCCTTGGTGGACTTCACGATGATCCTTGGTGGACTCCACTATGCTTTTTTTTTTTTTTTTTCATCTTTTATGGACTTCACAATGATTCTTGATGGACTCCACCATATTTTGTTGATCCTTCGTGAATGCCACTATGTTATTGATTCTTGGTGCACTCCACGATGATTTGTTGATCCTTGATAGACTTTACTGTGATTTTCTGATCGTTGGCAGATTCACAATGATTCTTGATGGACTCCACCATGATTTGTTGATCCTTGGTAGACTTTACTATGATTATATGATCCGTGGGGGACTCTACAATGATTTTTTTAATGCTTGGTGGACTCCAGTATGATTTTTTTGTTCCTTGGTGGACTTCACAATCATTTGTTGATCCTTGGTGGACTCCACTATGGTTTGTTGATTTATAGTAGACTCCAATGTGCCTTTAAATGCATGGTTTTATGCATAACTTGCTACAATTCCCATGTAATGGGCATGCACAGGAAAGACTTTAAGTGAACTTGTCAGGTGACTACTGTTGCTTTATATGAGTATGTGCTGACAGGCCACCTACCTACAATAGACATTGAGAGTCCTGATTGCTCCACCCGCACATAGTGTACATGTAATGATGCAGGGACAGTTGTCAATCACTGTGTGTGGGCGGGGTTATCAGGACTCTTACTGTCTCTCCTAAGAGTCCTGTCAGGATTTACTTTGCTTTTAACTCAAAAATACTTCTCCAAATCACATAAAGCTGTCTGTATATCACAGAGCTCAACCTCTATCACATCCTGCTCTGATAGGTGCAGAAGTAATAGTGAAGAAGTTCAGGATCTGTACACATATTACCAGTAAGTAGTGTCTCAATGATAAGAACTGAAGAAAATAGGAACGTTCTATCCCCACAGCTATATGAGGCTTAGATTAAAAGTCTTATGCAGGACATCATTATGGACTATTTCATATAAATGTATATTTTGGGGCACAACTATAAATTACGCAATTTTGTTAAAATTTGATATACAGGCTATAAAGATTAGTGTTGCTTATGACGCACATGCAAATCCAAATGCAAGAAGAGGTTAATCTTCATTAATACAGGGCACATGTAACCCACACTTGCAGTTGTTATTTTGGCAGACAATTTAGATTGCTCCTGAAAAATGAGAACATTTTTGTGAGACTCCAATTATTATGATAATAGGAGGAAGAGATGTTTATTCATTGACCTGGCAGCGTGGTGTATTATAGCTTCACCAGGCAGTCAGTGTGTACAGTACCCGACACCTAGTCCTGTAATGCTCTTAGAAACTGCAAGTTCTTACTGATGATTTGGCTCTTTGAATTACATGAACCAAAAAAAACTGCATAATATTTCTCAGCTTTGCCTATTTACCATAGTCTTTCCTGAAATGTCAGTGCTTAATGCTGTCCAAAAGTCAGAAACTACTCATTTTATTTATTTCCGGTCCAAATGACCATTATGTACAAGTCATTTATTTTTATATGGTCGCAGAACGAGCAGAAAATAAGACAAACTGGTGTTTTATCTGTGTTTAACAAACCAATCGTCAAAGGAAGTCACTATAGCCCAGCAAATCACGCCAACCCACAGATAGATAGGTTAGTGTCACTAGACCCAGCATATCACCCCAGCCCTGCAGATAGATAGGTTAGTGTCACCAGAACCAGCATATCACCCCAGCCCTGCAGATAGATAGGTTAGTGTCACCAGAACCAGCACACCTCAGCCCGCAGATGGATAGGTTAGTGTCACCGACCCCAGCATATCACCCCAGCCCTGCAGATAGATAGGTTAGTGTCACCAGAACCAGCATATCACCCCAGCCCTGTAGATAGATATGCTGATTCTGGTGACCCTAACTTACCACCCCATCCCTGCAGATAGATAGGTTAGTGTCACCAGACCCCAGCATATCACCCCAGCCATGAAGATAGATAGATTAGTGTCACCTGAACCAGCATATCACCCCAGTCCTGCAGATAGATAGGTTAGTGTCACCAGAACCAGCATATTACCCAGCCCTGCAGATAGATAGGTTAGTGTCACCAGAACCAGCATATGACCCCAGCCCGCAGATAGATAGGTTAGTGTCACCAGAACCAGCCACCCCAGCCCTGCAGATAGTAGGTTAGTGTCACCAGAACCCAGCATATCACCCCAGCCCTGCAGATAGATAGGTTAGTGTCACCAGAACCCAGCACATTAACCCAGCCCCGCAAATAGATAGGTTAGGGTCACCTGAATCAAACTGTATTTTCCCCTTGTAAGTCGCTGCCTCAGTTGCCCAGATATCGCTATTTTTGTAAATGCAAATGAGCTTTTTAGGGCAACGAGGGCGTAGCCATTGCTCCATAGTGATGAGCAGCAAGACCATCGTTGCTCCAAAGATCTCTTTTTCCATATTAACAAAAACTGATATCTTGGCAATGGAGGCAGCGATTCTCAAGAAGAGAAAACCGGTTGCTTCAGGTGACCCTAACCTAAGCAATCTATTAGTGGGGCTAGGTTGAAATGTTGGATTTATAGTTCCATACATCCCAGTAGCTTTTGGGCCAAGAGCTGTCCCTACCAATCCATATCCACTTATGATCGATGCAGCGTTGAGAACAAAGGATCAGACATGTTGAAATTTAATTTACGTAGTTTGTTGAAATTTAACCTACAACATTTATGAACATCAGCCAAATATCTAATAATCTAATACACTTTATAGAATCAACTTGTCCTACTGAAATGAGGGGGTTCAGTCAACCTAACTGTAGCAAGCATGGCCACCTTATCCTGCTTTAAAAAATTTTAGTCTGACCAGAGCTCATTTTTTCTTATTTTTCCACTTTACATAGCCATAGAGGTAAATGATAACATGACCACTTCCTTTAGCCGCCATAGAAGGAACTTTGTGGTGTATGAGTTTATACAGTTTCCATGTCTGTCTGCACTAAACTCCATAACTATTCATATGGAGAGGGCCGGGAGGTAGCTTGTGTTTTTATTGAATTCTACGACTGTGTGAAGGGAAGTGTGGGTTTCAGAGCCTTGTCACAAAAAAAACCACAAACGTACATGTAAACATTAAGGTTTTTTCCTGATGAATCTGCTTTTAAAAATTCAAGACAACCTATTGTCAGATCTATTGTCTCTTACTAGGTTAATGCTGTATATACAAGACAGTAGACCTGTAGTCAGGATGGAATTCATAGCATCGTAGATTATTGTGATGCAGTGAGATAGGTTCAAGCAAATCACAATTGGCCTGGGAAATGTGACCATTACTTGGACTATGTTACCCCGACTACACATGGCCGTCTGAATTGGTCCTAAGAGCCCCAAACCATCCATGATTGGCCATTCATGAAAAGACTTTATGTAAAACTACCTTGAAATGGGCTTTCTAGGACTAAAATATTTATGTCCAGTATTAGATCTGCGGGGGGGCCACTAACCATCACCTCCACAGATCAGCTGTTCGAAGGGACCGCAGGGTTCAGACCAGGGCTGCATGCAACCTCTTCAGTACTTGTCAAGCACAGCGCTGTACATTTGTTCAGAAGCTGTGCTTGGTATCGCAACTCAGTCCCGTTCACTTGAATAGAAATGAGCTTCAAGCAGGCCATGTTGCCGATGAATGTGATAGCACATGGCCTGTGAAGTGGAAGAAGCACTTGCCAGAACTCAGCTTCTACTTCAAGCAGCTGATCTGTGGGGACCCATGTTGAACACCCACCAATCTATATTAGTGACCTATCCTGAGTCAAAGCTTCTCCCATCAAAATCTGCTTTTTACCTTTGTAGCTGGACCTGTAGCCATAATCTGATCTTTTAGGCTCATAGTGAACAATTTTACAATATTGTTAATCTTTAAAGTGTAAGTAAACTTTTATAGAGCTGGAGTCCAAGGACAACATCTTCAAGTTTGTATGTTCTCCCCATGTTTGCCTGGGTTTCCTCCAGGTACTTCGATTTCCTTCCACATTCCAAAGACATACTGATGGGGAATGTAGATTGTGAGCCCTATATGGGACAGTGACTGACAATGTCTGTAAACGTCTGCGGGATATGATGGCGCTATGTAAGTAAGCAAAATAAATATATTTTTTCAGAAATTCATAGTACAGGTGAAGGGAATGAATGTAATATATGAGGCTGTCTACAGCATCAAATGAGTCATTTCTGTCAGGAAAAGGCTGGATACCAAATACCCAGCTGTGTTGTGAAAGAGAACTGTCTCTCTATAGTGCAGATGTGTCTCTGCTTTGAGCAGCTCTCCCTTTCCTCCTCTTCCCTCTCCATAGACCTCATTGTATAGATTTGATCAGTGATGAAAGGAGGCAAATAAGTGAAGAAACAAACCTTTTTCTTTAATAAACTATATTGAAAAGTTTGTTCCCATCACTTGATTCATGGATTTATGAAAATAGTTCATGGAGCAAAGTTTTGTACTATTTTCAATATAACAGGGGAGGGGTACATTTTAAGCGTATTAGGTAAAGAGTCTTTGGCGAATCTCACTGCCCTATGACAGTCAATCCACCATGCTTAGTAACTCGGTTTACTGAAATCTGCCCTTACTGACAAACCCCCTCACTTATTTTAGATCTCAAACCAAATTAAAATTACCCGATGTCTTATGAGGAAGCTGTTTTTGGGAATAATCGTATTTCCTGTCTTTTCCCTAAGTTTAGGTAATATTAACAATCCCTGAAAATGGCCCTGGAGGAAAAAGTAAAAGTCATCCACTTATTTCAATTTCAACCAAACTATAATTATAATCTGTCTTTGTTGTGATGCCAGATTTTTTTTTTTTTCAAGACCATTTTTTTTCTGCCGTCTTTTGCTTGCTGCACAGAATTTCTGCATAAATAAATTCTATGAAAAGAATGTGTGAGCTTACCCTATGTATTACGGCAGGTAGGGCCTGAGGATGTGCCTGTGTCAACCTACTGTCTCTATGGAGTTATATATCGGATATTTGTGATTAATGTCATCTAGCGCTGCTTTTTTTGACAAGATTAGTGTTTTTTTTCCACCTAATTTAATTTTTCCTGGGTAATATTATTAGTTTCTTTGATCAGGTTGAATATGATTAAGCACAATTTAAGATGGCCGTTATGCCTTTGTTTGTGGACCTCCTATTTTACTGAACCCTTGAATCACCATAGAACTGCTATAAATGATGAACTGGTTGGCCAAACACTGTCTAAAAAACCGTGAGGAATTGATACAGAAAATATATTGGAAAATTGTAGAACTTTTCAGTTAACATACCATGACATTGGTCTCTCAATATTGGTCTGAAATTAGACAACCCCTTTAAATAAGATAGATGTACTTGTCATTGCCATAAAAACCCTTACCATACAGTGAACAGAATATTTTATAATGATTGCTAAATGGCTTATCTAAAAATGCCACATTGAATTTCGGGGCTTGTACCAGATAAAATAGTTTTGGCATTGAGAATCATGATGCTACTCTTGGTATTGGACTTAAAATTCTGGTATCATGACCGCTCAAGTCTGCATTACATAAAAAGTGTGTTCAACACAGTTGATACCTTGCAGACATTTCTTCAACAGAAAATACGCCCCATTCCTCAAAGGGTTGCTTTGGTGGCAAACACATGGATTTCTCCAAGCTTCATTCAGTTGAATGGGACATTTGTAGAAATTTCTTCACCAAGTCTTCCGTGTTGACCATACTATTTTTTTATAGGACAGTTTTATCCATATATCATTCATACACAACACCCTATAAACTACCGATTCCCGACTATCCATCTATGAACTGTTCACCATCCTTTAACACATTACCCGCAGTCCCAAGTAAAGCTAGGGATACGGCCAAACAAAATCACCCCTGGCAATGGCAGCTGTATGAGGAGCCATTGTTGAGAACTTTTAAAGGTCTGATATGTTTCATCCCAAATTTTACAAAAAGAAGTTAGGAAAAATTGGAATTTTTGTTTGAGTGCACAAATTTTTAAACGGATCTTTAGGTGTAGGGATTCTGAGCACCGATGTAACCGCTGTAGTTAATCTGATGCAGTGCATTTGGGGTAAATCGAGAGGAAACACAATCTGACCATTGCAGTCTTGGTTTACATCCTTTCACTAGTGGTATACCATTCCTGGAATCTAAAAGTAATTAGCCTCTGTTATTGTGCCGTTGTACGTCCTGTCATCACCCGGCAGAGCCGAGCATGACAGCAACATGGAGTAGGCAACTTGCTTCCTGCAGATTTCTTTCCTCCCCTACATAGTTCTTTCCAGATAACCCTTGTGCCCTTGGTTCTTAGTAATACACTGGGGACTAAACTAGCAATTTAGGCATAGCCGAGAAGAACCTGACTACCCCTAATTATTTTGTCATCTTGTGTATAGTGCACTCCACTTTACGACTACACTTTTCACTGGTTATTATAGGATTGATTCTATGAGAATTAATCTTATATACCCTTATTTACAATGGGACAAAAATTAATAAAAAAAAATAGATAATGGACCCTATAAGGAGTGGACGCTGAGGCTGCAGGATTTTGTTTAGTTCACATCTCGCTTTTCACTACACTCAACGTATAAGTCAGGAATGCCTCCTTATATATTATATACTGAGCATGTTCATGGGATAAAATGGGCCCAGTATACAGTATGTTTGCAGTCATCACAGCCTGGCACGATTTGGTAGGTTTGTTGTAGAAAATTATAATTAAAAAGTCACAAAGAGTGGGGGGGTGTCCTGAAATAACATTTCCTTTACTTACCTTCTAAATCCCCTGCCACTCCTGTGCTGCCACTCTGACATGCTAGGGGAATAAGCAGATGAGAATTGGATCTCTTGCTGCCCCCTATGGGGCATTTTTGTTAAATCCCTTAACCACCATATTAATAGTAGTGCCATTCAGGAGCCTTTACTGTAAGCCAAAGAAACCATGCAGAGACGACATCTTTTTGTGCATATGGAAATTAGCCTGCAAGAGCATTGGGGACGGGTCTTATTTGCCAAAGGTGCTTACAAACTGCTGCAGGTGCTCTAGCTCTTCTTTGGAATCTCTTCCCGTTGCCACCACTTTAGCCGTGAATGACATTTTCAACCTATTTTGCATCACAGGTGTCAGTTAGTAAATCAGGCTCCGCCCCTAGTGCACTTGCAGGCTGATTTGCATGTCTATAAAAAGATGATTTTCTCTGCATTGCTTCATGGGTTTGCGGCCACACAGGTATGTTTCTGCATGGCACCATTATTGGATTGGGGGTCATTTTGGACGTGATAGACTCCCATTAATCCCAGTGGACCAAACAAAAATGTATGATAGACTGATCTAGAAGTCACAGTGTTACGAAAAGATGGTTGTCTGGAATACTTCTGAGTCCACTTTTACTGGATATAGGGTCGTTGTGATATCCAAGTCCACTTTGAACAATATGTAAATGCCTGTAAATTTATTATTAAAAATTTTTCTTTAAAAAAAAAAAAAATGTGCAGCACAGTTGATAAAAAGTGGGGCAAACTAGACTATAAATATGTGATGGAGATTTTTTTTTTTTTTTTTCCTGTGACGTGAATGACCTTTCTCATTTCTAATAAATGTAACCACATAAGACAATACAATTTCCTCAGCTCTGTACTCCGCACGTTAGCAAAAGATTTGCTGTTATTTCCGCTCCCAAGTTGCATCAAACAAAGCTTTTCATTCTTTGCATCCAGACGCAGCAGCCAATTTAAACAAAGCCATTTACCTGTGTCACCTGATCCCGTCCAATATGTCAGTGCGGCCTATAATTGGCCAATGTTTGGGAAACTGCCTGTGGTGCTTTTCTTGACAGTCAGCTATTGATGGCTGTCAATCAGACAATATACAAAGTAATATCCTGTTCGGAAAAATTTATGTATAGCTCTAGGTGGCATTCATGCGAACATAAGCTCCATTTCTATGTTACATCTGCATAGTCATGTGCATTAAAACAAGTCCGACTTCTTTTTATTGGCTTATGGGCACTGATACACGACCTCTGTTATGGAAGAAGGATTCAGGGAGTGCTCACATACTGCTTCAAATCTTTTTTTTTTTTTTTTTTTTTTGCTGGGATTTTGACAAAATTTTGCCAAACTAAAGCAAAATTTGCTTAAATTATACCAAGGCAGCAGCTGTTAGGCTAAAAAAAAAAGTTGAGAAATAAATAAAGTGGATCTATTCCAAATGTGATATTTTGGTACACTAAACCTTGGACCTTTCTCAAATGAGGTTTAGTGATCTGGAACGTTGCATATGGAATAAATGTACTTTTTTTTTTTTAATAACGGTAGGAGTACTGCCATTATTTTTTTTATTATTATTATTATTATTATTATTATTATATTTTTTGTATGTTGACAGAGGATTATAGAGCCAAATCCTGGATACTGGCACCTTCCCCAAGAGAGGGTTTTTACACAGTGCTACTCTGGACACACTTTTTTCTATCTCTATCTATCTATCTAAAATGAAGAAGGTCAGCACTCTAATAGCAAAAAAAATAAAAAAAATTAGCACTTGGACTAATAAAGTCCTTTATTTTTTGGCACTTTGGCTAATAAAGTATTTTATTTTTTTATCCATTGGGGTGCTGACATACTGATAGGTAATATAGATTGTGACTGACAATATCTGTAAAGCGCTGCGGAATATGATGGCGCTATATACGCCAGCTAAATAAATAATACACACATAAACTTTATTTACATTGTTGGTGAAGTCACTATTGATCACCCACTCTTTTTCCTAGCGCTCCTCTTTTCTTGTTCTTTATGTATCTATGTAAAAAAGATATATATATACAGTAATTTTTTTTATTTTTTTTTATATTTTTTTTTAGAGGCGGCCTAATCACCTTTAATACTGTTCTTGGTATATTATGAACTAGACTGATATAGTGAGTGGGATCAGAATTGTGGAGCATTCCCCTACAGGCAATGCATGTACCGACAATGCTGGAATACAGCAGAACAAGGTCCTAGACCGGTTACAATTGATTCTGCGCGGTTGCTCTTCCTTAATATGTTCTGTACGGAAATGATGGATTCTGGTTCAGTGATTCTCTTATAGGGTCAATTCCTTCTTTTAAACAAGAGAAGGGAATTCCTTGCATGTATATGATGATGATTGCAGCTACATTTTACTACACATACAATATGAATGAAGGGAAATCCAAGGGAAGAGATCTTTTGAGTCTTCATATTCCGTGATACTTTTTTGTTTTGTTTTTTACTAGACTAATTTTTATCTTTTTATCCAAAGTCAGTGTGACTTGTACTCATGAGATCAGTGTTATATGTATCTCTATGTCTGTCTATGCAGTTTTGTTAAATCTACAACAAATCAGGTGGTTGGGTCAAAAAAAGAAAGACTAATTAAATTGTTCTTTTTAGTGTTTAAAAAAAAAAAAATTTACATGAAAAACATTTTTGTACATTAAAAACTGATGCAAAACGGATGACACATTTATTTAGTTCCAAAAGTATAAAACCATGACAGAAGAAAGTGTCGGTCATGTTCTTTACGCTAGACTCTGTGACAATGGACATAGATGGAGGGGGCTCCATGTGTACCCATTATTCTACTACCCTTAATTTCCGACGGACTGTTTAAAACATTAGTGTGACCATAGCCTAAGGCACCAGCAGGAGTGGTTTTCCCGAGAGTGGACAAGCATAAAACTTTCTGCGCCCCTATGTTGACAACCTCCCAAAGTACCATCCTTAACACATTGGGTGTATTAATTGGTGGACACTTTCTCCTTTATTGAGTAACCTATGTTGCAAGGGAACAAGAACATTTTCACAAAAACTTGACACCCATTGCTCAGTGGTGGTTGCAAAAATTTGCATGTGCTTACACAAATATGTGAGCAAGTCGGGTAGTTTTTTTTTTTTTTTTCATGTTCATGAAAAATTGGAATAAAATGCATCAAATTTTAGGTTCAGTTTAACATAGTGCCATATGTACAGGGCCACTAAACAGCTTTCTATACATTTAGGTCTCACCATAGCAACAAAAGTATGTGTAGATTTAGATGGAACATCAAACATAAAAGGGCAATCTTTAGAGAAAGAAGGAAAATTTTTCAAGAACAGATACAAATTCCATATTATGGAAGGAATTTACAGGTGCATCTCAATAAATTAGAATATCTTTGAAACATTTATTTCTTTCAGTAATTAAATTAAAAATTGACCTCCTATATTTTCTAGATTCTTTACACACAGAGTCTTCTATTTCAAGTGTTTTATTTCTGTACATGTTGATTATGGATTACAGGTAATAAAAACCCAAATCTAAGAAAATTAGAATATTGTAAGTTCAGTTCAGTATTGTAAATTCAGTGTCACCTGCCAAGGTTTCCTAAGCCTTTAAATGGTCCCTCAGTCTGGTTCAGTAGGACACACAATCATGGAAGGCGCTGATTATGGATTGTATTACTGAATTACTGAAATGAATGAACGTTTCAAAGATATTCATTATGACTCGCGCTTTAAATTATAAGTCAAATGTACACTAGCTCCTAACTGGCTTAGATTTGAGTTTATGCCACCTGGAGCATAAGCCCTTTCATAAATTTGCCCCACGTTGACTCACAGGTGTATGAAATCCTGCGGCCACCCCATTGTGTGGTACCTGCACCGGTGGCTATGTTCACAAGCCAAATATTGAAAACTTAGAAAGCTAGAATGTAGTACGTTTAGGCATAAGTATTCCATTCTCCGCAGCTGTAGATAACACAGTTTACCAGATATTTATATCCATTGCTTCTCACCATTCTCCGACATTGCGGAAGTCAGTATCAGATAATCTGGATTGTATATGGGGTGGGCTGGTTATCTTGGGTGTTCTTCTTCAGTAGAACAAATGACAGCAATTACACAGCAAGCAAGAGGGGCAGGCTGATCAGCCATGATAACGTCACAGACAGCTTAGTCTTGTGTTCTCCTTATCTCAGCAAACATCATCTACTGATGGAGTTCCTTAGGTTGGGGGCTACTTAATGTCTAAAAATGCAAGCTGTGGCTGCTAGGATGCATGAAGCATGCTATGGCTATCCCTGCACCTTTACTATATATATATATATATATATATATATATATATATATCATAAACGCCTTGCTGGAGAGATGGTAAAGTATCAACAACAGCCTAGACTAAAGAGAGCTCCAGTAACCTTGGGTGACATTGGAAGCCTTCCTATTTTACTTCATCTATCTTTCTAGGTCCTAGATGTACCTCCGGGCATATCCGCCATGTCTCCAAAGGATACTCTCTCTACTTGCTTGATGTACAACGTGGTGTATGATGATGGCTTTAGAGGTTTTTTTTCATCCTTTTTTTTTTTTTTTTTTAAAGTTTAATCGCATAATATACAATGGAATGAGACTGTAACGGAACTCAACTCTGCATGAATAAAAAGAAACACAAAATCTGAGTAAAGAATCAATGAACATGACAGAACATGTCCGATTTACAACGACCCACCAGTGGCAAAAAATGCTGCATATTACAGTACCTGCAAAGTGGACGGGATTCTGGCTAATCCCATCCACACGTTGCAGAAAAATATCTGCAGCGAAAATGCTGCGTTTGTTTTCAAAAACCGTTGGCATTTTTGTAAATCGCAGCGTGTTAATTATTCCTTTAGAACGCTGCCTAAGGATTCACTGCATGGGGCCTTAGCCCAAAACAGCAGCACAGTTCTAAAGGTGACCATACACATTAGGAGGCGTTCACTCTACCATTGGTGACCGTCAGTAGTGTCCGTTGCTATTGTCTGTTACAAGATTTTAGCATAGGACACTAGCTGAACCGTCAGAAATCCGTTAAAATTTCCATTCATTTCAGTGGGTTTTTATATTGTGTCCGTTTACACCCAATCTGTCATAAGTCCATTTTTTTTTTCCACGGACAAAAAATCCTACATGCAGGACTTTTTTGTCCGTTTGGAAAAACGGATTTTTGATGGACAGCAAGTGTCCGTTATTTTTTTAACATTGAAGTCTATGGGTGACGGACTTATAACGGACAGTAACTGATAGCCATCAGTTATTGTCCGTTTTTTTTTTCTGCGCATGCTCAGAAAGCAGAAACAACAAAAAAAAAAAAACGAACTGTTAAAAAACGGAAACGAACTGAAGCTAACTGATGCTAATGTGTCCGTGTTTTTTTTTTTTGTTTTTTTTTAACTGATCCATTAATTGGATCAGTTAAAAAAACCGACACATTAACATCAGTTAGTGTCCATTAATGTCTGTTATGATAAGTGTCCGTTTTTTTTTTGTTAACGGACACCTTCATAACGGAAGCCAACGGTAGTGTGAACCCTGCCTTAGACTTAGGTTGACTAAACCTGCAGACTTCAGTGGGACTGGCAGCCACCTCTAACACTACAAAATCTAGCCATCGGGAGAGGAAAGGATAGGGCAAGGTGAATTTAATCATGTTTTCCCTGGCGATAGGCCGCCACCAGAGGTGCCTGGAAACAGTGTAATTCCCATTTCCCCATTGAAAGCACATGCATACTTGGCTGAACTGAGCGTGCATGTATATGGGGAGCTCATTGAAAACAGCTGTAGAGAATTATTGAAGCTCATTAAACCACCTGCACAACATGAAGGCTAAGGCCACACATTGCAGAACGCAGTGGTTTTTGCCTTAGCGGAAACACAGCAGAAAAAAAATGTTGTGTTTTACAGTCCCAGGGAAGTGAATGAGATTTTATTTACTCTCCTCCCCAGGAGTAAGTGGTGAGGAAGATTCGGCGTTTTCAAAAATATAAGCATTTAAAAATAAAACAAAAAAAAAAAACGCATGTTTTTCTGGTGAGTACACTGCGTCTTCCCCATTGTTTTATATGGGAGTAGGCAAAAATGAAAAAACGCAGAGGAAGAGTAGTGGAAACCGCCGTTGTGTTTGCTGCCTTATTTCCACTGCTGTGTATGGCTTTAGGCCTCAAGCACATGATTGTAGATTTTATATACAATAACGGATAAAAGTACAGACCCATTCATTTCTATGGGTACACATACACATGCCCATAGTTTTTGCGGCCATGTGTCCATGCTGTATACAAGGGCCACAAATTCTGAAGCACGTCCTATTTTTGCCCGCATTGGCGACACAGACCAGTCTTATTGCAGATCCTTGATTGCAGACAGTAAAACCCCCCATTATTCTGATATTGATTACCTATTGTAAGGATAGCCTATCAATATCAAGTCTTGTTTAACTCCTTTATGAAATCTTCAATACATGGCCTTGAAACAGATTTAGAAAGAACTGTTTTACGTGCCCAATATTTCCCTCTACACAGCCACATTAACAGTCCTATTTTGGAATTAGGGTGAGAAATAGGACCCACATGGCTGCTGTAAAGGACCCTAGCTAAAATGACAATCTTACAAAGTATAGTGCTTTGTAGTGTTCACCTCCATTACTATAAATTAATTTGTTCATCATTTGCAATAATTATTTTTTGGCTCTGAACACGAATGACCAGATTCTCAGATGTGTCGCGATCTCCGGGAATACTTGCCGTAAATAAATTGAGTCCTCAGGAGTCGCAGATTGGAAATGATAGCTGTACACCACTGGAAAGCTTGTAGCTTGATCCAGCTTGATAATCTCTGATCTGTCGCAGGTTGTCAATCACAAGAGGGACGTGGTCTGCAGAATATTAGGCCGCTGTTACACAGATAACTGGTGCTGATGACATACTTGAGATCCTTTTCAAGTTGTATCAGGAATAAAACCAGGTGTAAAAATGACTTGGGTCACTGGACTGAAGGGTTTGGTGGGGGAGGTACAGACTGGGATCTTATGTTGTATGTTATGGCAATTTTTTGCAATTTTTTTTATTTTCTTTTTTTACCCCTATGGTAGTTATATGTTACTTGCAAATAAATATGAATTTACAATACTTTCTAAAGTGTCACTCACTCGTCACATGTTCATAAACAAATTTTGTTAATTTGTATATAAGGCAGAAAGACAAAAATGGTGATTTTGACCTATACAAAATCATTCAGAACACTAAGCATAACATTTACGGCACTAACATCTAGGAATGGTACATGCTCTTAGAATAGGTACCAAGTGAGCCAAATTGGTACTAGAAGGTCACGTGTCCAAACGGTGCTCAGCTGATTGGTCATCACTATACATAACATGAGGCAAGTACTTTCTGCAGTGGAAACAAATTTACAGTATATACAGTACCTATACTGGGTTGAGTCTGTCCATGGGTGACTCGCCCCTCAGTGAAATTAGGTATGTGTAATATTAGTTAGTAGGAAAGTGATTGCGTGGCATGGACGGCACTTGGATGACCTCTGTGTGGCGCCCATGCACTGCCCGTGCTTCTGTGGCCCCATTCATTGAGGCCAGTGAGCACAGTCCACAGAACGGACAGGAATAGGACCCATCCTGAGTTTTGCTCAGTGCCCCAAAAACAGGACCATGAAAATACACAGTCATGTGTATGGGGCCATAGAAATGAAACACGACTCGCACGCTGGCTGTGCATGAGGCCTAACTTTGAATAATTACACTTGGTGAGGATTGACTGGCATTGAAGTACTTCACGTGATTCAGGATGCTGTTGTTGTAGTCAAAGCACAAAATTAAAATATCCTTTCCATTTTTTTTCAGGCATACGATGGGTTTGCCAGTATAGGAATTTCTCGATTACTGGAGCCATCTGACATGGTCTTATTAGCAATTCCAGACAAGTTGACTGTCATGACCTATCTGTATCAAATCCGGGCCCATTTTTGTGGGCAGGAATTAAATGTGGTTCAGATTGAAGAGAACAGTAGTAAAAGCACGTACAAGGTTGGCAATTATGAAACGGACACAAATAGCTCCATTGACCAGGAGAAGTTTTACGCTGAACTTAGTGACTTGAATAGTGAACCCATATCCGTGCAGCAGGAGACAACGGCCGCCATGCCAGATGTTGTGTCCCAGAGTGACTCCTCCATAACCAGTGATAGTGCGATTAGGAATCATGATGGAAAATCCCAAGACGTAAGTGAACAAGCCAACAATGAAAGTGACTATCCTACACCTAGAACTAGAAGCCACCTAGAAATCCAGGGCTCCAGTAGAACTTTTGAACCTGAGGAACAGAGGTTTGATGGCCCAAGCCACTCCCAAGCAAAGCCAACCGCGGCTAAGAGGAAGTTGCTGAAACCTGATGTTGCAGATCTTAGCGATTTGTCTTGTATCCCAGATATTAGTAAGGAAGTCACACCACCTGCAGAATCTCAACGTCGTGGTTTACCAGAGCAAGTAAAGCATAGTCCACCCTCCACGCAAGCAAGTAAAAGGCTGGAAAACATCACTCAAGTAAAAGCTACCAATGTTTCGTCTGCTGGCTTAGTTGGAGACTCCTATGAAAAAGTTGTCGATAATTCCCTTAAAGTCCCACCTATTCCACAGACTGGGATCAGCGCCCTGCTGGATGCGGCAAAAACCGCGTCAAACCATTCTGATCAAACTGGAAAAACCCCTGAGGTAGGTTGTCCAAGTTCTTGTTCTGTGCGCTTTGTTTGTCTTGTAGGAATCCATAGGCCTACACCTCGATCTTTTATGTCTGCTGAATTTCATTACTGTAATGTACAAGTGTGAAATGAAAACTCTTTTGATATGGTTATATAAACAGGGTTAATTAAATTCACAAACCGCCCCACCTAATAAATCATAGTGTGTCAGGTCTGGTTTTTGGGAGTCTGTCTAGGTGGAGTCCCAGTTGTTTGGAATGTTGAATATCTTACAGATAGTTTTTCAAAAAATTATAATATTCCTTGCCTGTCCTAGAAGGGTGGATTCATAGAGCTCTGCATTTGGACTGATTTTAAGGACGTTTTAAAAATTCCTCGATTTACGTGTAGGCTTTTTTTTTTTTTTACTAAGTTTTTTCCTTGTGGGTTTTTTTTTTTTATGATTATGTTAAGGTGCACTCTGAACATGCATTTTTCAGTTGGGAAAATGATCTGCAGCTATTAGATACTTCTGGTGCAGCATATATTATAGGAACATAGGATTGGATCATATTTTATCACCGTAATTGGATTGTTTATAGATCCAACTTAAATTATTAAGATCCTCAAAAAAAAAAAAAAAAAAAAAAAAAAAAAAATTTGCTGTCAATGGGCATGGTATGTTCACACAGCATATACAGCTGGGCTGTGGAGTCTCAGACTCCTCCATTTCACCTCCTGCTGCGGCTCAAACTCCTCCATAAGCCAGAGTCAGACGAAGCAGTAAAGATTCTCTAATTCATTATAAAGCCAGCGATTGACTTCCTACAAAAGTAAATATGTAACAAACTATACATCTAATTATTATACAATATTAATAATTGTAGAATATAATTAAAAAATAATTAATCATTTTATCTTGAAGCTATTTGAAGCTTTTTTTCTGACTTCAATTCCACTCAAAATTGGTCACAACTCCAACTCCACAGCCCTGGTTTACAGTGGAAATTCCAAGCCTGAAAACCATGCAGAAAATGCCCATATTACACCCTTTATGCATAATACTTTAATTAAAGGTTACCTGAGCTTTCATCAAAAGTTGAAATATCTGCAGAGTCTTGCTGGGCAGTCTGGCTGTATAAGCCTCCATATGTGGTTTCCTATCCGTATTTTTGCTGCTAATAGCCCCATTATGACTGCAGCACATTTTACATTTGTCTCTGAGACAGTGGGTGAGCACAATACAGAGTCTGCCTACCTATCTATTATTACTACTACTGGTTTCTTTACATATATTCCTGCCAGGAGTAACTGGGAGGGGGGGATCTGGAGCAGAGCGCCATGAAGGCGTAAGTAGTCCCATAGGCCAGGCAATAGTGTTTGAGAAAAATAAAAAAAAAAGAATTTGAATTAGTGCCCACTAGTGCTATGCGTCTAGTAACATCTGTTAAAATCGCTGTATGATATAATGCAATGTCCAACCCTCTCCCAGTCCTTTCTAGTATATATTTTGCCTAGAACCATTGGCTACAAGTTGATGGCGGTGATTTATAGACTGTATCCTCTGAGAATAGAGTAGTGCTGCTGTATTGTGTATTATTTTTATGGTTGTAAAAAAAAAAAAAAAAGCACAGACAGTAAGGGAGGAACGTCTGCCACCCGAGAATCAACAAGTAGGAGCACTTCCTAAATTTCATCACACAACCTCGCATTCTGCACATTAACAAAGACACATTTTGTTTATACGGATTACAAATTAGAGGGCTGGGACCGGCTCTGTGTGCTTTACTGCACGCGTGTCACTTTTGGTTCCTTTCAGGTTGTAAATCACTTCACATAGATTATTGGATTGTAAATCTCTCCGAGTCATTATGTCTAGTCACCGACATCACAGTGGCAGGAAACAGGACTGACTTCTGTGGCTGTAAATCTTTTCTTCCACATTACATGTTAGTAATTAGCCCATTAACTTCATCATTTGCTGAACTTGTAAGCTCCAGTTTATTTTATTGTTTTCACAACATCACATTAGGACAAGAGACAGTGTTACAAACCCAGCCTACAAAGATGTACAGACTATGGAGGCAGCACGGGCGGCTGCCATGGGGGCCCATGAGAAGGGGGTGCAGCTCACACTGGTCTGTGAACATGCTCCAAAGTTGTAGTAAAATTTGTGGCAGAATGAACAATAAGTAGATTGTCGTAGTCAGGGCCAGATACAAAATTTAAAATGATTCATTTTTATATATTATACAATGATTAATATTGTATAATTAGATGTATAGCTTGTTACATATTTACTTTCATGGGAAGTTACTCACTAGTTTTTTTGTTTTTTTTTCATGAATTCGAGGAATTAAATGTCGTTTTATGAAGGAGTTGGAGTAGGGCTGTGGAACTACCATCTCCACAGCCATGGCTTATAGACAGTTCTTTCTTCTACCCCATATAACTCTCTCACCCTCAAAAAAACATGGATCACAGCTTCAAGAAAAGATTTTATTAAATAATTTTGTCCTTTCACAAGTTTGCGTTCTGAATTGTGAACAATTGAATGGAAACTATTCAAAGATGGCCGTACAATTTGCATACTTAGTTAAATGTATAGATTTTATTAAAGAGGACCTTTCACCACCTCCACTAATTCTAGTTCTTAGCATCTGTTGGAATTTTCTCTCTAGCCCCCACCATTCCTGAGCAATCAGTGCAGTTAGTTTTGGCGCCTGATGTGCTATGTAATTTCTGTAATGTCAGGTGACGGTGTCAGGCAGGGGGGTGTGATTCAGAGCTCCAATCAGAGGCAGCCAATGTCAGAGCTCAGAATCACACCCCTTGTCTGCTCCTGCCTAACTCCGCCCTCCTGAAAGTACAGAGTCTAAATAGCATATCAGCTTTGATTGCTCGGGAACGGTGGGGGTTAGAGAGAAAATTCCAACTGCGCCAGAATCCGTGGAGCAACACCTATTAACGGATGCTAAGAAATGGAGTTGGTGGATGTGGTGAAAGATCCTCTTTAAAGGGTTGCCAAGGATTAGAAAATAAAACATTGCTGCTTTCTTCTAAAACCAGTGCCACACCTGCATGTAGTATTGCAGCTCAGCCCCTTTCACTTCAGTGGGGCTGCACTTCAGTAGCAAATGTGGTTCTGTTTTTTTGGGGGTTTTTTTAAAGAAGGAAGTCTTGTTTCTAAATTGACTACAAGTGCATTGTTAGAACATGGATCCTCTTTAGGCTAGAGGTTCTCTCATTACTTACCATTTACTGTAACGTTATGGCACTATGGTGACAATGTGTCCTTATGGCAAGGTCTGTACGACGTTCGTTCATCATCATCTTTTTTTCGCAAAGTTCTCTTTGAGTGTATTTTCCTATGGGGAAGTAATTGATATTTTAGGGAAAGTAACACTTTTACAGAAACTTGGGAGTGATGCTGAGGAGCTCTTGTCTTAAAGCAACACTCCAGCACTTTTTTTAAGGTATGCAAGGTAGACATCAAAGTAGATTCTGAATCTGCTATTGCTGATGTCACCCATGTCTATTTCCTGTTTCTGCAAAACACTGTAGAGCTAATACTAACATGGACCTTTCAGAACCTTAGACTGTTAAGATGATGTCACCAAAGGCTCTAGAAGCAGCACCAACTGCTGCTGATAACATTGGGGTAGGTAATGGGGGCATGGTGACTGAGTGAGACAGGGAGAACTATAGACTGTATATGTGGGGGGGGCTATAGGGAGCAGATTATGTGTGCGGCGGGGGGGCATTTACACAGAAGAACAAGGGGTCAGGAACTCTGATGGTTCTGGGTAAGAAAAGACACTGTATGGAGACAACTATTACTACTGAGAAAATGGTCTTTCAGACAATATAACTTAAAAAAAAAATGCTTGGAGTGTCCCTTTTAAGACTCTTGTTTTACCATGGGTTATTATATAAGTGGACATAGTTTGTTCACCTGTAACTTTCTTGAGCATATTAGCCAGTCAATACAGTACAGCATCAGCAAAGATTAAAAAAATTTGCACCACACCTATCCATAGGCTGTGTGTACTATTGGCGCTCATCTCCATTGAAGTGAATAGAACTGAACTGCAGTACCACGCACAGCCAGTGGACAAGTGGTGCGCTATTTTTGGAGGAAACGAGCCAATGTTTTCTATTTCTGGACAACCCCTTCAACGTTCATTATGTTATTACATATTACAGTGGAAATAACCACTTGGGCATTTTAGACTCACCTGCAAGCACTGTATATATCATTTCAAGAAGCCATTATATTCAGTATTGCAGTCCTATAATAAGACTATTGAATATATATATGCATGGTATTTTTCCACAAGTTGGCCGTTTGCATGTATACATGAGTAATTTTAATTCTGAGAAGGTTGGCATTGTTGATCTGGATCTATCCATCATGTCACACTTATGGCAGACTCGCAGCATTCCTATAGGATATAACATTATGTGGTGACTCATGGTGTAATATAGTGATGTGAAAAGGTTCTACATATTCATATATATTATTGCATATTATTACCTGGATTCTAAGTGTTATCCAACACAAAGTAAGGCTCAGTTCACACCTCATTTGGAAGTTTTACAATATTGGTATCTAACTGTATCTATAATAGTGCAAAAAGAAAAAGGCAAGTGTGAACAGAACCTAACTATACCCTTAAACTTAAAGAGGACCAGTCACCAGGTCTGAGCATTTTGGTGTTTTGTTTATCCAAATCTGTTCAGCCATTCCAAAGATATAAGCCCTTTTAGTGTTGGTGCACATTAGAGTATAACCAAGTGGGTGGTAACACTGTGGTTTGTCTGGGGGCGGGGTCTTTCATGCAGTGTTACCGCCCACTTGGCTAATATACCCTAATGTGCATCAACACTAAAAGGGCTTATATCTTTGGAATGGCTGAACAGATTTGGTTAAACAAAGCACCAAGAGACGTCGCCTACTCTAAGCAGCCTGTAGCATGTTTAGTGACCACAGCAGAATACACAGTGCTATGTGGCTCTTTAGTTGTCACCCAGTGCATTCCTGTTGCCATGCAACAGCACGTGCACATTTTGCCCAAAATTTTATTATTCAGGAACTTACATCAGTGACATCAGATCACTTTTGGGTGGAATTCCCCTTTAAATACTTAAAAGGACTTGTCCAAGATTAGAAAAACATGGCTGCTCTCTTCTAAAAACAACACTACACCATGGGTTGCGTATTGTATTACAGCTTCGTGCATTTCAGTGGAGTAAAGCTGCAGTACCAGGTGCAACCCATGGACAGGTATGGCACTGTTTCTAGAAGAAAGAAACTCTGTTTCTAGTCCTGGACAATCCCTTTAATTAAAAAAAAAAAAAAAAATCACCATCATTTTTATATAAATTCCTTGGGGTGTAACAGTAATAAATAATTTGAATGGCAACAACGATAACTTTATTTAAAGAAGTCCTGTCACGTGGTCTGAAAATACATCATCTCATTTCAAATACCATTCTATTCAGCCATTCCAAAGATATAAGCCCTTTTAGTGTTAATGTAAATTAGGGTATATTAGCCAAGTGAGCAGTAACACTGTGGTTTCTCAGGGGCGGTCTCTGTGTGTGCTGTATGTCATACAGTGTTACCGCCCACTTGTCTAATATACCCTAATATGCATCAACACTAAAAAGGGCTTATATCTTTGGAATAGCTGAATGGATTTGGATAAACAAAGCACCAAAATGCTCAGGGTGACAGCACCAATCAGATGATGGATGTCACTGGGCTTTTAAGACCAGTGCGGGTGTATAGGGTTGTTCTCCTCTGATCACCATTTTTATATTTATGTCTTATAGCAACGAATGTTATCCCGTCAAGAGGAACTGAAAGAGCGTGCCCGGTTATTACTGGAGCAGGCCCGAAGAGATGCCGCACTGAAAGCAGGAAACAAGCAGAGGCAAAGCACTGCAGCCACTACACGTGCCAAGCAGCTCAGTGATGTAAGTCTGCCTGCTGATGGCTTCCTTCTCTCATTTTACTAATACAGTCCAAGTTGTATTATCAGTCACCGTCACATGTCACATTGTGACTTCTATATACAATGGAAGCCATAGTGCTGTGTGAGGTCCTGGATCAGTTATATAATGGATCGCAAACCCAGTCAAAACTGAGCCTTTTGACTTTAGCTGGGTTCCTTTGGATCTCTGTCATGGGTTCTGTGATTTTTGACATTAAGAATAGTTCAACAAGTGTGTCGAACAGAGTCTGGAAAGCAATATAGGCGGATATTCATCCAAAACCTAAAGCTGGCCAGTAGTATAGTGGTAAATAATAATTTATATAAATAATAATTATTGTAAGAAAATGAAATGGCAAAATTTGGCTTCTGATACAACCAACATGTTGATAGTTTTATGCAGAATTGTTGTTTTCAATGCATCTGATACACATTTACATTTCTTGCTCTTTTTTGTATCATATGGATAACATCTGATGTGTTGCTATAAGAAAGAACTTTGCTTACAGATTTTTGGCTCCATTTAACCTCGTCACATCCTCTCGCTGCCTTATAACATCCTATTTGCCAAGTAACTTGAGAGAGATATAGATAGATACATTGATAAAAAGGAGACAATAGATTAAGAGGCAAATATAAGTAGATGGATAGATAGATGGATGGATAGATAGATAGATAGATAGATAGATAGATAGATAGATAGATAGATAGATAGATAGAAAGCAGAGAAGCTCAAAGACCAAAGCAACAATGGTGCAACTCCCACTGGTTTACTAGCAATGAAGCAAAGTATTAAAAAGCAGAATTCTGGGCAGCACAGAGTAATTCAGTGAAAAAACAGAGGACTTTGTTAGCCTAAATGTGCAACGTGTCAGTTTATTGAGAAAGGTTCTGATGAACTGAGTCGTTGCACATTTGGGCTAATAAAGTCCTCTGTTTTTTCACTGAATTACTCTGTGCTGCCCAGAATTCTGCTTTTTGATACTTTGCTTCATTGCTAGTAAACCAGTGGGAGTTGCACCATTGTTGCTTTGGTCTTTGAGCTTCTCTGCTTTCTATCTATCTATCTATCTCATATCTAACTTTACACTGAATTGCCTGAGTTTTCTGCTTTTAAGATGGATAGACAAGATATTTAGTATAACATCGCTTTAATGAGTTTTTGCTTTTTTGTTTTTTATAAAAAAGATAGAAGCAAGCGTATATGTCTACATGTTTATATGAATTAGATAGGTAGGATGGCTGAAAGGTAAGTAGAGATTGATTGGTAGATGAACATAGATAGATAGATAAATAGAAGTTTAATAGAAGACTCAAGTATATACGATCGATAAGAGATAGATAGTTACATTGATGAAAATGAGATGATATATGGATAGATGTAAGATAAATATTACATAGATGATTGATAGATGGTTGATGGATAGAGAGATAAAAATAAAATAGGAAGATATATATGATAAAAGAGAGATAGAAGGAGATAGAAACATTGATAAAAAAAGATGGATTGATAGGTATTGAATAGGATAAAAAATACATAAAAGCTTCAGAATGATAGAGATAGATAGATAGATAGATAGATAGATAGATAGATAGATAGATAGATAGATTCAAGCCATCTTAGATGTTTGCATGTTTATAGAAATTTAGAGAAGTAAGATGACTGGAAGGTGAGTAGAGATTGATTGGTAGATGTAGATAGATAAAAATGAAATGGAAAGATATATGATAGATATAGATATATAATTTGATTTAAAAGGAGATAATGGATGGATAGATCAATATTAAATAAACAGATAAATAATAGAAATAGAAGAATCCATATGAGATGACGGATATTACAGTGACATTAGATAGACAGCATTGACTCCCTCCTCTCCTAGTCCTGTCCCTCACCTCTTTCTAATGATAAAGATACCAATAACTTTTTTCTGTCACTTCTATGCCCAGAACAGTCTTATGGGTTGTGTTGAAGGAAATACGACGTGACAGGCCAGGTGCGAGCAAGCCTGCTTTGTTAGCTTTCTCTTGGTGCCCCACCGATAACCTCCCAGATGACCTTGTAAGATCATCATCCCCAGGGAATTCACGCTGATTTACTTTTCATAATGGCATTTCCGAAGCTGATAGACCTCTGAGCGGCCGCCTTGCTGTTTCCTCAGCCGTCCTGTAGGGTGTGAGCTGATGCTGTATAAAAGGGCAGTGGTCACACTGACCGGAGTATCCCGAGCCCTCCTTATAGACTTTCTGACAAGAAGAAATATAGTACTTTAAGGCTGAGGCCTTACGTTGCGGAAACACAGCTTTTTATGTTGTAGACTTTGCTGGGTTTTTTTTTTTTAACTAAACCTGAGAGTGGTTACAAAAGGAATGGGAAATATCTGGGAAGTTCTTATACTTCTTCCTTCTGCTCAATCCACTCCTGGCTTTGGCTCAAAAAAACGCAGCGAAATCTGCAACAAAAAATGCTGCGTTTCTGCAATGTCAGGCCTCAGACTATAACCTCAAGATGGATTCTTAGGGGGCATTCACACTACCATTGGATGTCTGTTCTGATAGTGTCCATAAAAAATAAATAAATAAATAAAATGGGCGCCTATCAAGCAGACCCGAAGAACGGAAACCCGAGCACAGGTGGGAACCTAGCGTAACTAATGTTAAAAAATCGGTTAAAAAAAAATCAGTTAATGTCCATTTTTATAGCGTCTGTTTTTTGGGGGATTTTTTTTGTTTTGCTTTGTGTACATGCGCAGAAAAAAAACGGACATAACTAACGGATGGTAAAGCTGACAACGATCCGTTGCCATCTTACATCCGTTTCCATAGACATTATTTATTTTTATTTTTTTTTTTAACATTAGACACTTGACATCCATCATAAATCCATTATTTTCAACAGACCCAAAAGTCCTGCGCCCCGCGTTATTTCCAATAAAAAAACAGACCTGTGACGGATTTGGTGAAAACGGACACTAACAGACAACAGATCAAATCCTATTGAAATCGATGGGATTTTTGACGGATCTCTTTGTGTCTGTTGATGCTAACTATGGACATTAATAACAGTAGTGTGAACGCCCCCTTACACAGTTTGGTATAGTTGGCATTTTTATGAGTAACCAAGGACAGGGCAGGTCTTCTTTTTACCTGCCCCACCCTATTGGTTCCCCCTTAACAAACTGTATATGCCCTCCAACCTGCGGCTCTCCAGCAGTTGCAAAACTATAACTCCCAGCATTCCCCCAGCCATCCTGGGAGCTGTATTTTTGCAGTATTCAAAATAAAGGGGTTGTCCTTAGAGCAGGTCGTAGATATATGATCGGAGAGGGGGCAACAGCCAGTCCCTGCACAGATCAGCTGTTTAGAGTTGTATCTGGTCTGTGTACTGTACAGTGCACGAAGCAGTTGGCTCTGTGACCTGTTAAATTAGTCCATAAATAAACAAAAACATGGACAACCCCTTTAAATCCCTTCTAGTTAGAAGATAGCTGTCTTCCTAGTGGTACCTATTAGAGGTAGCTCTAGGTGGCGCTAGAGAGACAGTTACCAATCTGCATACTGTTTTTTTTTTTCCCATGGATCATTGCCAGTAAGATTCCATATACAGCTGGGTCTTATAATGTGAAGGATCACCGTACTACCCCCTAAGCGAAAACTAGAAAGTAACCAGTTGAAGATCAGTGATCTAGATCATTCTAGTGAGCAATAATCCTTTATAAATGGATCCAACAAATTTGCTGAAGGAATAGAAGAGATTTCCAGCATAGATATAGGGATTATTACTATTTCTAATAATCATCAAGATATTTTTTTGTCTTGTCTTTTTTGTATTTTTGCCATGCCTGTGGCCATATACATGTATGCTACATTGTATGACTGAATAATAATTACATGGATATCCAGTGAACTTTTTTTAAAGCGCTTGTCCAGCAGGATAAATAATCCCCTCACCGATCCCCCACCACAGCCATTTCTTTCTTGACTTGCAGAAAAGGACTAGTCAGCCTATTACTGGACTCCACAATGACCCGCCTCAGCCACCGATTGGCTAGCTGGGAATTTCCTGTGTGTCAAGAGAAGACTAGGGAGTAGAGACCAGCAGGGGCTCAGTAAGTTTTAGAAAGGAAGCAGCAGGGCATCAGTGAGGTGAGTAATACCTATATCTTGCCAGAAAACCCACGTTGAAAAAACGCCATGATTTGGCCATGGCGTTTTACATTACCTGCAAAGTGAATGGGGTTCTGGCTAATTCCATCCACACATTGCAGAAAAATATCCACAGCGGAAATGCTGAGATTTCAAAAACCGTCACGTTTTAGTAAATTGCAGCATGTCAATTATATCTATGGAAGTGCTGGCGTTTTCCGTATAATAGGGACAGAAAGTCCTCAGAGGAAAACTCTGCGGACTTTCTGTGAAAAGTGATGTGGAAAAAACTGCAGTCTTTTCTGCAGCACTTTTTGGCTGTGGCTTACTATGTGGGGGGTTAGCCTTAAAGGGGTTCTCAAGGGAGTATTTTTAGACTTTCTACGTCTAGAGCTTTTAGATGCTGTACCTAGGGGTTCCAGCCCCAAGTCATGCGATTGGAACCAGCACCTGGCTTTTGGGTCACTCCGCCTCCTCTCACTTCTACTGTGTTCACAAATAGTTACTTGCTTGTCTATTGTAAAGCCAGCCCCCATTGCACAGGTAACTAAAGGTGAACACGGGAGGGGAGGGACCAGAGGTTCCGGTTCCGATCACCCCTTCCAGGGTCTGAACCAGCCCAGAACCCCAAGGTGCTTACCCTGGGTGGGTTTGAAATACTGTAAATGAAGAAGAAGAAGAAAAAAAACTCCTCCCTGGATTACCCCTTTAAATTCCGTAATCCCAAAAATCTAACAATCCACTCTTTTTTTTTTTTTTTTTTTTAATTCTTTTTGGTGTCAGATAAAGTAATTTTATCGTGATGATTTTATAGAAGAGGAGATGCAAGGCTGGACATGGCAAATGAATAAATGAAAATTCTATATAAATTTTTTTTTTTCTTCTTTGCTTTACGTTTTTATTGTATTTTTAGATGAAAATGTCCTTTAATCACACAGTTACTTTGACCTGAGCCCAAGGTTCACCAACAAATCCATAAGTTAAAAAAAAGAGGGTAAAACCACAAATCCTCCGAAGAATGCGTGTGTAGTGGCCCTTTCTTTTCCCCCACACTCAGTATAATGTGCATGTAAGCTATGCCTGAATAATCAAAGCGCGGAGCAGAGAATGGGTTAACACGCTGCAGGTCTGGTGGCGGTCCCCGTATTAACTCCGTAATTAATTTAAGATTTAGCAACAATCTGAAATGTTCAATTCCACTTGGCTGTGTCTTCGCAGTAACGGTATTTATTTTACTACTTAGCAGTAAGGACGGCAGATATTGCTTTGCTTTTCACCAAGCAGGACAAAGGTTTCAAAGACCTGGATAAATTGTTCCTTCAGTGGAGAGAGAGCTGTTTTTTCTTCTTCTTCATCTTCTAGCAATTAAACCTGTAACTTCATTTTACAGATTTTAAGTGGGGGGGGATGGGGGTGGGACAGGGATCCTCACGACAACAGAACTTAACAGAATGCAACCTTGGTCCTTTGATGTTAATTGGAAAACATTGATTGAAAGGACGGCTCTGCCATGCCGATAATTGTGACAGATTGAGATACGATCACCAGATCTCCAGATAAGAAAAGCAGCTTTCGGCCATCTAATTGGCAATATAGGGAGACGGCGCATTGTCTTTCGCAATCCCTTTTATTGCTTAGAACTTTCTTTGCTGATAGTTTGTTTGGATTACTTTAGCGATCTTTAATATGCATGTGCACGAGTCACGTCTGGTAGGTATACGTGTCGGGGATTCTGTTACTAGGGACGAAAATTTCTCCCAGATCTATTCTGTGTTTGTCAACAGTTAAAGGAACACTCCAGGCAAAACTGACTGCGTTCTACCTAGTGCAGGGCCTGAGGGCGGCGGGGGGTGGCACAATGATTGACAAGAAGTCCTGTATCCATCACCCCTCAGGCCCTGTTGCTAAGCATAACACAGATACAGGTTTTCCTCCACGATTGTTACTTTAGGCCAAGACCACACATAGATATGTGGATATCAGGTGCAAAATGTGGATAAAACAGCATTTTTTTTATTGCTGCATTCACTTTTATGAGTAAGCAACCAGTCTATGGAAAGGGAATCAGGGAGCCGGAGTTGGGGTCAGTTTTGGATGAGAAGCTATCGACTCCGTCTTCAAAATAAAATGATATATTAATTTAATAATATTATTTTGAATTATATTACACAATTATAGATAGTATATAATTAGAGGTATAGTTTGCTACCTGTTTGCTTTTATAGGAAAGAATCACTGCTTTTTTTGTAATTTTGATTAGTTTTATGGCGTCTGTCTGACCATGACTGTCTGCCACTTATGAAGGAGTCAGAGTCACGCTGTAGAAAAATAGAGAAGTCGGTGGATTGGCCTACCAACTCCACAGACCTGGTGAGCACTATGGTTAAAGGGGTTGTACCATGATGGACACTTCTCTCCTGACCTGTGCATTGGGGATAAGTGTCCAATCAATGGGGCCCTGAATGCCCCCCCTCCCCTTGTGATCAAAAGGACGGGGGACCAAAAGTCCCCCCTAAAACCTCCTTGTGAATGGCGCACCAGTGCAACTTCGTGATCGTCTCTCCATTCACCTCTACAGTCCTGGCAGCCCCATAGCAGTGAATGGAATGCCAGTCACACAAGCACACTGGCGCGCCATTCACAAGGACGCTTTAGGGGGACTTTCCATCCTCCTCATCACTGGGATACTCCATAGCCTGTGGATAGGCGATAAGTGTCCAGAACTGTACAACCCCTTTAACTTTCTCGTCAGTCTTATGGAAGTGAATTCAGCAGTGTACATATGTCCACGCTATCTCTCTGTTCACACAGGGGACTCAGAGACCCCCCATTCTCATTGTCGGTAGGAGTCGCTGCGGTCGGACACCAAGTGACAATACATTTATCACCTATCCTGTGCAGTTTGTTGAGCAGAAAAAAGAAGTGGATCCAGTCTCGTTCACCTTTCTTTTGGATCAGCTTCTGACTCTTCATCCACAAACTGTACAAAACATTGCATGTGTGATTCAGCCCTACATTGACTATAACGGGGTCTGCTGGGTTTCTGCCTGATTTCCACCTGAAAAATGCGAAGAGAAAAGTCCGCATTTTTTAAGCGGGTTCGGGGACGGAAACCCCGAATGGAATGCAGGTGTGAACCTAGCCTTAAAGGTCTTAGAATTGGGTAAATACAACCTCAGATAAACAACACAACAGATTGTATGGTTTAATTATTCAAAAAAAATGAAGCCAAAATGGAAAAGCCATGTGTGAAAAACTAAGTACACCCCATGAAATCAATAGCTTGTAGAAACATAAGCAAGTTGAGGTAGTTGTCTTCTGTATGACTTCCAGACTAGGGCTATACAGTGAATTTTCCGGCCACTGTTGTCATGACAAGAAAGATTGCCATATCACTCTGTAAATCCTTCACCAATGTAAATTAATGGAGTCGCGTTGTGACCACAAGGGTGCTGCAACTGTGACTTCTGGTTGTAAAACAATCTGGCAACGCTCAATCTGTTTGCGACTACAATTTCAGTCACAACATCCTCGGGGTCACCTATAGTAGTAAGGGCGTCGCAGTTCACAGCGATCTTTGGGTGCAGGATCCAAATCATCACTCCTCCACTTGTGTTTTGTTTTTGCCAAAGGCGACCCTGTGCATTATTACCAAAAATCTCCACTTTCGTCTCTTTTTGTTACACAAATCTTGTGGTTTTTGATTCAACTTTGCAAACTTGAACAGGACCTTTCATGTCCTCTGACGTTGGCCATGTTATATACCACTAGAAAGCTGACAGTGCCCTAAATTTAGTGGTGTCAGCTTTGCCGGTATGTGCCCTGGTTGCAGAAATATCGCTGCGGTTAGTTTTGGCACCAATATCCCTGCACTGTCAGAGGGGCCGACCTTACATCTCAGTATTATTGGGGCTGTAAGGGTTTCCCCCCTGCAGGTACTGTTCCATAGACTAATACTGTCATGGGAAGGTGTTCATTACAGCCCTGTGATGATGCCGAGATGTAAGGCTGGCCCCTCTGACTGTGCAGAGATATAGGTGCCAAAACTGACAGCACAGATGTCTCTGAATCGGGGCACATACTGGCAAAGCTGACACTGCACTAAATTTAGGGCACAGTGAGCTTTCTAGCAGTATACAGGTGCATCTCAATAAATTAGAATATCTTTGAAATATTTATTTATTTCAGTAACTAAATTAAAAAAGTGACCACCTATATTTTCTAGATTCTTTACACACAGAGTCTTCTATTTCAAGTGTTTTATTTCTGTAAATGTTGATTATGGATTACAGGTAATGAAAACCCAAATCTAACAAAATCTGAATATTGTAAAAAAGTTTAGTATTGTAAATTCAGTGTCACCTGCCAAGGTTTCCTAAGCCTTTAAATGGTCCCTCAGTCTGGTTCAGTAGGACACACAATCATGGAAGACGCTGATTATGGATTGTATTACTGAATTACTGTCCCCAGTGCTCCGGTGTCTCCCAGCACAGTCCAGTCCTGCTGCTCCAGTCTTTTTTTCTTCCAGTGGACTTCGGCAAAACAAGAAAGCGGAGCTGCAGGACTGGACCACGCTGGGAAACACTGGAGCTCCAAGGACAGGTCAGTATGTTTTTTTCTTTAAATTCATTTTGCATATGTCGGGGGTAGAAAGGATTGGACATTTTAAATTTTATTATGCCATGTTCTTGGTTTCGCCGAGACATAAGCTACTACCAGAGAAGCCTGGCCACGGAATAGTTGTCAGCAGAACAAATATTCTACCGACGGCTATTGGAAATGTGTGGTCTCCTTCAGGATTGTTATAGCATTACACCTCATTTCTTGGGATTCCATGGATCCAGTTGAACATATTAAGTTGGCCATAAACAACAGACTAAAGTTGATGAAAGTGGACAAATTCAACCTCAACGCTTATTGAGTGAAATTTAACAAAGAACGATCATTTTAGCCAATCAGTGATGGTCCATTATTGTCTGGCGAGAGGTCACCATATTTAAATTTGTTGTCCAATAGTCACTAATCCATGACCGATCTCTCCTTGTAAGAATGTTCCGAGGAGATTTCCAGATATAACATTTGTTCTTTGCCTGGTTTCAATGATGTATGACCTGTATGGACTAAATTGTGTATAAGGTGAGTCGGTCAGTTTTTTCCCCAGACGATTGTTTGTTTAACCATCAGCCTACGTCTGTCTAATGTGTATGGCAACCTTTAGTAATGAAGAGTGTCAATAAAGTCCTCACCACAAGTTTCCAGACTGTTTTTTTGACCTGTTGTAAATAACTTCTCTACTTAGATTGCATTTTTTTAAGGACTCTAAAATGCTTTGAAAACCATGTGTATAAAAATCTGTGAATTTTCAGTTCTTGTATCACACCATGTCTGATGAAGGGAGCTAGCTAGTACTCCTGAAAGCTTACTTATAAATATACTCAGTTAGCCTCTAAAAGGTATCGCCTGATTTCTTCACTCTTCCACTACTTTCAATGGCTAACACGGTACAACATTATACTACTAATAAAGTCCTCAGACATGGTGAAAGTTTTCTGCACGGACTGGCTTGTACTTCCTGAATAGACAATTAACTATCAGTAGCAATATCAGACCTGCAGAGCTGGATTTATACTGCAACTTCCATTTGGAATCCTACAACAAACTGAAAGTATATATAATATGACTAAATCCCATAAAATAGTAGGAAATAAAATAATCTTTGTATACATTTAAAACCTTATTCACATGTACTTCACATCTGGCATGTGTGTCTGTAAAGCTTCCAAAACACACCAAATATATCCATAGGCTCCTACCAATTGCCAAAAGTGTCTCTTTGTCACATTTAGGCCTGATATGTGTTTTGTCTTCATTGTATAGTGCGGTATAAAGTGTACTCTTTCCTATTCAGTAGGCAACAGTAAAGCTGGTCATCTCTGTCTATCTCGAGACAAAAGGAGAGATAAAGAACACCACATCTGTTTATGCTCGGGAATACTCATGACATATAGTGCTGGGCAAAAATTTTAGACAGGTGTGAAAAAATGCAGCAAAGTAAGATTGCTTTCAGAAATAGAAGTGATAATCGTTTTTGTCAATTAACAAAATAAAGTAAATGAACAAAATAGATGTAAAACCCATCAATATTTGGTGTGACCTTTGACCTTTGCCTTCCATCAGTTCTTCTCGGTACTTGCAGACAGTTTTTGGCAGAACTGGGCAGGGAGGTTGTTCCCGCCATCTTGGAGAACTAAGCACAGATCTTCTGTGGATGTAGGCTTGTCCAATCCTTCTGTCTCTTCATGTCATCCCAGACAGACTGGATGATGATGAGATCAGGGCTATATCTGTGGGGGCCGGATCATCACTTCCATGACTCCTCCTTCATAGGGCAATATTGATGGGAAATTTTGCACAGTTCTGTATACCTATGTACTGTAAACTGGATGTAAACAGAGCTCAATCTAATATTTTCAATCTGTTATTGTTCTACATGGATATACATGTGTGTATATGGGAAAAAATAAATTATATGTGTGTGTATACATATCTATAGATATACTTGTATATGTAAAACATCACCATCACCTTTCTATCTCCCCAAATTACACCTGCGATACAAACAAAGCTGTTAGATTATATACGCACTCTAGCAATGCATTATAACATATAACAGGCCATTTCTCGGACACGTTTCCCTTCCCTCCTCCCTCGGTTTGTCACGATTGTGGTTTGTGTAATCCTGGAATGAGATCACCATTACCCTGCGCCTGGATTCGACTCAGCCTATTCTGTTTTGCTCAGCATGCTCCAGAGCAGAGTTAAAATCTTTATTCATTTCATTTAAAATGTTCCTTTTGTTCTCCTTATCATGTTCTAGCTTTCCCAAGGATATATGCCTTGAATGAAAAGTCACATGTGCATTACTAATTGTGTGCCATTGTATTTACTGTTCCAAGTGGTGGCACTGTGAAGCTACTAATTCTTTTGCTTCACTTGATGTATAATAATCTAAGTGCCTTTGATAGCAGTGAAACAGTATTAATTGTTTTGTACATTTCTTGGTCATTCTTCTTAGGTGGTCTTCATAATCTATTAGAACTTTCCGACAGATTTTTGTAATGTCATGCCTCCAGCCGCGATTAAATTGGTAATTAATGAACAGACTTTGGCAATGTAAACCCCATCCCCTTAATTTTCTCCTTTTGAGTTTTTAGAAGTTGTCGTCTATGTCAGAAACCATTGCGCCATCTTGCCGGAGCCCCTTGGCATGGAACCACAACAGCTTGAATTTTTTTTTTTCTTATTTTTTTTTTTCATTTTTTTTACTCTTCATCTATTAGCAGATCAGAGCGGTAATTTCACAGTATTTTGGTCAGGGTAATTATAGTGGCAAGTACTGAGCAGGGTGGGGAATTCACAGAGAAAGTCCAGAAATACCAGGTGAGCCTCCTTGTGTTCACTGGGACGTTATGATCAGTTTAATTGGTCTTTGTTTGATTTTCGCCGCGCGGTCTATTCGTGCAGTGGCTTTGCAGTGACTTTCTACTTTTGTATTTCTGACCTGCACTGACAGGAACTAGTAGAAAAAAAAAAAAAAAAAAAAGGGGGAGAGAGCCTTTTGAAGTAGGTCCCTTTGGCAGCATGTTAGTCGCGAAAACCCCTAAATGGTTAATAGCGATTGAAAATCCTTTTCACTAACTTGCCTGTTTTTGTTATGTATTTTGTAGGAGGCTGAATATTGCTTTGTTTTCAGGCTACAAGTAGGAAGGATAATTAAATCTGGGAATTTCTAATAATGTTTTTTTTTTTTTTAATTATTTTTTTTAATTAATATTTCAATTTCAATTAACATGTAAAATGTTGGTGGTTAATTGGAATTATTCCGAAGGTCTGGTCGGACTTTTATCATACATTTTGTGTGTTAAAAAAATAAATAAATAAATAAATAAATATATAGTGTGTGTGTGTGTGTGTGTGTATATATATATATATATATATATATATATATATATATATATATATATATACACTATATATATATATATATAGTGTAATAAAGCTAGTTATTTCTCTTACTTGTA